>CM060327.1:54850137-54862637 GCA_030674155.1 Stramonita haemastoma | reverse complement strand
CATCTTGGCCTCGTGGGCAATATTCCTTTACTGTCTTGTGGGCTCCTTTCCGTGATATCAATGTAATGACATGGTTACTGTTTTTGTGTAGGGCTTGCACCTGCTTGAATTTCTGTCTGTGGATAAAAAAATGTTTTTGAATTTGAATTTTAAGTCCATAATTTGAAAAAGAAAAAAAAAGAAAAAAAGTGAAAAGTGAAATCAACTCTCTGTCTGTCTGTCTGTCTGTCTGTCTCTGTCTCTACGTTCTCTGTCTCTGTTTATCTCTCTCTCTCTCTCTCTCTCTCTCTCTCTCTCCTCTCTCTCTCTCTCTCTCTCTCTCTCTCTCTCTCTCTCTCTCTCTCTCTGTGCGCGCTTGTGTGTGTGTGTGTGTGTGTGTGTGTGTGTGTGTGTGTGTGTGTGTGTGTGTGTGCGTGCGTGCGCGGCTCTGTGTGTGTATGCCCTGCATTTCTGTATGAGTGCCTGTTTTCTCTCTGATAGTGAATGAATGTGTGTGCCTGCATTCATGTATAAGCACAAGCTTGCCGGGTATGGTACACCCTCCTTGCAGGTCATAAAAATGAACATCAGCACGATACTGTTCAGCAGCGTTAATTAAACCAATGATGTGATGGCTTCCGCTCACCTTCCCCCCTCCTACTCCCCCAAAAGAACAACAACAAACAAATTACAGACAACAACAGACTGGGTATATCAAAAGCCAGTCGATATCTTTTTCTCCATCAATAGAAATGAGGTTATTGTAGTTGGCTGCACACATGCCTAATGACCATGGTGCTAATGTGGTCTGCAGAATCTTTAAAAGACTCTACAGACCACGTACCGAGTCGCATTGAACCAAGGTCAATTTTTAGTTATTAACGTGTTATTAATCTGCAATACAAAGGCTATTCAATACAAAATACAGATTGGAAATTGGACAATTCTATGAAAAAGTTATTACAAATTGAAATGATACGCTGCAGGACGTAACAAAATGAGAAATGGACAAATTTAGCATTGTAATAGGGGGTCAGAATGATAGCCTGGGTATTTTAAAACGCATTTAAAAGCAAAAGGAGACAAAATCATGCCCTGATATTTCATTACAATGTAGAATAGAGGCTATAGTTTTATAATCAATCAAAATCTCAAAATCGACAACGTGACCCCACCAGCCTTTAATGGCTCCTAGCCGAAGAGTGGGGCGAGGTGCTAAGCGACTCATTTCGTAGTGGAGCGTCACTTATACAGGGTCATCTTAACTGTCCTTTCCTTGTCTCACACTTTAACCATACATACACATACGCATGAGCGCACACGCGCACGCACGCACGCACCACACATGCACACACTCATGCTCACACGTATGGGTGCTCGCACGCACACAGACATGCACGCATTAACAGTTGTGCACACGCACACACACACATACATCCACATGAGCACACACACGCACACACAAATATACAGAGAGAGAGAAGGAGGAGGAGGGAGGGAGGGGAGGAGAGAGGAGAGAGAGAGAGAGTAGAGAGGAGAGAGAGAGAGAGAGAGGAGAGAGGAGAGAGAGGTGAGAGGAGACGGTGAGAGAGAGAGAGAGACGGTGAGAGAGAGAGAGAGAAAGAGAAAGAGAGAGAGACAGACAGACAGAGACAGAGACAGAGAGTGAAAGAAACAGACAGACACACAGAGAGTAAAAGAAAAGAGATGATGTAAACCTGACATCCTACTTAATCCAGCTTCATTAATGACTGACTTTCTTATTTGTTAACATTCTTTTCGTTGTGTCAGTCATTCTGCCATCATACAAACAATAACATGAGTAGAAACAATCAAGATTATGCCAAGATCAAGTAACAATCATATTAACCTACATATTGAATTCTATCATAGCCTCCAAGACTTTCATAATAACTCAGCAGTGTTGATGGATAATGCAAACGAATGTCAATTTGAATGTCTGGATTACAAAGTGTCTGTTTTTGTACGCGCGTGCATGTGTGTGTGTGCTCACGTGTGCTCATGTGTGCGAGTTTGTGTGTGTGTGTGTGTGTGTGTGTGTGTGTGTGTGTGTGTGTGTGTGTGGTGTGTGTGTTGTGTGTGTGTGTTGTGTGGTGTGTGTGTAAGTGTTTGTGTATGTGTGTGTGCTCAAGTATGCTCATGTGTGCGGGATTTGTGTGTGTATGTGTGTGTGTTTTGTGTGTGTGTACATGTGTGTACGTGTGTGTGCGTGTGTGTACGTGTGTATTAGTTAGGTGTATGTGTGTGTGTAGTGTGTGTTTAAGTGTGTATGCAAGTGTGTGTTTGTGTGTGTGTACTGTAAGTGTTTTTTGTAAATGTGTGAGTGCTTGTAAGTGTGTGTGTGTTTGTGTGGCTGTCTGTATCTGTGTGTGTGCCTGTAAGTATGTATGCCGTGTGTGTGTGCGTCCGCGCGCGCGCGCGCGCGCACGCCCATTCAGGCGCACAATTAAGCATGCATGCAGGTGAGGAAATAGGACATCACCCTCTATCGTTTCCATTGTCAATGACTCAATGCTGTGACAATGCCCTGAAATAGCGCACCAACAAAATGCACTGGAAACACGCTAGAAATGGATACCCCCCCCCCCCCCCTCCCTCCCAACAATTCCAAATTTAACGATATCTCCTCTTTTCCAATCAATGCAAATGTAGTTATATAGGCGGCTGCACGTGCCTAAAGAGTGCAGTGTCTATATCGTGTGCAAGCTCGTATGGGACAAAAATGCATGCTATTATCTCCTCTCTGAAATCTAGTACCCGCCCACCCCCTAATAAAAACAAACAAAAAGAAACCAAACAATATAGTTTACCAACAACAACAACAACAAAATAAGGAACTTAACAACAGCCCAACGCCTTTCCCCTCGAAAAGACAGGCACAAATAGGATAGCCTGGTGGTCAGAACATTGCGCTCGCAATTTGACGACCCGGGTTCGATTCCCGTTCGAGGGATTTCTCGCCTGGAGTTAACATCAGTGCTGACTCCACTCCCCCTCAAAGGTCCCTCGGAGGAGACTTTAAACCGAGGCCTCGTGTGCGAACGCACGCAGAACATCTTGCGCACACGTTAAATCCTGTTCCGCTTTTCGTAAGAGTATGCCATTGTGTGCGGATGGGAACAGATGACAAGGTTTACAAAACTGCACACACACGGGGACTGGATGTAAAAAAAAAAACGCATAGGAGTGCTTATTCCATTATCCTGGATATAAAAGAATAAATAACTAAATAAATAATACAATAATAAATCATATGACAAACAACAACAATTGCTGTGGGAGTGTGGCCCATAGAGGAAGGGGACTCAACAATTCACTTCAGCAGAGAGCAGCTATTGTTATCCGTCATATGAGCAGAAATGCGATGCATTGCCGTCGTGTGTGTGTGTGTGTGTGTGTGTGTGTGTGTGTGTGTGTGTGTTGTGTGTGTGTGTGTGTGTGTGTTTGTGTGTGTGTATGTTTGTTGTGTGTTGTGTGTGTGTGTGTGCGTGTGTACGTTTGTGTGTGTCAGTGTGTCTGTGTGTATGGCTGTCTGTCTGTGCCTCTGTGTGTGTGTTGTATGTGTGTGTGTGTGTGTATGTGTGTCTGTCTGTGTCAATGTGTCCTGTGTGTCTGGCTGTCTGTCTGTCTGTGTCAGTGTGTCTGTGTGTCTGGATGGCTGTCTGTTTGTGCCTATCTTTCTGTGTCTGTCTATTGTGTGTGTGTGTGTGTGTGTGTGTGTGTGTGTGTGTGTGTTTGTATGTGTATTTGCCTCTGTGTGTGTCTGCGTGTGCGCGCGTGTGTGAATGTGTAAGTGTATGTGCACACGTGCGACGCACGTATACCCATGCACACACCTGTATCTGTATATATGTATAATGTTTGTCATCGATACACACACAAAAAAAACCCTCATCCAATTCCGATAGCAGTAATAAAACTTAATAAGAAAATGGCCAGTGCACGAGTACGTTAGTAATAGCTCTAGACGCTCAGGTAATTGCACTGGAAAGCAATCACTGCTTAATGGAAAAATCGGGCCCGGCCCCCTGGCGGTGTGCTGGTAAAAGTTAGATAATTCATTCCCCTAGATAACGTTTTCATTAGAGGCTATTTTCTGATGATTTTGTTATAATGAGCACGTTAGATAGTGTTCGAGTTTGTTTCTTAGAGTAAGCACAATTCAGCAGGCCGAAGATCAGTTAAACTTTTTAAGAGAGAGAGAGGAGGAGGGAGGGAGGGAGAGGGAGAGAGGGGGGGGGAGGCAAGGCAAGGCAAAATTCTCTTTTTAAGAGAGAGAGAGGAGGAGGGAGGGAGGGAGAGGGAGAGAGGGGGGGGAGAGAGAGAGAGAGAGAGACAGACAGACAGACAGACAGACAGAGACAGAGAGACAAACACAGACAGAGTCAAGTCATTTCAAATCAAAATCTTTTATTTCGACCAGTCCCCGCCCTTATTAGGGGTAATTTCAAAATTAAAAAAAGCAACTTCTAACTAAAAATTAACAATGATAAATCAAATAAGAAAAACAAAAGACAACAACATTTTTTTAAAGGGCAAAAGACAAGAAATAGGGACAGCAAGACAATAAAAATTAATAACAAAAATGCACAGACTCAGAGAACTAAAACAAGAAATAAACAGTCAAATGATGATTATGATAAAAAGATGCTAATAAGTAAGTAGCAAACAAGGAAGCATAACGGGTTAAGCAACCGAAAACATCATCCCACCATTATCTATCAACAAAATAAGTCCTATAAATCATAACATTTTTGTAAAGGAAGGAAGAAACTTAACCGATATCTTCATTATGGGGAAAAAGTAGTAACAGTAACAAGTTACATAAAATATATGTGTAGAACATTTTTGAATTGCACAATGACTCATACACCCACACATACACACACATACACACACATACACACACATACACACATACACACACACACACACACACACACACACCACACACACACACACACACACACACACACACACACACACACACACAGATATGCCTTAATTTTTAAGTAAAATCATAAATGTTACAGAATGCAAGAGGAATCTATCCGCTGAGAGAGAGAGAGAGAGAGAGAGAGAGAGAGAGAGAGAGAGAGAGAGAGAGAGAGAGAGAGAGAGAGAGTAGAGATGATAGAGAGAGAGAGAGAGAGAGAGATGAGAGAGAGAGAGAGAAGAGAGAGAGAGAGAGAGAGAGAGAGAGAGAGAGAGAGAGAGAGACAGACAGACAGACAGACAGACAGACAGACAGACAGACAGACAGAGACAGACAGACAGACAGAGACAGACAGACAGACAGAAGAGGGAGAGAAAGTGAGAGACAGAAAGCCATAGAGAGAGAGGGGGGGGGGGGAGAAAGAGAGAGAAAGAGATAAACAGATTGAGAAAGAGAGAGAGACAAACAGAGACAGATAGACAGACAGACAGAGGGAGAGAGATACAGAGAGACAGACAGACAGACAGACTGACAGAGAGAGAGACACAGAGTGAGAGACAGAGAGAGACACACACACAGAGACAGAGAGACAGAGAGAGACAGAATGAACGACTGCTGTATAAAATTTCATTGATAAACACTATTATTCTTTCAAAACTTGTTAACTGATGTGTCCTCGCCCAGGGGGGGGGGACAATCTCACAGGGATGGAAAACATCCCCCGTGCACCGAACCCTGACAAATATGGACAAGGCTGTCAGAGACCAGATGCCTTTCTGCCTAATGACAGCTGCACGTGCCAACTGAAACGTCTCCCTCGTCTATTTTGTCGCCCGGACCATTTTCTGTTGGAGACGTATCGTAAGCTGTTTTGCTGTTATTTAGTTTGTCTGTTTGTCGTTCATTTTGTTGTTTTTGTTGTTGTTGCCTGAGCTGACTGAAATGTACCTCCCCCTCGTGTGTTCTGTCGCCCGGTTAATTTCCTGTTTGAGACGTACAGTAAGCTATTTTGTTGTTGTTTAGTTTTTTGTCTGTTTGCTGTTCGTGTTTTGTTGGGGTTGTTTTTCTTCTTGTTGTTGTTTCTTTGTTTGTGTTGTTTATTGGATTTTTCTAGGTTTTGTGTTCCAAATATATAACACACTGATGTTGTGTTTATGTGTCCGGGAACATTATTTTGTTTTCATTGCTTGGTTTGTGGGGGGGGGGGGGGTTGTATCCATATACGTGACACATATTTGAAGTTGTGTATTTGCATTTTTGTTAGAGAATATCAATTTTTTGATGTTGTTGCTTTTGTGCTATAACATCTATTTTCTTGAATTTGTGTCAAAATACGGGACATGTATGTCTGTTGGTAAGTCCGTCTGCATATATATATATATATATAGAGAGAGAGAGAGAGAGAGAGAGAGAGAGAGAGAGAGAGAGAGAGAGAGAGAGAGAGAGAGAGAGAGAGAGAGAGGAGAGAGAGAGAGAGAGAAAAGAGAGAGAGAGAGAGAGAGAGAGAGAGAGAAGAGAGAGAGAGAGAGAGATAGATAGATAGATAGATAGATAGATAGATAGATAGATAGATAGATAGATAGATAGATAGATAGATAGATAGATAGATAGATAGATAGATAGATAGATAGATAGAATAGACAGACAGACAGACAGAAAGACAGACAGACAGACAGACAGAAACAGACAGACAGACAGACAGACAGACAGACAGACAGACAGAGACAGAGACAGACAGACAGACAGTCAGAGGGTGAGAAAGAGAGAGATTCTTTTGTTTCAAAGATAACTTAACGGCAGTGTAACGCATTTTCGCTCATATAACAGACAGCAATAGTTGTTCTCTGAACGTTCAACGAAGAAGAAGAAGAAAAGAAACTTTACCTCTAAAAATTTATAGCCATTACCATTTTTTTTTTAAAGTATATCAGAAAAAGAATCATTGAGTACAAAACAAATCCCTACACACAACATCAGTCGCCAAGACGCTAGTAAATAACAGCAGAAGCCATAATGAAAGAAGATAAGGACAGCAGGACTGTTCACTTGTGGCACACATGCAGACAGAAGCACATGAGGTCATATTTGGCAATTTGAGGCAATTTGACGACCCGGGTTTGATTCCCGTTTGTGGGGAATTTTCCTCTGGAGTGCCGACTCCACTTCCCCCCAAAAGTCTTTCGGATGAGACTTTAAACCGAGGCCCCGTGTGTAAACGCACGCAGAACATCTTGCGCACACGTTAAATCCTGTTCCGCTTTTTGTAAGAATAGGCCATCGTGTACCGGTGGGAACAGATGACAAGATTTCCAAAACGGCATACACACGGGGACTGGATGTAAAAAAAAAAAAAAAGCAGAAGTGCTTATCCCATTATCCTCGATACAAAAGAATAAATCAAAAGAATAAATCAAATCAATAAATCAAATCAAATCCTGCAGACAGAAGCGCATGAGGTCATACAAACCAGCACTCCACTTCCCAAGACAGTGCAACGCAACAGCAAAAGTGGTTGCAACTAGGCCAAGAGAGAAAACAAAACCCAGAGGAACAGAACAACACTATTGCTGTCTTTGTATGTCGTGGATTCCTTTTTCCTCCTCTCTGTCTATTTTTTCTTCTGTTTTGTCTGTCTTGTTTGTTTCTTTTGTATCTGTTACGTCATCTTGTCTGTCTACCACCGTACATGTCTGTCTGTGTATAATATGATTGTCTGTTTACCTATTTTCCTTGCCCTATCTCTCTTCTGATCATTATGGGTTTTTTTTTTATTATTGATTTGACCGTGTCCCCTTACTTGTTGATCTGTCTGTTTATCTGTCTTACTGTCTGTCTGTCTGTCTGTCTGTCTGTCTGTCTGTCTGTCTGGTCCTACCCCTCTTCCCTCACCCTGTTTTGCTTGTTTGTTCGTACGTCTGTTTGTCTTTTTTTCTGGTTTGTGATTGTACATGACTATAAAGGCAAATGTCTCAAAGAAGATAATTATCAGCACTTTGATTTGTTTGCTTTACAAGATACAGAGATATATAAATTCCACATCATTATCATAGTCATTTCAGTAGTAGTAATAGTAGTAGCAGCAGCAGCAGCAGCAGCAGTAGTAGTAGTAGTAGCGGCAGCAGCAGCAGCAGTAGCGGTAGAAGCAGCAGCAGTAGTAGTAGTAGTAGTAGTAGTAGTAGTAGCAGCAGCAGCAGCAGCAGCAGCAGCAGCAGCAGTAGTAGTAGTAGTAGTAGTAGTAGTAGTAGTAGTAGTAGTAGTAGTAGTAGTAGTAGTAGTAGTATAGTAGCAGTAGTAGTAGTAGTAGTAGTAGTAGTAGTAGTAGTAGCAGCAGCAGCAGCAGCAGCAGCAGCAGCAGCAGCAGCAGCAGCAGTAGTAGTAGCACCAGCAGCAGTAACAGTAGTAGCAGTAGTAGTAGTAGCAGCAACAGCAGCAGCAGTAGTAGCAGCAGTAGTAGCAGTAGCAATAGTAGTAGTAGCAGCATTATATGCCTGTTTGCTTGTTTGTATGTCTGTCACTTTCTCGTGGTTCTTTGGTGTGTGTTTTGTTTTTCTTTATTGTACACTCCCCATGGATACAGAGAATGGAATCCCAATGCATAATTAATCAGCCAGACCTCACGGCTCTCTACAAGATCCCCGGAATGCCTGCAGAGAATGGGGCTCCACTGCATGGGTCCTGGGTAGCTATGACCATTGACAGCACTATGGTAGCTGTGAACATTGACATTGACAGATCGGTGGTCTAGGTGGTAACGCGCCTTGCCTCGCAAAAAGTCCGGGTCGGAGTGTGCGGTGGTTCGTACTCCGTTTGGGCCCAAAACTTTTTCCCCATCCATTAGACCCTGAGTGGTAATCTGGGCGCTAGTCTTTCGGATGAGACGATTAACCGAGGTCCCGTGTATTACACATCACTATTTAGCGCACGTAAAAGAACCCACGGCAACAAGGGGGTTGACCCTGGCAAAATTCTGTAGAAAAAAAGCCACTCTGATAGGGAAACAAATACAGTTACATGCAGGAAAAAGACAAAAAAAAAAATGGGTAGGCGCTGCACTTGTGGTGACGCGCTCTCCCCGGGGAGAGCAACCCGATATTCACGCAGAGAAATCTGCTGTGACATAAAGTGGTACAAAATACAAAATACAAATACAAAAATACTGTGGTGTATGTGACCATTGACAACTCTATGGCAGCTATTCTTCTTTTTATTATTCTTTTTTATATCGAGGATGATGGAATAAGCTCTAATGTGCTTTTTTACATCCAGTCCCCATGTGCATGCAGTTTTTGTAAATCATATGATCTGTTCCCACCGGCACACAATTGCCTTCTCTTACGAAAAGCAGAACAGGATGCAATGTGTGCGCTAGATGTTCTGTGTGTGTTCGCACACGGGGCCTCGGTTTATAGCCTCATCCCAATAACTTTTGGGGAGAGTAGTGTCAGCACTTATGTTAACTCCATGGGAAAAACCCCCTCGAATAGGAATCGAACCCGGGTGGTCAAACTGCGATCGCAATGTTCTGACCACAAGGCTATCCCGTCCCCATGACGATTGACAGCACTATGGCCTGACTATGACCATTGACAGCACTATGATAGCTGTGACTATTGACAGCACTATGGCAGCTATGACTATTGTCAGCACTATGGCAGCTGTGACTATTGTCAGCACTATGGCAGCCGTGACTATTGTCAGCACTATGGCCTGACTATAACTATTGACAGCACTATGGTAGCTGTGACCATTGTCAGCACTATGGTGTCTGTGACTATTGCCAGCACTATGGTAGCTGTGACCATTGACAGCACTATGGTAGCTGTGACCATTGACAGCACTATAACAGCTGTGACCATTGACAGCACTATGGTAGCTGTGACCATTGACAGCACTATGGCAGCTGTGACTATTGTCAGCACTATGGTAGCTGTGACCATTGACAGCACTATGGCAGCTGTGACTATTGTCAGCACTATGGTAGCTGTGACCATTGTCAGCACTATGGCAGCTGTGACCATTGACAGCACTATGGTAGCTGTGACCATTGACAGCACTATAACAACGTGACCATTGACAGCACTATAACAGCTGTGACTATTGTCAGCACTATAACAGCTGTGACGATTGATAGCACTATGGCAGCTGTGACCATTGACAGCACTATAACAGCTGTGACTATTGTCAGCACTATAACAGCTGTGACCATTGACAGCACTATGGCAGCTGTGACTATTGTCAGCACTATGGTAGCTGTGACCATTGTCAGCACTATGGTAGCTGTGACCATTGACAGCACTATGGTAGCTGTGACCATTGACAGCACTATAACAGCTGTGACCATTGACAGCACTATGGTAGCTGTGACCATTGACAGCACTATGTGACCATTGACAGCACTATGGCAGCTGTGACTATTGACAGCACTATGGTAGCTGTGACCATTGACAGCACTATAACAGCGTGACCATTGACAGCACTATGGTAGCTGTGACCATTGACAGCACTATGTGACCATTGACAGCACTATGGTAGCTGTGACCATTGGCAGCACTATGTGACCATTGACAGCACTATGGTAGCTGTGACCGTTGACAGCGCTATAACAGCTGTGACCATTGACAGCACTATGGCAGCTGTGACTATTGTCAGCACTATGGTAGCTGTGACCATTGACAGCACTATGGTAGCTGTGACCATTGACAGCACTATAACAGCTGTGACCATTGACAGCACTATAACAGCTGTGACCATTGAGAGCACTATGGTAGCTGTGACCATTGACAGCACTATAACAGCTGTGACCATTGACAGCACTATGGTAGCTGTGACCATTGACAGCACTATAACAGCTGTGACCATTGACAGCACTATGGTAGCTGTGACCATTGACAGCACTATGGTAGCTGTGACCTTTGACAGCACTATGGCCTAGATCTGACCATGACCATTGACAGCTTGTGAGTCATGGACCCTCACAGCGGATCTGGAGAGGAGAATACAGGCCAGAGATGAGATGCTTTCGCAGACTCCTTGGCATCTCTTACAAAGACCACAGCAATAACGAGGAAGTGAGAATCAGAATCAGTCAAGCCATCGGGCCCTTTTAAGATCTCCTGACCACAGTCAAAAAACACAAACTGAAGTGGTATGGGCACGTCGCAAGATCAACCGGGCTTGCTAAGACGATTCTGCAGGGAACTGTGCAAGGCGGGAGAAGGAGAGGCAGGCAGAGAAAGAGATGGGAGGACAACATCCGAGAGTGGACGGGCCTCAGGCTGAGTGACACCCTGAGAAAGGTCGAGGACAGAGGGAAATGGAGAGAGCTGGTTGCGAGGTCTTCCATGGCGCCCCTACGGTCTAAATAGACTACGGGATAGAAGAAGAAGAAGAAGAAGAAGAAGAAGAAGAAGAAGAAGAAGAAGAAGAAGAAGAAGAAGAAGAAGAAGAAGAAGAAGAAGAAGAAGAAGAAGAAGAAGAAGAAGAAAAACAACAACAACAAGAAGAAGAAGAAGAAGAAGAAGAAGAAGAAGAAGAAGAAGAAGAAGAAGAAGAAGAAGAAGAAGAAGAAGAAGAAGAAGAAGAAGAAGAAGAAGAACTTGAGTTTGGTATAATTATCTGAGATCTTTTGGTGTGCCTGTTGAACTATGTTTCAGAAACATGTGTAGGAGTTATGTCAGACATTTATTATGTGTTGTGTGCACAGAGAGCACCATGTGTTGATGCTTTCTGGTGCTGTAAGCTCTCTGATGACATTACCTGGTTCATTCTTTTATCCTGTAGATGTAGCATCCTTTCCTGGTAACTTAGCTGAATTTCTCTGTTTTGAGATAATAAACGGTAGACTTGGGAGTGTTTGTCCACATAATTCACCAACTTTATAATGCATCGTTTTTCTTTTTCATCCATTTCTAAAAAAGACAGGAAAGGAGACTGCATGTAAGTATTTGGTGTGACAAGTGACCAAAAATAAACCCAGAGAGAGAGAGAGAGAGAGAGAGAGAGAGAGAGAGAGAGAGAGAGAGAGGGAGAGAGAGAGGGAGGAGAGAGAGGAGGGGAGGAGAGAGAGAGGAGAGGAGAGAAGAGAGAGAGAGAGAGAGAGAGAGAGAGAGAGAGAGAGAGGAGAGAGAGAGGAGAGAGAGAGAGAGAGAGAGAGAGAGAGAAAGAGAGAGAGAGAGGGGAGAGAGAGAGGGGGGGGAGAGAGAGAGGGGGGAGAGAGGAGAGAGAGAGGGAGAGAGAGAGGGTGGGAGAGAGAGAGAGAGGAGAGAGAGAGAGAGAGAGAGAGAGAGAGAGAGAGAGAGAGAGAGAGAGAGAGAGAGAGAGAGAGAGAGAGAGAGAGAGAGAGAGAGAGAGAGGTTGTGAATTCTATATGTTGTGAAGAACCTGATAGATTGAAATGGATAGAAAAACTATGTCAATTGTCACATTGTTCCTGATAATATTCCCATAATGGTAAAATGTATTTTCAGTGATATCTGTCACAAAATGATAGCTTGCACATTTGTGTCTGCTGTGCACCGGGTGTTTGGGTTTTGTTTGATCTTTTCCCCTTGTCTGTTTTTGTCAG
>CM060327.1:54825137-54845137 GCA_030674155.1 Stramonita haemastoma | reverse complement strand
TGAAATGTAAGCGTACGTTTAGTCAGTCGTCTTTGGGATAGGGTTATTCTACAGTCCCAGTGCTCAGTTGTCAAGCTAGTTTCTAGAGGCTTCGGGTCGAGTCAGCGATAACAAGTATTTGACAAGTTTGGTGTGAGAGCAATCGGGATTTTGAAAATGATTAAAATTTTCATCATCGAGGAAAGAAATTCATGGCATGATTTATTTATTCATTTATTTATTCATTTTCTTTTCTTTTCTTTTCTTTTATTTTATTATATTTTATTATTTTATTTTATTTTATCTTATTCTATTTTATTTTGTTTTATTTTTATTTTATTTCATTTTTATTTTATTTTATTTTATTTGTTCATTCATGGCTGTGGGACCTGTCAGCTGCCTTCAGATCACTGGACACCAAATTCTTGACTGCTTTAACATCCCTCATTAAAAAAAAAACTAAAGTAACTAAGCAGCTAAAAAAACACAAAAAACCTAAACTGAATATACGAAAGCCTAAACTGACAGGCTAAAATGTAATTTAAAGTATGTACATTTAGAACACACAAAAATAACTGAAAGGGGTCTTTAGAATAAAAAATGGGGATTGAAAATGAAATAAAAGCAATAAACCAATTAAAAGGTAAAAAAAAAAAAACTAAACAGGAAAATAAATAAAAATCCCCAAAACAAAAATAGAAAATAAAATCTATCCCCCCCCCCAAAAAAAAAACAAAAAAAAAAAAAAAACTTAACCTAAACCTTCCCGGTTAGATACAAAGACCCCTCAACAATGATACTATAACTTTGTAGAAAGGGATGAAGGAGCAGTCTCGGTGACAGTGATCCTGGTGTTCCGGAGAGAACATCATCTTTGAAGGCACTGACAATGCTGGTGTTGAACTAGTTCCTTCCTTCCATTGTGAAGTTGACGCTGACTTTGGCTCATTCATTGCAAGTTCATTTAGTTTAATTATTTATTCATTTTATTTTTATTTATTATTTTTTTTTATCTATTTATTTGTTTATTTATATCGAGAATGGTGGGTAGAACTAGTTCCTTCCATAGTGAAGTTGACGCTGACTTTGGCTCATTCATTGCAAGTTCATTTTATTTATTTATTTTATTTATTTATTCATTTATTTATTTACTTACTTACTTATTTATTCTTTTATATCGAGGATAATGGAAAAACACTTAAACGTCCAAGGCGGGGAAACCTCATGGTGTGACTTGTGATTTGCAAATAACCTTACTTAGGCACTGGCGTTTGACTGCAGGCATTTTGCGGTAGATAGGAGGGAAGTCCGGTTGTCAGTTCCAGCAAGGTTGGTGTGTGGGTCCTGCTGTGGGAGTGAAGGTAGCTCAAGTCAAGTCAAGTCAAGTCAAAATTTTATTTTCAGATGGCACATTAAGCATCGATTTGCTTTTTTTCATCAAGCCATCTATCTAAAGAACAAAAAAGCAGAGAAAAACATTTCACCAACATTAATTAACCAACATGATTTCAACAGCCTCAAAAATACAATATGCCTAAAGAAAATACAAGCAACATCACTAACAACAAAAACTGGAAAAAAAAAAACGCTCAAAAGTCACACACTCTCTCTCTCTTACACACACACACACACACACACACACACACACACACACACACACACACACACACACACACACACACACACACACACACACACACACACACACACACACACACACACACAGATACTATGTCACTAATACCATTATTTAAGACTTAAAGAAAATAATCCATGAAAAGTCAATAAGCAATTTATGTCAGATTACAGTATCTGCATACTTCAGTTCATACATTATAATATTAGAAGGAAGACAAGAAAAAACAACAAACGCAACAATACCATATGATAATACGCATCACCACTGAGAGGTAACATAAACACTAACAAGTGTACAAACAAATAAACAAAAAACAAGCAAACAAACAAAAACAACAAAAAACCAAAAGACGAAATAAAAGCAGCAAAGGGGAGGGAGGTGGGAAGGATGGGGAGGGGGTATCAAGGAGGAAGGGGGAGAATACAAACAGCAAATGGAAGAATTAGAGTAATGGTTCATGATTATATTAAATTTAGAAAAACCTACACATAAGAATAAAAAACAAAAAAACCGCAAATAAAACCAAAAAAAAACAACAAAAGAAGAAAAGGGAAAAAAAAGAAAAAAAAGAGAAAAAAAGGGAAAAAAAAGACCTTGTGCTAGCTAGCCTCTCCTTAGAGGAGGACCAGTGACACTATCACTCCCTCACGCTTCTTCGGCTGATTTCCAAACCCTCTTAGTTCTTTTTAACCCCTTAGGCTGTGGCGTTACTAACGTTAGACTGTGGCGTTACTAACAATCGGCTGTGGTGTTACTAACGTTAGGCTGTGACGTTTACTAACGTTAGGCTGTGGCGTTACTAACGTTAGGCTGTGGTGTTACTTAACATTAGGCTGTGGTGTTACTGACGTTAGGCTGTGGCGTTACTAACGTTAGGCTGTGGCTGTGGCGTTACTAACATCAGGGGTGAAGTAGTTATGCTGACCACAAGGCAGTTCTAAGGCAGTTATTTCCCCTGTAGTGGTGCCATCAGCTTGGAACGTCACTTCCATCATCAAAACTTTGGATCTTTCTATCGAGATGTCACCACCGAAAACGTCATCTTCGAAAACTTATCATCAGATCACCTCCGAAAACTTCATCTCCGAAAACTTATCAGATCACCTCCGAAAATTTATCTCCGAAAACTTTTTAACAAGAGATCATCTTCGAAAACTTTTCATCATCAAGACGTAACCTCCGAAAGCGCCATCGCAACGTCACCTCGGAAAACTTCATCGAAACGTCCGAAAACTTTTCATCAAGATGTTACCGCAAAAACTTTTCACCGTCAAGACGGCACCTCCGAAAACTTTTCACCGTCAAGACGCCACCTCTGAAAACTTCATCAAGACGTCACTTAGGAAAAATTCACTTCCATCATCAAGATCTGACTGGTAAGTACCTGATTTGAGATATATACGGCTGAATTCCAGCTGACTTAAAAAAAAATAACAATAATAATCATTCATTGTAATTTGCACACGTGTAAATGGTATTTGGATTGTTGTCTTAGGGTTTGCTAGTTAATCTTTCAAGGTCTGTAAACTGTAGAGCTCAGGGCACTGCTTGTGAGGGGCTGCTGTATTAGTAAATGAGTCTTCAGCTGATTTAGACTTCAGGCAACAGAGAACCGACAGTGACATGTTAAAAAGACTTGAATGGGTATAAATGTAGGAGTATTATGTTAACAGTAGTAGTATTTTGATAGCAATTTTTTTTAATCAGAATAGGCTCATAATCCAGCGATTTGTTGTTTTTGAAGTTTTCTACGATAAAGCATTAATTTGTAGTGGCTTTGTCTTTTAAACAAAGATTTGCAAACTTAAACCAGTGCGAAGTGTTAAGATCACACAAGTTGTATCGGCTAGGTCATAAATAATAAATAAAAATGTTGAGTCGGCATTAATGGTTACTGATTGTTGGCACAGGAACTAAGTGTTAAGAACTCAACTTTCACACCCAGACTCGCCTTGTTTCTAGCGACACTTTTATGTCTGGTTACCAGGCAGGTGCCATCAATTTCCGGAGGACGACACAGGGGCAGACAGAAGAATTGAACAGACATCAAAGAATGGACCGACCTAGACGTGGCAGCGCTACTCCGAAACACTGAAGACGGACAAGCCTGGAGCAAACTGGACCAAAGAAAGCATCCCAGGCATCTTTAAGGAGCAGTGACATCGGTGAACTTCTGACACGAACCCAGATAGTAACAGAAAACTTCGACAGGCCCTGCTACATGTCACAGAGCAGGTGAGAACCATAGGTGTGATCTGTCTCTGTGTATGTAGGTGTGTGTGTTTTGTTAGCATTTGTCTCCGTGTTGTGTCGTTTGATGGACTGTTTTGGTTTGTCTTTTCATGTGTGTGTTTATTCGTTGGCTTTTTTTTGTTTCGGTTTTTGTCTTAATGTATATACATGTCTGCGTGTGCTTTTTGTCTTTGTGTATATGTGTTTTTTTTCTGTATTTGAACTCGTGTGTGTCTGTTTGCTTTTTTGTTTCGGATTTTGTCCTAATGTATATATATGCATGTCTGTGTTTGCTTTTTGTGTCTTTGTGTATATGTGTTTTTTTTCTGTATTTATACTCATGTGTGTGTGTTTGCTTTTTTTTGGTTTGTCCCTGTCCTTTGTTTGCATTTTTTCGGGATTTGTCAGCGCGTGTTTGTCTGTATTTGCTTTATTTCTGTTTTCTCATTTGTCTGTCTGTCTGTCTGTTCGCTTTTTTCTGTTTTTGTCTGTCAGTGTGTATAATTTTTGTCTTGTTTTGTGTTTGTTTTTTGTGTTTTTGTTTGTGTGTAGATGTCGTTTTGCTTTTTTCTGTACTTGTGTATGTTTGTCAGTCTTTTCTACTCTAGCTTTTTGGGAGAGGGGAGAACTGTGTTGGGTTGGAATTTATTTTGGGTTTGGTAGTTTTTTTTGTATTGCTTTTTCCTTTTATTGGGAGGGGGGTCTTCGTTCTGTTTCTTGGTTAAGTTCTGAGGTTTACCAATGGTGAGATACTTGTGTATGCGAGTTTTTCCACACCAGTTTCATTGGGCTGTACAGATAGATTGAAAACCCCTCCTAAATCATTTTTACAGTACTGTTAAGATTTTATTTTTAAATGTGGATTTGAAAATAGACACTACAAAAAGTAATTCATGCATACATTTCTCGATCTGGCTCATCTGAAATATATGATCAAATTTTAAGTGTGATAAATTTTGAAAGGATAATTTCTCTGTACAGATCTTGAAGAATCTTTAAAAAAATAAATAAAACCCGAAAACTTCACACTTAAAGACATATCACCAAATTAGGTAGCATCTGGCGTGAAAAGATAGTCCTAATTATTTTTTCCCAAAAGGATTGACCTCTGGTTGTTTTCAATATCATAAATGCATCTCCTTTTTTTAAAAAAAACGTGCTTAAAGTATAAATATTCTGATAAATAAAACCATCTGAAGGGTGGCTTATAAAACATGTTGTTCACGAGTCCTCAGATCTCGTCACTGCAGAACACCAGCTCATTTTGAAGACAGTGCGGAACACCAGTGGAACATCAGCCCATCTTGAAGACAGTGCGGAACACCAGCGGAACACCAGTGGTGCTCATCTTGACATTCAGTGCGGAACACACAGTGGTGCTCATCTTGACATTCAGTGCGGAACACCAGTGGTGCTCATCTTGACATTCAGTGCGGAACACCAGTGGTGCTCATCTTGACATTCAGTGCGGAACACCAGTGGTGGTCATCTTGACATTCAGTGTGGAACACCAGCGGAACACCAGCCCATTTTGAAGACATTCAGTGCGGAACACCAGCGGAACACCAGCTCATCTTGAAGACATTCAGTGCGGAACACCAGAATCAAGGACATCCAATTATCGAGGAAAGAACAGCCAAAGCTAGAGGGGGGGTGGAGGGGGAGGGGAGAGAGAGAGAGAGAGAGAGAGAGAGAGGAGAGAGAGAGAGGAGAGAGAGAGAGGGAGAGAGAGAGAGAGAGAGAGAGAGAGAGAGAGAGAGAGAGAGAACAATGAAATCTTGTGCACATTCACCTTCCGCCACAATACATTTCATGTGTGTGTGTTGGGGGGGGGGGGGGGGGGGGGGGGGGCAGGAGGAGAAGAGAGAACTCTGAAATCTACTGCACATTCACCTTTGGCCACAATACATTTCAAGGTATGAGTGTGAGTGAGAGGAGAGAGAGAGAGGAAGAGAGAGAGAGAGAGAGAGAGAGAGAGAGAGAGAGAGAGAGAGAGAGAGAGAACACTGAACACTGAAGTTTTATTGTACATCAGCCTTAGGCCACTATACAAAACATTTTTGAGGCAGGGGGAAGGTAAACATCATAGCGGAAAACATTTCCATCTATTCTACATTTCCAATTCTGCGAATACACAAAGTCACACTCAATGTCCTCTAGGTATCATCGACCCCATCATCATTTTTATCATCTACATAATCACTGCCATCAGTATCTTCATTATCCATTTCTGCAGCTGCAGCAAGTATATCATCACCATCATTACTTTCATCACCTACGTCATCATCATCAGAATCATTCTCTTCATCTGCACTATCATCATCCTCTTCAACCTATATAATTATCATCGTCACGATCATCATCTTCAGTGTCTACATAAATCACGATCATAATCCTCATCTTCATCACTGTTTCCATCGTCATCTTTAACTTCTTCATCATAGTCACCGTTACCACTATCCCTTTCAACACCTACACCATCGTTACCATCATCACCTTTAGTAACATCATCATAACCATCACCGTTAGTGGTCACATCATCATTACCATCATCATCATTAGTATTTACATCATCATAACCATCAGCACCTCCTTCAGCGGTTCTACCATTTACATCATCCTCCATAAACACCTTCCGCATTTACATCACCATCTTCAGCATTTACATCACTATCATCTAAAGCATTTACATCACCGTCATCTTCAGCATTTACATCACCATCATCTTCAGCATTTACATCACCATCATCTTCAGCATTTACATCGCCATCATTTTCAACATCTACATCACTATCATCAACATTTGCACCACCATCATCTTAAACATTTATTTCATCACTTTTATCCTCAACATTTACATCACCATCATCTTCAGCGTTTTCATCACCATCACCATCACCATCATCATCATCATCAACATTTACATCACTAGAGAGATAGCGAGCGCGAAGATGCCATCAGTTCTGACAAAATGAATAAAAGAGCGGCATGTAACACTAGTGCAATAATGAACCCAATCCAATTAAATCACAGTGCAGTAGACTACATGCATTAACACACACTAGAGCAGCAATTCTTTGGAGAAATGCATCATTGTCAGACAGCATGTATGTCGCACTAGGATTTTTTTTTTAAAAGACAATGTTTCAGAGAGTGCATAAAATACCACTGAAAAAGTGTGGAAAAAAAAAAAAAAAATTTTTAAAAAAAGAGTCCAATCCATTTCTGTTTAAATTATTCCTTTGGTGGTACTCGGTTTCTGACTTAACTTCTATCGAGGTTTTGACAAATTTGCAAGGGGGGGGGGGTTTAACAATTTTTTTAGAATGTTTTTTTCTAATAAAGTGATTTCTAGAGAATTCTGGTATTGACATAACTGACATTGCATTAAGGATTGGAAAATGGTTCATCAGGAATGCTTTATTGTAAGGAAATTTTTGAAAAGATGCTGTTTTAAGTTTCATTGTTTGTAGGACTCAGTGGCCATTGTTTGTGATAACTTTTTAAAAAATCATGATTTAAAAAAGACTGGTTCAGTTTTTGTGGAACTGGCAATTTTTTTTAAAAAGTTTTTTATTCATTGAATATGAATTATAAAGGAAATAATTTTATGATAATCTGCCCTTTCGTGCATATATATATCTGGAAATGCTTTGTGATTAAAAACAATAAAAATGAAAACACAAATATTCAGTGATTGGAAAATAGATGGATACGGTTGATAAGCAGGAAAGTGTCGGACCCCAAAAATACACAACTGGAAAATGAGCAACGTCTTTAGTTTTGGCTGAAGTAGAAATATGTCCTGAAAATCTTAGAATTTACAAAACGGCAGTCTGTGATGTTTATATTTATTTTATTTCAGTTTTTGTTTTATGACAATACAATAAGCACTCGTGTACATTTTTTTACTTCTAGTCCCCGTGTGTATGCAGTTTTTGTAAATTGTCATCGGTTCCCACCAAATGGCCTACTCCTTTGAAAAGCGGACTGGGTTTTAACGTGTGCACTATGCATTCTGTGCATTCTCACACGGGACCTCGGTTTATGGTCTTATCGATGGACTGTTGGGGTAGTGGAGTCTGCACCGATGTTAACTCCGGAAGAAAAGTCCTCTTGAATGATTAAAACCCAGGTCACAGTTCCCTCCCCCTTCCCCTACATTGTGTGTGTGTGTGTGTGTGTGTGTGTGTTGTGTGTGTGTGTGTGTGTGTGTGTGTGTGTGTGTGTGTGTGTGTGTAGGGAGGGGTAGTTATTGGGAGACATCGGGCTGGGAGGAAGGGAAAGGATGTTTAGGGGGAAATGGATACACATCTAAAGCAGTAGATATAAAAAAAAGACGGTTGGCTGTTAGATTTTCTTACCTTAGCTAATTTGGGGAATTTTTTTTCTAGATACAACTGATTAAAAAAAAAACAGAATTGATGCAACTTGTTAAAAATTTCCTCGGGCCCAAAATTACTTTGACATCCAAACTGGAAATTTGTGTGGACACTGAAGTCCATTGCACCCCCGTAGCTGTTGAGAGGACTGGAGACTGATTCAAAATCTGTGTGCTATTGCGAGCTACGAGCCCTTGTGCCTATAGCTACGAACCATTGTGTCTGTAGCTGCATACCATTGTGTCTTTAGCTACATACCATTTGTCTGCCTGCTGTTGTGTCCACATGCATTCTAATATTCAGACCAAGTGACGGTCAGCCCTTACCCGCTACTAACACTAACACTAACAAACACTAACCCTAACCTCAACCCTAACCAAGCCCCCCCCCCCCCCCAATGTGAACACAGAAAGCAGGCAAGACAACAGGTACATGCAGACATAATGGCCGAACATTTTCTCTTTTGGTTTTGAACTTTTCGGAGAGTAAATGAATAAGCAAGAGTTTATTCAGATCATGCTCTTAAGATGCAAAAATAAAGTTATCTGCGTACAGTAAAATGAAATTGATGAAATGTTTATCAAACTTTACCACTGACTGTAAGAAGAAGATATCAGATTCCACTACTACGGTTGATAGGCAGATGCTTGCGAGAACTTTAGGGAAAAGGATGCAAGGAAGAACGGGAGGGGGGGGGGGGGTTACGGCGGTATAGAATGTTATATATAGGGATGAGGAGGAAAGGGGTGGGGGGTATTTTTTTGTATCGAGGATAATAATGTAAGCCACTTACGTGTGTGGGTGATTTTTTTTTAACATCATGTCCCCGTGTATATTCGGGTTTTGTAAGTTTTGTCATCTGTTCCCACCAGCTCACAATGGCATACTCTTTCAAAAAGCGAAACAGTGTAACGACTGAGGATGGGGATGGGGGGAAGGGATCGGTTTCTGACTGGGTCTAGGGGGAGGTGGAGGGGGGAGCATTTTAGTAAAAGTTGATGTAAAAACAAAAGTAGAGGATGTTTTAGACTGTACAACTGAATACTCATTCGAAAAGGCAGATGCCACTTAGAAAATGTATTTCAAAACCTTCGCTCGTTTTCGAATGCATTTTTGAATAAAGGGGAGATTACTGGAAGATAGCAAGGAAACAAAGCTGAAAAAGGGAGGTTATCAAAGGAGTCGGGTAGAATGGTCTGGTTAACGGGAGTGTGTGTGTGTGTGTGTGTGTGTGTGTGTGTGTTGTGTGTGTTTATCCATTTAATCTATTTTATTTATTTATTCATTTATTTATTTATTTATTTATTCATTTATTCTTTCATATGGAGAATAATGGAATAAGCATTCGTGTGATTTTTTACACCCAGTACCCGTGTGTACCAACAGGCATGTTCTTAAAGCTGCATACCCCTGTTTAAGTTCCCTGTGTGTATGGTTTAATTTTTTTTTTATCTTAACTTTTTTTTAAATAATGTCTACTTTGTTTTTACAACCTGGCTTTAGAAAAGTCATTCTCTCCCACACGCCCTCCGTTTTTTTATTTTTTATTATACAATTTAGTATGAGAATGTATGCCTTCTATTCTATAATGTGTACAAGATGGAAGGCATGTTGTATTGTGTGCTGTTACCCGATTTCCTTTTTACCTTTACCTGCCATAGGTCAGGGACATATCCAGTACCCTGGTCCTAGTTTTATCTGTATCTCCCCCAGCAGTCTGTAGTAAACAGTATCACTACACATGTACTGTCACAGCCTTTCTGGTTTGCTTTAATTAATTTAAATCTAACATATAGGTGGGCAGGCTAGACGCCAGGTGTTTTTTTTAGATATGGATTTTTATTTTAGAGATCTAACTTGGATGAAAATGTTGTGGAGGCCCCATACACAACAAATGTGGTTGTGTTGGCTAGAGTACTGTGAAAGAATTGACATCAAGATGTGGTCATTGCTGTATACTTTTTCCTTTGTTTTTTTTTTTTTCAGTTGTCCCATTTTTTTGTAATATATTTTATGTCCATTTGAGCCAAGTCTTTTTTTTTGCAACTTTGTTATAAATGTGTGTAATCTAAAATTTTGTTTTGGTAAATGTTATGAAATGTTCTAGCAGAACACTGCGATAATGCATTGGGGTGTGGGTTGTGGCTTTTTGTTTTAGCCTTTGATTTTTTATCTCCTGACAATCGGGTTGTGTAAAACCAAAAAATGGTTTAGCATGTGTGTGGGGTTTTTTTAGTGGCTAGTGTTGATTTTTTTTTTTACAAGCCATTAAATGAAACACTTGGCTGTATTTATGGGGTTGTTTTTTTGGGGGGGGCTTTAAATCACCTTTGTCCAAATAGAGGGGGAAAATGAGCATCATTTTTTCAGCATGAAATGGCTGCTGGACAGCTAGTCTTGATTAAAGTGCTTGGGTTTGTTTTTTTTACTATTTCTCTTCTTGTTCATCACATCTTTTGTATTGAGTACATTTAGTAGTGTTCTTAGACTTGTGTTGGGAGTTAACCCAGCAATAGACTGGTGTCCTATCCAGGGGGGAGTCTTTGACTGTCGCTTAACGCCACAGAAACTGGGATAAGCACCGGCCTGATGAGCCTTGGGCTCGGGACAGACTTTTAACTTTTTTTTTTAGACTTGATTATTAAAACCTGATGCTCTTTACTTTTTGCTTTTTATGAATACAATTTGAAGTACTGAACGCAGTGGTACCCATTTTTTCTTTCCCTTGTCCATTGTAAACTGTGGTATAACAGTGAACGACTGTGTTAGCCACTCTAGCTACAAACCCCGACTCCAACATGGCTTGGCATGGTCATTTAGGTCAGTAGTGACTTCAGGGTTTTGCTCACGCAAAGTTTGCCTGTCTGGGGATGTCTGTTCCTCCCGGCTGTGTAAGGTTGTGTGTGTGTGCGTGTGTGTGTGTGTGTGTGCGTGTGCGTGTGTGCGTGTGTGTGTGCGTGTGCGTGTGCGTGTGTGTGTGTGTGTGCGTGTGCGTGTGCGTGTGCGTGTGCGTGTGTGTGTGTGGTGTGTGTGTGTGTGTTGTGTGTGTGTGTGTGTGTGTGTGTGTTCCTGTGTGTGTTCCAGTGTGTGTTCCAGTGTGTGTGTGTGTGTGTGTGTGTGTGTGTGTGTGTGTGTGTGTGTGTGTGTTCCTGTGTGTGTGTGTGTGTGTGTGTGTGTGTGTGTGTGTGTGTGTGTGTGTTGTGTGCTCCAGTGTGTGTGTGTGTGATTATTTTTTGTTTGTTTGTTATTAAATTATTCTTCTATATGGATGTTAATGGAATAAGTTCTCATGTGCTTTTTTATATCCAGTTCCCGTGTGTATGCAGTTTTGTTAATTTTGTCATCTATTCCCATCGACACACAATGGCCTACTCTTTCGAAAAGCTGGACAGGTGTACAAGATGTTGTTTGCGTTTATACACAGGGCGTCAGTTTATAGTCAAATCCGACAGACTTTTGTTGAGAGTGGAGTTTACAGTGTGTGTGTGTGTGTGTGTGTGTGTGTGTGTGTGTGTGTGTGTGTGTGTGTGTGTGTGTGTGTTTGTGCTGCAGGCAAATCCAAAGAATAGTATCCAATAGGCATTTGTCATCACCAGTGTATTGTACAAAAGCTGCATACTCTAAGTTTCCTGTGTGTGTGCGGTTTAATTAAAGATCTTAAGCTTTTTTTTTTTTTAAATGTCTACATTTTTTTTTACAACCTGGCTTTAGAAAAGGCATTCTCTCCCCACCCTCCATGTTTTTTTTATTACATAATCTAGTATAAGAGAATGTATGCCTTGTATTCTATAATGTGTACAAGGTCAAAGGCATGTTGTATGGTGTGCTGTTACCTTATTTCCTTTTTACCCCTTGCTTTGCCATAGATCAGGGACATGTCCATTACCCAGGTCATAGCTCCATCTGCATCTCTCCCAGCAGTCTGCAATTAACATTATCAGCACAAATGAACTGTCACAGCCTTTTGCATTTTGCTTTAATTTAAATATAAAAAGTGGCTTGGGAGGGGGGGGGGGAAGGCTAGAGGCCACAATGTTTTTTTTTTAATTTTTGGTTTAAATATGGATTAAAAAAAAAAAAAAGATATAACTGGATGAAAATGTTTTGGAGGCTCCACACAACAAATATGCTTGTATTGGCAAGAGCAATGTGAAAGAATTGACATCAAGATGTGATCATTGCTGTATACTTTTTCCTTTGTCTTTTTTTTCCGTTGTCCATTTTTTAAAAATATATTTTGTGTCCATTTGAGTTAATTTCCTGCAAAATTATTTAAATTGTGAATTCCGATAAATATTCCATTCCATTGTGGCAACTTTTTGTGGGAGAAAATGTGTTCTAGCAAAGCATTGGGATACTACAGTGGGTTGTGGGTTTTGCTCTAGCCTTTGACTTTTGTGCTCTGTGAAACTTCGATTGTATAAAGCTAGAAAAAGGTTTAACATGAGTGGGGTTTCTTTGTGGTTGGTCGTTAACTGTGTTTTTTACAAGCAATTAAATGAAACACTTGGCTGTATTTATGTGGGGGTGTTTTTTTTTATTGCTTTAAATCACCTTTGCCCAAATAGAAGAAAAACGTGCATTATATTTTTGCAGAAAGTAATGCTGATGAACAGCTTGTCTTGTTTAAAGTGCTTGCCTTTTTCACTAATTCTCTTGTGGATCACATCTTTGAGATTTTGTATTGACATTTAGTAGTATTAATCCTAGACTTGGATTATCAAAACCTGATGCTCTTTTTTACTTTTGTTTGTTATGTACACAATTTGGAGTTCTGAAGGAACACAGTGATGCCATTTTTCTTTCCACTGTAAACTGGTATAGTGAACTGCTGGTAGTCACTTTGACTATAGACCCTGACTCCAACATAGCCTACCATGGTTATTTAGGTCAGTAGTGACTTCAGGGTTTTTTGCTCATGGAAAGTTTGCCTGTCTGGGGCTGTCTGTTCCCCAGCTGTAATGTGTGTGTGGGTGTGTGGGTGTGTTCCAGTGTGTGGGTGTGTTCCAATGTGTGTGTGTGGGTGTGCTCCAGTGTGTGGGTGTGTTCCAATGTGTGTGTGTGGGTGTGTTCCAATGTGTGGGTGTGTTCGTGTGTGGGTGTGCTCCAGTGTGTGGGTGTGTTCCAATGTGTGTTGTGTTGGGGTGTGTTCCAGTGTGTGGGTGTGTTCGTGTGTGGGTGTGTTCGTGTGTGGGTGTGTTCCAGTATGTGGGTGTGTTCGTGTGTGGGTGTGCTCCAGTGTGTGGGTGTGTTCCAATGTGTGTTGTGTGGGTGTGTTCCAGTGTGTGGGTGTGTTCCAGTGTGTGGGTGTGTTCCAGTGTGTGGGTGTGTTCGTGTGTAGGTGTGTTCGTGTGTGGGTGTGCTCCAGTGTGTGGGTGTGTTGTGTGGGTGTGTTCCAGTGTGTGGGTGTGTTCCAGTGTGTGGGTGTGTTCCAGTGTGTGGGTGTGTTCCAATGTGTGGGTGTGTTCCAGTTTGTGGGTGTGTGTTGTGTGTGTTGTGTGTGTTCCAGTGTTGGTGTGTTCCAATGTGTGTGTGTATTGTGTGTGTGTGTGTGTGTTGTGTGTGTGTGTTCCAATGTGTGGGTGTGTTCCAATGTGTGGGTGTGTGTGTTCCAATGTGTGGGTGTGTGGGTGTGTGTGTTCCAGTGTGTGGGTGTGTTCCAATGTGTGTGTGTGTGTGTTCGTGTGTGGGTGTGCTCCAGTGTGTGGGTGTGTTCCAATGTGTGTTGTGTGGGTGTGTTCCAGTGTGTGGGTGTGTTCGTGTGTGGGTGTGTTCCAGTATGTGGGTGTGTTCGTGTGTGGGTGTGCTCCAGTGTGTGGGTGTGTTCCAATGTGTGTTGTGTGGGTGTGTTCCAGTGTGTGGGTGTGTTCCAGTGTGTGGGTGTGTTCCAGTGTGTGGGTGTGTTCGTGTGTGGGTGTGTTCGTGTGTGGGTGTGCTCCAGTGTGTGGGTGTGTTGTGTGGGTGTGTTCCAGTGTGTGGGTGTGTTCCAGTGTGTGGGTGTGTTCCAATGTGTGGGTGTGTTCCAGTGTGTGGATGTGTGTTGTGTGTGTGTGTGTGTGTGTGTGTTCCAATGTTGGTGTGTTCCAATGTGTGTGTGTATTGTGTGTGTGTGTGTGTCTGTTGTGTGTGTGTGTGTTCCAATGTGTGTATGTGTTCCAATGTGTGGGTGTGTGGGTGTGTGTGTTCCAATGTGTGGGTGTGGGTGTTCCAATGTGTGGGTGTGTTCAAGTGTGTGGGTGTGCTCGTGTGTAGGTGTGTTCGTGTGTAGGTGTGTTCCAGTGTGTGGGCGTGTTCCAGTGTGTGGGCGTGTTCCAGTGTGTGGGTGTGTTGTGGGTGTGTTGTGGGTGTGGGTGTGTTGTGTGTGGGGGTGTGTTCGTGTGTGTGGGGGTGTTCGTGTGTGTGGGTGTGTTGTGTGTGTGGGTGTGTTGTGGGTTGTGTTGTGTGTGTGGGTGTGTTCCAGTGTGTGGGTGTGTTCCAGTGTGTGGGTGTGTTCCAGTGTGTGGGTGTGTTCCAGTGTGTGGGTGTGTTCCAGTGTGTGGGTGTGTTCCAGTGTGTGGGTGTGTTCCAGTGTGTGGGTGTGTTCCAGTGTGTGGGTGTGTTCCAATGTGTGGGTGTGTTCCAGTGCGTTTTATTTTATTTTGTTTTATTTTTTTATTTTATACCACTTTGTCGCAGCAGATTTCTCTGGATGAAATTTGGGCTGCTCTCCCAGGGGAGTGTGTGTGTTCCAGTGTGTGTGTGTGTGTGTGTGTGTGTGTGTGTGTGTGTGTGTGTGTGTGTGTGTGTGCCAGTGTGTGTGTGTGTGTGCCAGTGTGTGTGTGTGTGTGTGTGTGTGTTCCAGTGTGTGTGTGTGTGTGTGTTCCAGTGTGTGTGTGTGTGTGTGTGTGTGTGTGTGTGTGTGTGTGTGTGTGTGTGTGTTTTCCAGTGTGTGTGTGTGGTTCAGTGTGTGTGTGTGTTGTGTGTGTGGTTCAATGTGTGTTCCAGTGTGTTTATTTCTTTATTTATTCTTTTATATCGAGGATAATGTAATAAGCACTCATGTGCTTTTTTACATCCAGTCCCCATGTGTATGCAGTTTTGTAAATCTTGTCATCTGTTCCCACCGACACACATTGGCCTACTCTTACGAAAAGGGGAACAGGATTTAACATGTGTGTTTGTGTGTGTGTGTGTTCCAGTTTGTTTGCGTGTGTGTGTTCCATTGTGTGTGTATGTTTGTGTGTGTGTGTTCTCTTTCCCGCCATATTTTTGGGTGGGTTTTTTTTTCTTTTGCATAAACTGCTAAATGCTACCCAATAAAATTTTGTCATGTATAATGCTTATAAATTTAAATGTACATTAATGTTTTTTATCTTTGTATTCATGTTTCAACATGTATTTTAGAAGTTTGAAAGTTATCAACTTTATCTGGGCAGTTTCCAACTTTAACTGGGCAGTTTTTATTGATTTAGTTGGATGTAAACTATGCCTGCATCAATTCTTTTGACCTTCATGTGTAAGGTAGCATATGTGTGTAGCTTGCTGCCTGTGTCAGTTCTTGACCATACACTCTGAAAAACATGGCAAAAGTTATGTTTGACATATCGTCTCTCAGTGAAATTTTTTGCCAATTATTTTTTGACATCTGGTATAGATTTAATGCCCTCCAATGTTTTTGCTGCCCCTCCCCCCTTATTTCCTATTCCCGAGTCAAAATTAGTTTTATGTGTATTATGTTGAAATTATATTGAATGTGAAGTTTTCAAACTGGTTATCACATGCGACGGTAAATTGGAAAACCCGATTGCCAGTTGTATTTTAACGTGTGTTTTTTTTGGGGGGGCTTTTTGTGTTGCAAATATCAGTGATTTTGTTGCTTTGAGTTTACTTTTTAAAATGTTTTTAGAATCTCAAATGATAATGTACAAAGGTGTGGACACTTTTACAACCAAATGAGATACCTCTAGCTTGTGTGATTAAGTTCTGCCATCTGTTTCCTGTAACCATTATTGCTTTCATTTTTCATGTTTGTGGTGAGCACACACACACTGGCACTTGACTTACCCGACTTTCTGACCTGAGAAACATACAAGCTTTGTACATCTCCTGCTTCTTAAAAAAAACTTACAAGCTTATGTTTTGTATTTACTTGTTAGGGAGGGGGCTTGTGCTTTCTGGCTGTAAAGTTAACACGTCTGGAATTAAGATTTTTGTCGCTTCTGTTCTTTGAAAGCATATTGGAATAAGTACGCTATTGGGGTATGAGATTTCAACTGAGAGTGACCATTTTAATGCGAACAAAGCTCAGTGGGTCAGTCATTGTGTCACTGCTGGTCAGAGCATTGGGAAAAGCCTACCTTCCCCTTCAGCTAAAGAGCTGGAGTTAGGGTTGGGTAGCCGGCTCGCAGCTGAAATAAAATAAATTAAAAGGAAACTTCAGAACAGCTTAACATTGTCGAAACTTGATGTACAGAAATGTCCAAATCTGATGCATAGAAATATTGAAATTTGATGTATAGAAATGTCAGAATTTTATGTATAGAACTGGCAAAACTTGATGTATAGAAATGTCAAAACTTGATGTATAGAAATGTCAAAACTTGATGTATAGAAATGTCAAAACTTGTATAGAAATGTTAAAACGTCATGTACAAAGTCAAACTTGATGTAAAAAAATGCAAATTATGTTCAACATAATTATCATGACAGTGAATAAAACAAAAACTTGACCAAAGTCTTGTTTCAGAGTTCCATTGATTACTGTAATTAAAGAGTGTATATAACTCTGCATGCGCCCCCTCTCTCGCTCTCGCTCTCGCTCGTTCTCTCTCTCGCTCGTTCTCCTCTCTCTCCTCTCTCTCTCTTCTCTCTCTCTCTCTCTCTCTCTCTTCTCTCGTCTCTGTCTTCTGTCTCTCTGTCTCTCTGTCTCTCTCTCTCTCTTCTTCTCTCTCTTTCTTCTCTCTCTCTCTCTCTTTCTCTCTCTCTTTCTCTTTCTCTTCTCTCTCTCTCTCTCTCTCTCTCTCTCTCTCTCTCTCTCCTCTCTCTCTCTCTCTCTCTCTCTCTCTCTCTCTCTCTCTCTCTCTCTCTCTCCCTCTCTCTCTCTCTCTCTCTCTGTACATTCAAAGCACTGTGTTCTGGTGGGAACGAATGACGAAATTAAAACCACAAAAACCAGACAAAATGTAAAAAAAAAACACATGAGTGGTTATTATTTTATCCTCAAAGTAAAAGTATAAGACCAAGATAAAAAAAAAAATCCACACACGGGCGTGCGCACAGACGCATACACGCACGCACACACACGCTCAGCGCCACACACACACGCACACACACACACGATTAAAACAAAAACACACACGCGCGCACGCGCACACACACACACACACGCACGCCACACACACACACACAAGTTAGTTTGTTGTTGTTAAGTTTGTTGAAGCTGTTATAAATGCAGCAAATAAATCATTTCGAAATGTAGCTTAGTAAAGTCAAATAAACGCTTTGGCAATGTTTGGTGGAATGAGTCGTGATAAATAGGAAGGCAATACAAAAAGAAAACATTTAATATTTATCTTAAAGACAGGACTAAAGTAAGTAAAATTTTAGAAATGAAAAAGGCAAAAAATTATTCCAATAAAGTAATAGCACAAGCTAAGCTTCAGCACTGGTCAACCTTTTGCAAAAATGACATATTAGGCTCAAAACAAAGCAAAGTGCAGAGTCTCCGCTACACGCGTGCACACAAACAAACGCACCTACAAACGCCAGCGAACGCGCGCACGCGCGCATGCATACATACCCCCCTATGCATAAGCTGAAGAAGGCAGAAAAGACGTGACGAAAACGCGGGATTCAGGCCCCTCACACCCGCACTTTTGCACAGTTATAGAGCCCACGGCACCAAGACCGTACCCTACTCTATGCATACAACCTTTACAACAAGTTTTGCTGTTTGTGGTGCTGGACTTGTGGCGACACCGCTGCCCCGAGGATGGCAACCCCGCTCTCACGAGGCCAAGTTTCTAGGAAGGAAGCATGGTACAGTGTAGGCAATGATGACCCCTACAACTGCCATCAAATAATACTTTCATACAATATGATGCACCACAGCAAAGTGGAGGGTCTCCGCTACACGCGCGCTCACAAACAAACGCACCTACAAACACCAGCGAGCGAGCGAACGCACACGCGCTCGCATACATACCCCTCTATGCATAAGCTGAAGAAGGCGGAAAAGATGTGATGAAAACGCCGGTTTCGGGCCCCTGACACCCGCACTTTTGCACAGTTACAGAGCCCACGGCACAAAGACCGTGCCCTACGCTATGCATACAACCTTTACAACCATTTTTGCTGTGTATGGCGATGGATGTGTGGTGACACTGCTGCCCCGAAGATGGCAACCCCGCTCTCACGAGGCCAAGTTTGTCGGAAGGAAGCATAGTACAGTGTAGGCAATGATGACCCCTACAACTGCCATTAAATAATACTTTCATACAATGTGATGCACCACAGCAAAGTGGAGGGTCTCCGCTACACGCGCACACACAAACAAATGCACCCACAAACACCAGCGAGCGCGCGCACGCGCGCACGCATACATACCCCCCTAAGTATGGAGTTAACATCAGTGCTGACTAAGTCCTTCCGATGAGACTTTAAACCGAGGCCCTGTGTGCGAACGCACACAGAACATCTTGCGCACACGTTAAATCCTGTTCCGCTTTTCGTAAGAGTAGGCCATCGTGTGCCGGTGGGAATAGATGACATTTACAAAACTGCATACACACGGGACTGATGTAAGAAAGCACAAGAGTGCTTAATCCATTATCCTCGGTGTGAAAGAATAGATAAATAAATAAATAAATAAATAAATAAATAAATAAATAAATAAATAAATAAATAAGCTGAAGAAGGCGGAACAAATGAGAGGAATACGCCAAACAAAGGCACCTACAAACACCAGAGAGCGTGCGCACGCGCGCACGCATAGATACCCCCTATGCATAAGCTGAAGAAAGCGGATAAGATGTGACGAAAACGCCGGTTTCGGGCCCCTGACACCCGCACTTTTGCAGTTACAGAGCCCACGGCACCAAGACCGCGCCCTACTCTATGCATACAACCTTTACAACAAATTTTTGATGTGAGTGGCGCTGGACTTGTGGCGACACCGCTGCCCCGAAGATGGCAACCCCGCTCTCACGGAGCCAAGTTTCTAGGAAAGAATCATGGTACAGTGTAGGCAATAATGACCCCTACAACTGCCATCAAATAATAATTTTATACAATATGATGCACCACAGCAAAGTGTAGGGTCTCCGCTACACGCGCGCACACAAACAAACGCACCTATAAACACCAGCGAGCGCGCGCAAGCGCGCACGCATACATACCCCCTATGCATAAGCTGAAGAAGGCAGAAAAGATGTGACGAAAACGCCGGTTTTGGGCCCCTGACACCCGCCCGCACTTTTGCAGTTACAGAGCCCACAGCTCTACAGCTATATACAATACAATAATGATGTACAATACAGTAATAGGCACCCATCAGTCTCGGAAGACTATGGAGTTGCGCTCTAGTCTTTAGAGCGCAAAGCCTGGGCAAGTATGTATGGAGGGCAAGCTGTTACCCATGCAGCAGACCCCCCCTCTCCACGGCACTGGAATGATCCATTGGAAATTCGAAGGCAATGACCAATACGAATGGTTCCAGTACCGTCGCAGGAGCCACCAGAACGTTGCCATAATTATACCTACAGCCCTGAGCCGCTCTGGGACTCCAACTC
>CM060327.1:54815137-54817637 GCA_030674155.1 Stramonita haemastoma | reverse complement strand
TGCTGTGTGTATGTGTGTGTGTGTGCGTCGGCGCGTGTATTTGGTTGGTGGGTTGGTTGTTGTTGTTGTTTTTTTGTCTTCTAACCATGTTGTTTACTTGGGTGATGGGTTTTGTTTTTTGTTTTTATGAGAAAGAGACTGGTCATGGTGGTGACCAGTTTTTATTTGAAAAGGTGCTCTATGTGTGTGTGTTTGTGTGTTGTGTGTGTGTTGTGAGTGAATGTGTGTGTGTGTGCTTGCGTGCGTGCGTGCGTGTGAGGGGGGTGGGGTGTGAGTGTGAGTGTGTGTGTACATTTCTTCTTCATATCTTTTTTATTACTTTTTTTATATTTCCCTGTCTCCTTTTCGCGAATATTTTTCTTGGTTTATTTCATCCTTTATGAAGAAACGTACAATCATAATAGGTACAGACCAATGAAAAACAGGAAGAAGATGACAAATAAGGCTATAAAAAATAATCTAATTGGATCGGTGGTCTGTTTGTTCTTTCTCTTTTATCATTCTCTCTTTTTTATTTCGAGGATAATAGAATAATCACTCACACTCAGTTACCTTTTTACATCCAGTACCCGGTGTATACAGTTTTATAAAATTTCGTCATCCACTCCCACTGGCACACAATGGCTAATCCTTCCCAAAAAGCGAAACGGGTTTTAACGTGTGCACGAGATGTTCTGCGATCGTTCCCACAGAGGACCTTGGTTTATAGTCTCATCTGGAGAACTTTTAGGGGGGAGAGGAGTCAGAATGATGTTAACTCCAGAGGAAAAGTCCCTCTTGACTGAGATTCGAACCTGGGTCAGCAGATCACGAGCGCAATGTGTATTACTCTAACCACCAGGCCCCCTGAAGGTAACCGCCCCCTGTCTGGAAATCGAGAGGTGGGGTTTGATCCCAGTTTTAGTTATGAAACTTCTCTCCCATCCACCAGACCTTCGGATGAATAAAACCGAGGCCCCGTGTACGAACGACGCAGAACTGCGCACACATTAAATCTTGTTCCGTTTTCGTCAGAGTAGGCCATTGTCTGCTGGTGGGTAACAGATGACAAGATTTACAAAACTGTATACACACGTGGCCTTGGTGTAAAATAAAAAGTACACGAGTACTTACTCCATTATCCTCAATATATAAAAATGAACAAAAAATAATAATTAATGCGGATCTAGATGCTAGTCTTTCAACTGAGACGGATACAGTAGTGCGTGTACTAGACGCGTTCGGCGAAGTAAAAGAACCCAATTATGTATTTATTTTATTTATTTTATTCCTTTATATCGATGATAAGGAATAAGCACTCATGTGCTTTTTTTTCATCCAGTCCCCGTGTGCTTGTGTATGCAGTTTTGTAAATCTTGTCACCTGTTCCCACCGGCACACGATGGCCTACTCTTACGAAAAGCGGAACAGACTTTAACATGTGCGCCAGATGTTCTGCGTGCGTTCGCACACGGCGCCTCGGTTTACAATCTCATCCGAAAGACTTTGGGGGGGGGGGGAAGTGGAGTCAGTACTGATGTTAACTCCAGAGGAAAAATCCTCTCGAACGGGAATCGAACCCGGGTCGTCAAATTGCGAGCGCAATGTTCTGACCACTAGGCTATCCCTTCCCGTTCCGCGAAAGTAAAAGAACCCATGGCAGCAAGAGCGTTGTCCCTAACAACTTCTGGTAGAAAGAAGAAAGCCACCGTGATAGGGAAACAAATACACACGATGACAGAAAAGACAAAGAAACAGCGACGCAAAAGGAAGAGCTTAAGGAAAACAAAACAAAAAATGATCTGGACTGGCTACAGTGTGGAGGATAGGTACGGCAAAAGACTTACCAATTTCCTTCCCTAACCCCTTCCCTCCCTTTTTGGAATGTTGTCAGCCCCTGCTGACTTCCCCTTTTTCAGTGATCTGACTGCTGTTTCCACTTCTTTCGGAGGATAGGGTGGCTGTCTGTATCTGTGCACATAATAATTAGGTAATTTACAACATGATGCACCACAGCAAAGTGCATGGCCACTGCCACATGTACACACATAAAAAACGCACACACAAACACGAGCGCGTGCATGCATGCGCGCACGCATACACCCCCATCCACCATGCCCCAATGAAAAAGGTGTGTTTCGAGAATATGTGACAAAAGGCCGGTTTGAGTCCCATCCTACCCGAATTTTGCACATAAACAAGCCCATGGTACTACAAGAGTGCTCTACTGTATGCATACACACTTTACTAACATCTTGGATAGGCGTGTCGCCGGTCTTGTAGCGACACCATAGCCCCAAAGAGAGCAGCCTGGCTTGAATACAGCAAAGTTGTGGGAACGAAAGCTGGTACAGTGTACGCAATAATACCTAGTAGTATACCATAATAATAATGATGATGATATATACGTTAAAAGTAATATTTAAATGACACTTTTGCATAATTGTGACCACACTGTAATGCCCACCATAATTTAGTAAGTGCCTAAGGCTGAAGAATAGAAAAATTGAAGTCCAAATCT
>CM060327.1:54795137-54805137 GCA_030674155.1 Stramonita haemastoma | reverse complement strand
ACAAATACAGTTGCAGACAGGAAAAAGAATAATAATGATGGGTGAAGCTGCACTTGTGGCGACACGCTATCCCCGGGTAGAGTAGCCCGGATTTCACGCAGAGAAATTTGCTGTGACATAAAGTGGTATATATAAATAATTAAACTTAACTCAGTAATAAACTTAGCACAGTAACCACAGTCCTCTTTAGGCCAGTGCTCATAACTTAACCCTCTTGCATTCGGATTCTCTGAACACAAACTGCCCCTAGATTTCGCATTCCATCACGAAATCAGGTCAGGCACACTTACTTGCTGGCCTTTTCCTCCTTATAAGTACACAACAGCAACTAGATTTACTTCCAGACTCACAGCAGGATTTGTACTTCTAGCCTGATAGAGTTTTGGCATGTGGTAGCAATTAGTGATGGTCACAGCCTGATGGAAATCTACTGTGTGCAAATCCTGGCAATCCATGGTTCGGGATTCAGGGCAGGGGGGGGGGGGGGGGAAGGAGCGGGGCAATTATTCAATCCTGGCAAATCCCAGGTCGGGACTAAGGCCAGTGCTCATAACTTAACTCAGTAATTACTGTCCTATTTAGGCCAGTGCTCATAACTTAACCATTGATCAATCTTTACATTCATACGACGTGAAACCTTAAGCTGAGATTTTTTTCCTCATGCCTTGTGATAAAGTGATCACACACATAATAATTATCATATCTCTGTCTGGACATTCTGCTGACTTGGAGTAATGGGGAAATGGTCAGTTTGCAGGGGAAGGGAGTGGCTGTAGTACTTGTCTGTCTCCCTGTCTTGTTCCTTTATGATGGTTTTTACTCTTTCTGTTCCAAGTGTTGCCACCTCTATTTTCTGGACCTCTGTTGTCCTTCAGGTATCTCTATCTGTGTCTCTCTGTCTCTGTCTCTGTCTCTTTCTTTCTCTCTCTCTCTCTCTCTCTCTCTCTCTCTCTCTCTCTCTCTCTCTCTCTCTCTCTCTCTCTCTCTCTCTCTCTCTCTCTCTCTCTCTCTCTCTCTCTCTCTCTCTCTCTCTCTCTCTCTCTCTCTCTCTCTCTCTCTCTCTCTCTCTCTCTCTCTCTGTGTTTGCCTCTCTCTCTCTCCAAAAGTCCTTCGGATGAGACTTTAAACCGAGGCCCCGTGTGCGAACGCACGCAGAACATCTTGCGCACACGTTAAATCCTGTTCCGCTTTTCGTAAGAGTAGGCCATCGTGTGCCGGTGGGAACAGATGACAATATTTACAAAACTGCATACACACGGGGACCGGATGAAAAAAAGCACATGGTTGCTTATTCTGTTATCCTCGATATAAAAGAATAAATAAATAAATAAATAAATAAATAAAATAAATAAATAAATAAATAAGAGAGAGAGAGAGAGAGAGAGAGAGAGAGAGAGAGAGAGAGAGAGGAGAGAGAGAAGAGAGAGAGAGGAGAGAGAGAGAGAGAGAGAGAGAGAGAGAGAGAGAGAGAGAGAGAGAGAGAGAGAGAGAGAGAGAGAGAGAGAGAGAGAGAGAGAGAGAGAGAGAGAGAGAGAGAGAGAGAGAGAGAGAGAGGAGGGGAGAGAGAGAGAGAGAGAGAGAGAGAGAGAGAGAGATTTTCAGAAAGCAAAATACGTGATAGATCTAAATACACTTCTTCGACCGTGAACGAAAAAAATGAAACTTAGCAAGATAGAATGTGACATCAATTGGTGACCTGAAAATGATCAATTTTCCAGTTTTATTCTAAGATTTAAAAGTTTGCAAGGTGACAGCCCCGATAATTATGACCTCTGTGGGTCAGTGAGGCTATAACCAACAAGACTGGATTGGACTGGATTGGTCAGTTGTCCAGTAGAGCTCTAGACACACATTAGCAGAAAAGAGATCACCACTGTCTTGAGTTCTGCAGACAGACATAATACGATACTGACACACTAGTCTATGGTTAGGTCTCTGTAAAGTGACTGTTGATGGTTGAGAAATAGAGTTACAGCAGCTGCTGCTGCTTCTGCTGATGCTGCAGTTTCTTCTTGTTGTCGTCAGCGTAACTGTCAAGAAATAGGTGATCTTTCAATTATCAGGTTTAGAATGAAAGCTGCGAACACAGCAGACAGACAGGGAGACAGACAAACAGACGGACAGAAAAACAGGCAGGCGGGTAGGCAGACAGGCAGACAAGCAGACAGGCAGACAGGCAGGCATGCATGCATGCATGCATGCATGCATGCAGGCAGGCAGGCAGGCAGGCAGGCAGGCAGGCAGGCAGGCAGGCAGGTAGGAAGGCAGACAGACAGGCAGGCAGAGAAAACGATGGGAAGACAACATCAGAGGGTACTCCTGCGTTGAGTGGAAGGACATACTGCGTAGAAAGCTCAGACATCGGGACAAGTGGATGCAGAAGCAGCAGCAGCAGCAGCAGCAGCAGCAGCAGCAGAGTAGTAGTAGTAGTAGTAGTAGTAGTAGTAGTAGTAGTAGTAGTAGTAGTAGTAGTAGTAGTAGTAGAGCAGCAGCAGCAGCAGCAGCAGCAGCAGTAGTAGTAGTAGTAGTAGTAGTAGCAGCAGCAGCAGCAGCAGCAGCAGCAGTAGTAGTAGTGGTAGTAGCAGCAGCAGTAGTAGTAGTAGTAGTAGTAGTAGTAGTAGCAGCAGCAGCAGCAGCAGCAGCAGCAGCAGCAGCAGCAGCAGCAGCAGCAGCAGCAGCAGCAATAGCAGCAGTAGTAGTAGTAGTAGTAGTAGTAGCAGCAGCAGCAGCAGCAGCAGCAGCAGTAGTAGTAGTAGTAGTAGTAGTAGTAGTAGTAGTAGTAGTAGTAGTAGTAGTAGTAGTAGTAGTAGTAGTAGTAGTAGTAGTAGCAGCAGCAGCAGCAGCAGCAATAGCAGCAGCAGCAGCAGAAGCAGCAGTAGCAGATGCAGTAGCAGTAGTAGTAGCATCAGCAGCAGCAGAAGCAGCAGTAGCAGTAGCATCAGCAACAGCAGCAACAGTAGCAGTTAAAAACCACCACGACAGATGCATTTCACACCGTGAGACTGCTGCTAGCTATACTGTCTGTTGTTAATGCACTGAAGTTGCAGGAGGTGGCAGTCACCTAATTATAGAGAAGTTGTGTGGAAGCAGACAAGAGCACCACAGGACCAGCACACTACTCTTCCCGCTTCCTCAGCCTTCCTTCCTTCCTGCATCCCTTTGATAATGAAGGGGGAAGATGGCATCCTACCACTTGCTGAAGGGCAGCTGTTACTCTGCTCTACACAAGCCTGCACAGACTTCAGGGTTGATACTAAGATACTGAGTGAACAAAACCGAAGTTTTTTTTTCAAGACACTAAGTGGATAGACTCCAGGCTGCTAAGACATCAAATGAATAGTATCAAAGTTGCAACTCTCTTCCCTGTGTTCGCTAGATATGTGTTTTGTATTGATATATACTGTTTATGTTGAAATTCATGTCAGCATTTCGTGGGTTATAGGAACATGAACATACCCAGGGTGCATACCCGAAGTTGGAATGCAGCTACCTTCGTGGTGGGCAAAAACGATTACATACACAACATCTCCACCAGTGGTGAACCTCGAAGCTCTAACCGAAGAACAAACAAACAAAAAAACGACTGCAAGATAAAAAGGTAAAAGGTAAAGGTGTCCCATAACCTAGACGGTCTTAGGGGAGCAAGGTATCAGAGACCTCAGCTTCTCTAGAGGCCAGCATATTGAGGGCGGTGCCCATCTCCTCTCCCTCGCTGCCTTACCTTCCCTGACCCTAAAGAGGGCAGGTACCTATTTACAGCTGGGTGAACTGGTGGGGACTGTACTGAAGCCAAGGTGCGCAAAATGGTCACGCATCCAACTGGTAACCACGTTCGACACTGCTTAACTTGACTTGGGGGAAAAAACGAGCGCTCTGACCACTGAGCTATGCCGCCCCCTAAACTGCAAGATAATCATGGAGAATATGTCCTAAACTGTGGCCAAGAGGTAGTACAACACTCCATAACAGGATGACAACTACCAGACAACAGTACACTAAACCAACCCATGGTGCCCCTGCATCATTCAGTTAGCCATTCGTCTTCAGTGAACGGCCAGACAGCAACTATCATTGTCTGTTATATAAGCGAAAATACATCGCGCAGCCGTTAAGTGGCGGGATATAGCCTAGTGGTCAGAACATTGCGCTGGCAATTTGACGACCCGGGTTCGATTCCCGGTCGAGGGGATTTTTCCTCTGGAGTTAACATCAGTGCTGACTCTACTCCCCCCCCCCCAAAAGTCTTTCGGATGAGAATAAACTGAGGCCCCGTGTTTGAACGCACGCAGAACATCTTGCGCCCACGTTAAATCCTGTTCCGCTTTTCGTAAGAGTAGGCCATCGTGTGCTGGGGGAACAAATGACATTTACAAAACTTAATACACACGGGGACTGGATGTAAAAAAAAAAAAGCATATGATTGCTTATTCCATTATCCTCGATATAAAAGAATAAATAAATAAATAAATAAATAAATAAATAAATAAGTGCCTAAAAGGTAAGACCCTGCGCATCCGACTTCGGCGTGGGAAAGATTCGTTATCTTTTTAAATCTTTCTGGAAAAAAAAAGGCTGGAGAATGAGCCAAGATCACAATAGAAAATAGACGAGAAGGAGGTTGACAGGAAGAAAAGGAACAGGGCTGAAACAAAAAGAGGGATAGAAAAGAGGGAGTTTCCAGCACAGAATTTCCAGGAGGTGGGGGTGCCATTGATACTGACAGGTACCCGGCATCCTCGCGGGGTAATTCAGTTAGCTCTGTATTATTATTATTATTATTATTATTATTATTATTATTATTATTATTATTATTATTATTATTATTATTATTATTATTATTATCATTATCATTATTATTATCATTATTTCTACCACTTTATGTCACAACAGATTTCTCTGCGTGAAATTCGGGCAGCTCTCCTCGGGGAGAGCGTGTCGCCACAAGTGCAGCGCCTACCCATTTCTTTCCTGCCTGCAACTCTATTTGTTTCCCTATCAGAGTGGCTTTTTTCTACAAAATTTTGCCAAGGACATCCCCCTCGTTTACGTGGGTTCTTTTACGTGCGCTAAATAATGATGTGTAACACACGGGACCTCGGTTTATCGTCTCAGCCGAAAGACTAGCATCCAGACCACAACTCATGGTCTAATGGATGGGGGGAAAGTTTTGGGCCCAAACGGGATTTGAACCACCGCACACTCCGACCCGGACTGTTCGCTTTCTAGGCAAGGTGCGATACCTCCTAGACCACAGATTCACCGTAGGGGTCTCTTTGCAGACAAGACCATTGCAATTATTTGCCATCCATCACATCACTTTTTTTAGTTGGTAACTCTTTTCACTTCCATGTTATTTTTTCTGTGCAACAAAGCGCAGCTGGTACCTTTTTACAAGAAATTGCTCAGACTTTTTCGCTTTAATCAACGTCCTTCTACTTTAAGTGATATTGGACGATAAGTTAATGTTTTGTATTGATGAAGATGTACGTGCTTTATGAGAGAAGATATAACCTGCAATGCACTGTACAAAAAAAATAACATAAATTGCTAAGAGTTGTTGCTAAGACAACGGTATGTAAAAAAAAAATTAAGGCATATTGCTGTTTTAGCTTTTTTTCTGTATGTTTGTCTTGGGATATTTGTTGTTCGCTTTTGAGTTTTGGTTTGTTTTGTTTTATTTTGTTTTTACTTATGGCTGACGTTTTTCTCCTTTCTTGTACAGTGACCTTTGTGAATAAACTTTTTCTTCTTTGTTGTTCTCATTTTATTTATTATGTATTTATTATCGGGGTTAGATGAGAGCTTCATTAATTGTTCCAGTATACTTTTTAAAAACTGTTTTCAGTATGCCTGTTTGTGTATCTTGACATATGTCTGTAAGTGTATGTTTTGGGCTAGTATGAGTGTGTCTATTTGTCTGCTCCCACCCCCCTTCCCTCCTTTTTTTTTCTTTTTCTCTTTATGTATCGGTGTATTTGTGTCTGTATGTCTGCTTGTCTGTGTTTTTTCTGGATCTCTTTCTCTCTTTCTCCCTCCCTCCCTCCCTCCCTCCCTCTCTCTCTCTTTCTCTCTCATTTTATTTCTTTCTTTCTTTCTTTTTCTCTTTCTTCCTTTCCTTCTTTCTTTATGTACATGCACATTTCTGTACATTTCTTTGTTGTTTCACAATGTTCTAAGAATAATACACTTTGAATGCCCAACAGAGACTTTTGTCAATGTAAATACACACCGACCTTCTGTTACTACTTTTATCTTGAATCTCCGAATATTCAGGCACACACATAATATCTGATAGTATTCTTATTTTATTTATCGACGTTTTGCTTCTTAGTCTTTTTTTCTAAGGTAGTTTCTTTTGCTTTCTACTACCCTCTTTTGATAATATTGCATCTTTGGTAGGCTGCAAGGTTGAATTCTATTTCTAGCAGAGCGAAAGCATCTCTGTTTTACGGGAGATGTTTTCCCCATAGATACCAGGGATGGTGAAGTGATACGACCTCCGAGACCTTTGATGGTGTTTCATGATAGTGATCATAGAACTAGAAAACCTTCGGTGCTATCATCAGAATAGCTGCTGTTTTTATCATAAAGTGTTTTCTTTTCTCGGTTTAGTTCTTGCAAAAATCGTTTTTGTAATCGTAAAAAGGGTTGTACTTCGTTAATGAAGTGCACTTTTGCCCGCATCATTATATGGCAGTATTGGCCAGCTAGTTTAATAAGTAACACTGCAGTATTAGTCAGATAGTTTGGGTAACACAGCAGTGTTGGTCACATAGTTTGGGTAACACAGCAGTGTTGGTCAGATAGTTTGGGTAACACTGCAGTGTTGGTCACATAGTTTGGGTAACACTGCAGTGTTGGTCACATAGTTTGAGTAGCACTGCAGTGTTGGTCACATAGTTTGGGTAACACTGCAGTGTTGATCAGATAGTTTGAGTTACACTGCAGTGTTGGTCAGATAGTTTAATAAGTAACACTGCAGTGTTGGTCAGATAGTTGGAGTAACACTGCAATGTTGGTAAGATAGTTTGAGTATACTGCAGTGTTGGTCAGATAGTTTAATAAGGAACACTTCAGTGTTGGCCATATAGCTTAATAAGTAACACTGCAGTGTTGGCCATATAATTTAATAAGTAACACTGCAGTGTTGGTCAGATAGTTTAATAAGTAACACTGCAGTGTTGGTCAGATAGTTGGAGTAACACTGCAATGTTGGTAAGATAGTTTGAGTATACTGCAGTGTTGGTCAGATAGTTTAATAAGGAACACTGCAGTGTTGGCCATATAGCTTAATAAGTAACACTGCAGTGTTGGTCAGATAGTTTAATGAGTAACACTGCAGTCTTGGCCAGATAGTTTAATAAGTAACACTGCAGTGTTGTTCAGATAATTTGATTTTAAACTCTCAAATAGGCCTACATTAAGTTAAATAGACCCTCGATTAAGCAATCCTAGACTTCTCACTGACCCTCTAGCAAATTTCTCAGCGTAAGAAATAAGTCAGAGCCCCACCCCCATCCTCCCCTCCCCCTCCCCAATTGCCTTTTGACTCTGATGGGACTTGTAACTTATGTCTTTCGGATGAAACGATGAACCGAGGTCCCCTGTGATAAACGTTTATTTTTTGCACACGTAAGAAAGCCAAGGCAAGAAGAGAGCTGTCCCTGGTAAAAATTGTGTAGGAAAAAAAGTCACTCTGATAGGGAAACACGGAGAATTAAAAAAATAATAATAATAATGGGTGGCACTGCTCTTGTGGCGACGTACTCTCCCCGGGGGAAGTAGCCTGAATTTCACGCAGCAAATCTGCCCTGACTTAAAGTGGTGTAAAAAAGAAAATTAAAACGTTTAAAAAATTATCTTTTGACTTTTCAAGCTCAAATTAAACACGCTGCACATTGGTAGGCTGGTTTTGCCACACGGTTGTAATTGCATTCCTGTGAAACTAATGAAATGTGTTTCATGAGAGAGGTGAGGGTTCTCTGTTAAAAAAAAGAGTACCAGAAATGGTGAAAATGATGAAAGACACCTCTGAGACACTTCGACGACTGTTTATTCGGGGAACAACGAAATCTATTTGAGTGAGATCGACTAAATCGAATTGTGGTGAGGGTTTTTTTCCCTGTAGAAAGTGTCAAACATTTTCTGGAGAGATGTTTCCCTGCGGACATGGCCTGTTTTTGTAATTGTTTTGAAGACTTGTGATGATTATTTTTAGAATTAGGAAAGAGTTATCACCCGTACGTACGTACGTACGTACGTACGTACGTACCTACATACGTACCTACATAGGTACGTACGTACGTACAGACATATGTACATACGTACATACGTACATACGTATATGCATACATACATACATACATACATACATACATACATACATACATACATACATACATACATACATACATACATACATACATACATACATACATACATACATACATACATACATACATACATACATACATACATACATACATACATACATACATACATACATACATACATACATACATGCATACATGCATGCATGCATGCATGCATGCATACATACACACACACACAAACACACACACACACACACCACCACACACACACACACACACACACACACACACACACACACACACACACACACACACACACACACACACACACACACACACACACACACACACACACACACACACACACACACACACACTTACACACCAATACGATACTAAGAGAGAAAACGTACTAGAGGAAAACAAGTCAATGATAAAAAATATAAAAAATCCAAACAGCAGTACTAAGCACCCCCCCAATAAGGATCAGGGTTATTAGATTAGCCCCGCGAGGCCCCTCTCCAGAGAAGACCATTACCAGTTCACCACATCAATGTTCCTTCTGCCCAGTCCTCTCACGTCGATGCTGATGGGAGCTGAACGTGAGAGCGTCCGATGAACGTGACTCCCCGTCACACAATGAGTCGTAAGTCAATTTTTAACCGTCAACATACTATCCATTTTTGATAGAAAAAGTTATTTTTTAACCGTTAACATACTATCAGTTTACAATAAAATAAGGTCAAATTTTACCCGTAAAAATACTATCAATTTACCCTAAAATCATGTGAATTTTTAACCATTAACCTGCTATAAACTTTTAACAAGATAAGGTCATTTTTTTAACCGTTAACATACTATCAGTTTACAATTAAATAATGTCATTTTAAGCCGTTAACATACTATCAATTTACAAAATTAAGGTGAATTTTTAACCGTTAACATACTATCAATTTACGATAAAATAAGGTTAGTTTTTTAACCGTTAACATTCTGTCAATTTAAAATAAGATAAGGTCAATTTTTAACCGTTAACATACTATCAGTTTACAATGAAAAAAAGGTTAATTTTTAACGTTTAACATACTATCAACTTACAATAGAATAAGGTCAATTTTTAACTGTTAACACACTATCCTTCCGGCAAACAGAGAGGACCATTACCAGTTCACCACATCAATGTGCCTTCTGCCCAGTCCTCTCACGTTGATGCTGACGGGAGCTGAACATGAGAGCGTCCGATGAACGTGACTCCCCGTCACACAATCAGTCGTAAGTCAATTTTTTAACCGTTAAAATACTATCCGTTTTTTAATAGAATAAGGTCAATTTTAACCGATAACATACTACTATTAATTTAAAATAAGATACGGTCAACTTTTATCCGTATACATATTATCAATTTACAGTAAGATAAGGCCAATTTTAACCGTTGATATACTATCAACTTTGAACAAGACAAGGTCATTTTTAAATCGTTTACATACTATCAATTTACAATAGATTAAGGTCAATTTTCAACCGTTAACATATTATTAATTTACAATAAAATAATGTCCACTTTTAACCGTTGATATACTATTCATTTTAAATAAAATAAGGTCAATTTTTAACTGTTAACCTATTTAAGATTTACAATAAAATAAGGTCATTTTTAACCGCTAATA
>CM060327.1:54790137-54792637 GCA_030674155.1 Stramonita haemastoma | reverse complement strand
TGCGTGCGTTCTCACACGGGGCCTCGGTTTACAGTCTCATCTGAACGACTTTTGGGGAGAGTGGAGTCTGCACTGATGTTAACTCCAGGGGAAAAAATCCCCTAGAACGGGAATCGAACCCGGGTCGTCAAATTGTAAACGCAATGTTCTGACCACTAGGCTATCCCGTATACATTGGAGGAAGCTCTCAGAAAATTCATACGGTCTGTGGAAAGCTTTTAGGGACAGTTGCTGTTCCATGGAAATTGAAACCAGCTCAATGCAGTAGCTGTTACCCTTCTTCTCTACCATTTACCCCTACCACTCTAATGTTTGCACACTTCATCCCCAAAGTTGGAATGCAGCTACCTTCATGATTGACAAAGTTAACCTGTATAAGGAAGGTGGATCGATGGTCTAGAGGTAACGCGCCTTGCCTAGAAAGCAAAAAGTCCGGGTCGGAGTGTGCGGTGGTTCAAATCCCGTTTGGGCCCAAAACTTTTCCCCCATTTATTAGACCATGAGTGGTGGTCTGGGTGCTAGTCTTTCGGATGAGACGATAAACCGAGGTCCCGTGTGTTACACAGCAGTATTTAGTGCTCGTAAAAGAACCCACGGCAGCAAGAGGAGTTGTCCCTGGCAAAATTCTGCTGAAAAAAAGCCACTCAGGTAGGGAAACAAATACAGTTGCAGACAGGAAAAAGAAAATGATAATAATGGGTAGGCGCCAAACTTGTGGCGACGTGCCCTTCCCGGGAGAGCAGCCCGAATTTCACCCAGAGAAATCTGCTGTGACATAGAGTGGTATAAAATAAAATGATATAAATGATATTCGCAAAACACTCACTCAACACTGGTAAACCTCAGAGCTCAACCTATGGAACGAAAAAAAAAAGCTACAACCCATATCTTTCTAGCCAAAGTTACTGCATAATTACGCATTAGATTTGATAGTATAAGCATTACATAGGATATTTTGCTTAATTGAATTCTTTTCCTATCATGGTTTACACACACACACACACACACACACACACACACACACACACACACACACACACACACACACACACACACACACACACACACACACACACACACACGTACGTACGTACGTGCGTACGTGCGTGCGTGCGTGTGTGCATGCATGCATGCATGCATGCATACATGCATGCATACATGCATACATGCATACATACATACACACACACACACACACACACACACACACACACACACACACACACACACACACACACACACACACACACACACACACACACACACACACACACACACACACACACGTACGTACGTGCGTGCGTGCGTGCATGCATGCATGCATATCTTGGAGATTTCAATGCTCATGCTCCTTTTTGGGACTCTGCATGCTCTACCATCACTAGCAATCGTTTAATAGAAAATATTGTAGATTCGAAGCTTTACTTATTGAATGATGGTAGAGTAACCAGAATTCCTGATGTTTCTACCCATAAACCCAGTGCCATTGACTTAGCCTTAGTATCTCCAGGATTAGCTATTAACTGCACATGGAATGTTGAAGAGGATTGCCTCGGAAGTGATCAATTTCCAATCACATTGTCATTAGAAGACCTTTCAGTATCAGATCGACCACATATTGAGGATAAAATCCCTCAATTTATATATAAATTAGCTAACTGGAGTTCATTTCATTCGTTTCTTCAAGGTATTGATATTGAAACGATTGCTGAGGATGATGTTGATAAATTTTATTCAAATTTTGTGGCAATGCTCATTCTAGCAGCTGAGTTTTCTATTCCCAAACGCAAAATCAGGAAGAATGGAAAACGATCAGGCAATAAATGGTGGACTAAAGAATGTGAGGATGCCGTAAACTATAAAAAGGAACAGTATAAAATATGGTTAAAAAACCAATCAGAGGAAAACTTTATTCGTATGAAATATGCTAAATGTCATAGTAAGAAAACAATTGCTCAGGCAAAAAACAATTATTGGACAGAATTCTGTATTAATGAAGTTTCAGAATCCAAGGACATGCATAAAGTTTGAAAGAAAGTTACTGAAATGAAAAACGGATTTCAACTCCCATCGTTTCCAATCAAATTTGAAAAAAACAGATTTCCAAGCATATTTGAAAAAGCAGAAGCCTTTGCTACAATGTTTGCAGATAATAGTTCATCCTTAAAGCTTCAATCAGACATCAAAAGTTATGACTCTTCAGAAAAGCTAGACAAATTAGAAAATATATCATGTAATGCGGATTATTTGAATGCTCCTCTTCAATATGATGAATTTATTGAAACCTTAGATTCATTTACTTTTAACAAGACAGCAGTTGGTCCTGATGGTGTATCTTATCAAATGCTGGCCCATATGCCTTTAAAATGGAAAAGACTACTTTATTCATTTTTCCAAAAGTGTTGGATAAATGGCACTCTTCCTAGTATCTGGAGGCAGTCTATAGTAGTTCCAATCCTTAAGAAAGGTAAGTTGAGGTCATCAATAGATAGTTATAGAC
>CM060327.1:54768022-54770037 GCA_030674155.1 Stramonita haemastoma | reverse complement strand
CCCACCCCTCACCTTTCCTTTTCCAATCTTTCCATTACCCCCGTCTCTCTCTGTCTGTCTCTCTTTTCTCTTCTCTGTTCCTCTGTCTCCTTCTCTGTCTTCTCTCTCTTTCTCTCTCTCTTTCTGTGTTGTCTCTCTCTCCTCTCTCTGTCTCTCTCTCTGTCTGTCTCTGTCTCTCTGTCTCTCCTCTTCTGCTCTGTCTCTGTCTGTCTGTCTCTGTCTCTGTCTGTTCTTCGTTCTGTCTGTGTCTGTCTGTGTCTGTCTCTTGTCTGTCTCTCTCTTCTCTCTCTTGTCTGTCTCTGTCTCTCTCTTCTTCTCTCTCTCTCTCTCTCTTCTCTCCTCTCTCTCTCTCTCTCTCTCTCTCTCTCTCTCTCCTCTCTCTCTCCTCTCTCTCTCTCTCTCTCTCTCTCTCTCATTCTCTCCCCTATCCCCCAACCCCCCTCTCTATCTCCCACCTTCCTGGTTTCACTGTTCACAGAATTACACTCAAAGTTGAAAATGATAATTTGATTTGCGTGATCGTGTCAATTCTACTACTTGATTAGAACAGACGTTTTTGGTTCGAGCCATTTTGCATCTGCAAATAGTAAGAAAACACACTATGGTTTTTGTGCATACGGATCGGGACATTGATCTTAGGAACATGTTTAGAATTTCATACTCTTTTTTGCAAGAGGAGTAAATTGTCTGGTCTCTTATAACAGCTAAAGGTATAAAGTTGTTCCCTTAGACCAATGCAGTCGTTGGGGAGCGAGGCATCAGAGATCTCAGCTTCTCCAGGGACCAGTATAGTGAGGGCGGCGCCCATCTCCTCTCCCTCGCTGCTTTACCTTCCCTGACCCTAAAGAGGGCAGGTATCCATTTACAGCTGGGGGAATTGTGGGAACTGTACTGCAGCCAAGGCTCGCAAACGGTCACCCATCCAATTGGTAACTACGCTCAATGCTGCTTAACCTTAGTTTGGGGACAGCGAGTGCTCTGACCACTGAGCTATCCCGTCCTCAAAGTTAGCCATTTCTAGGTTTCTTTCAAGACCAAGGCTGACAATTAATGATTTCTTGACCTTTGTCATTATCTTTTTCTGTGAGTGTTTGCTAGGTCAATCCGTCCCTTAGTCACTTGATCAACAGGCCAGCCAGTCATGTCTTGGTTGCTTGGTTGATTGGTCACAGCTGTCAGTTTCCCCCACTTTCAGCTCCTCCCAGCTGCTAATTAATCCATCCCAGCCCAGATGAGGCCAGCTGGTGCTATTTATAGGCAAGAACTGACCACTCTTGGACTAGGTAAAAGAAACTTAATTTAGCACTCTAAACAGTGATTTTGGATTCGGGTGCTGTGTGGTCGTCGCTCATTTGTTCTGTCTGTCTCTGTCCTGTCTTTTGTCTGTCTCTGTTTCATCCCCTCTTTGTCTCTTTATCTCAAACAAAAGAATGTGAGTTTATTGGATTTCACATATAAAATATATATAAAGACATACACATACGCACACACGTATATCATATGTACATATATATGCACACCAACACACAACACACACACACACACACACACCACACACACACACACACACACACACACACAACACACACACACACGACAACACACAGCTAACATTCAATCTTTTTTTTTTCTTGAATCTTTATTTATCTTAAGTCATTCCATCCCCAACTATTCTCTGTCTTTGTCTCTCCCTTTCCCCTTTTTTTTAAAAACCAATATTTCAACTGTTATGATTATCATTAGATTTTATGTAAAGGGTTTGGGTTTTGTTATATTGTTTTCTTTCAAATCTATTAATTTCATTATTTGTTTTATCTATCTATCCAGCTTATTTTTACTTTTATTTTTATAATTATAATAATTATTATTTTATCATTATTATCATCATCTCATATTTATTATTATCATTATTTTATTATCTTTTATATTTTTTAAATTCCCTACCCCTACCCCGTCGTATCACTTTATGTGGAGACGTAAATTAGAAATCTTTTACTTATCATTTATTATCTATC
>CM060327.1:54748022-54758022 GCA_030674155.1 Stramonita haemastoma | reverse complement strand
GAGTTAACATCAGTGCTGACTCCACTCCTCCCAAAAGTCTTTCGGATGAGACTATCAACCGAGGCCCCGTGTGCAAACGCACGCAGAACATCTTGCGCACACGTTAAATCCTGTTCCGCTTTTCGTAAGAGAACATCGTGTGCCGGTGGGAAGACATGACAAGATTTACAAAAACTGCAAACACACGGGGACTGGATGTAAAAAAGCATATGGATGCTTATTCCAGTATCCTCGATATAAAAGAATAAATGAATAGATAAAAGGATAAATAAATAAATAAAATGGTGAGACACTATTCAGGAGAGAAGCTTAGCTAACGTGATCGATGGTAAGACACTATTCAGATAACAGCTTTCAAATTAAAATACTATGATAAGAAAATATTGAAGACAGTTTAAAAATCAAACAAACCCTATCGTGATCGATGGTAAGACACTACTGAGGAGAGAAGCTTACCTAGCTGATCGATGGTAAGACACTATTCAGGATAAGAGCATCGCTAACGTGATCATGCATTAGAGATGAACAAGACAATGGTTCAGTGTCGGGAGCACCATGTTCTGTTCACCATGTTCTGTTCCAGCAAAAAAGTTGAAGATCTCTGCCAATGTCTTCAGTAGGAAAGAAACATCTTGCTGCTAAACCTTACTATTAACACCCCTCCCCCCCGCCCCCCCCCACATACCAGTGGTCTAGAAGTAACGCACTTTCCTAGAAAGCAAAAAAAAAGTACAGGTTCAAAGTGTGGGGTGGTTTGATCCCTGTTCGTACACGAAAGTGTTCCCCTTAATGATCAGACAGGTTAATGCCTCCCCCCTTTCTGTATGGTAAATTCCATCATGGCCGTATCAGCAAAACTGTCTCAGGTTGATACACTTCCATCATGTGCCATCTGCCTTGTCACTAAATATTCCCACCCAACCCTGGCAACCCCTCCCCCCACATTTCTCCTAACAGAGTTTTTTTTAATATAAATGAATGGAAGTGCTAGTCTAAAACGAAATTTAAAAAGGTAAATTCACAGGCATCTCATTCATTAAGGATTGCATATTTTCCCAAGGATGTTTGGTTCATTTGCTTTTACCTACAGGCTGTCACACCTCTGCAAAGCAGTGGAAAGCGATATCAGAATAGAAAGCAATATCAGAATAGAAAGCGATATCAGAATAGAAAGCGATATCGGAATAGAAAGCGATATCAGAATAGAAAGCGATATCAGAATAGAAAGCGATATCAAAATAGAAAGTGATATCACAATAGAAAGCGATATCAGAATAGAAAGCGATATCAGAATAGAAAGCGATATCAGAATAGAAAGAGATCAGAATAGAAAGCGTATCAAATAGAAAGCGATATCAGAATAGAAAGTGATCAGAATAGAAAGCGATCAGAATACAAAGTGATCAGAGTAGAAAGCGATATCAAAATAGAAAGTGATCAGAATAGAAAGCGATATCAGAATAGGAAGCGTTATCAGAATAGAAAGTGATATCAGAATAGAAAACGATATCAGAATAGGAAGGATATCAGAATAGAAAGCAATATCAGAATAGAAAGTGATCAAATAGAAGTGATCAGAATAGAAAGTGATCAGAATAGAAAGCAATCAGAATAGAAAGTGATCAGAGTAGAAAGCGATATCAAAATAGAAAGTGATAAATGAAAGCGATCAGAATAGAAAGCGATTCAGAATAGAAAGCGATACAGAATAGAAAGCGATCAGATAGAAAATCAGAATAGAAAGAGATCAGAATAGAAAGCGATATCAAAATAGAAAGCGATATCAGAATAGAAAGTCGATCAGAATAGAAAGCGATCAGAATAGAAAGTGATCAGAGTAGAAAGCGATATCAAAATAGAAAGTGATCAGAATAGAAAGCGATATCAGAATAGGAAGCGTTATCAGAATAGAAAGTGATATCAGAATAGAAAACGATATCAGAATAGAAAGAGATCAGAGTAGAAAGCGATCAGAATACAAAGCGTAATTGGAATAAAAAGCGAATTCAGAATAGAAAGTGATATCAGAATAGAAAACGATCAGAATAGAAAGCGATCAGAATACAAAGGATCAGAATACAAAGCGATCAGAATACAAAGCGATATCAAAATAGAAAGTGAAATCAGAATAGAAAGTGATATCAGAATAGCCTGCAGTAAAAAAAAAAAAAAAAAAGCAAATCCAAAACTAGAGAAGAAAAGAGAGCAAAAACGCTTCCAACTCTTTGTTTTCCTGTGGCTATCATTACAGTCAGGTCACAAACAAAGCGGATGTGAAGGGTGGGGGTGGGGTATTCCTTGAATAAATCAAACGAATCTACCAGATACCATTCAAAATTACTGTCTAGGAATTTGACCTAAAGAAAAGATGATCATTCCCTGATGCTAACTGCAGGCTGTAGAACTTCGGTGAAAGGGTGAACAGCTGTGCAAAGCGATTTCAATATCCTGCAGGCATTTAACAAACAAACAAAACAAAAATCCCCGAACAAAATCCCGTCCAAACTATTATTTGATTCTCCAGTGGCTGTCATTAGACTGAGGTCATCTTGTCTTTGCCGTTCTTTCAGATAATCAATAAATAAATCTGTCCATTCCCGTTGTGTGCTGTCACTTCCGTCTTCTGCTTTGATCACTTCTTCAACTTGTTCAATAAATTAGGAGACTTACAAAAAAAATAAAAGATCAGTGTCGATTTCTTTCAGATTCATGGCCAATCTCTTTAAAAGTACTAAGAAGTATTGGGTCTTTATTCTAAAGCAAAACTGAAGCTGTGATGATTATTTTGTGTTTCTATATATAGGATCTTTATTCTAAAGCAAACTAAAGATGTGATGATAGTTTTGTGTTTCTATATATAGCATCTTTATTGTAAAGCAAACTGAAGCTGTGACCATAGTATTGTTTTCCATATATCGCACCTGTATTCTAAAGCAAACTAAAGCTGTGAGGATAGTTTTGTTTTCTATATATCGCATCTTTTTACTAAAGCAAACTAAAAGCTTTGATGATAGCTTTGTGTTTCTCTCGCATTCAGTAACAAGGCAAAGCATCAATGATGTCACTCGATAAATTCGCTGACTTTTTTTTTTTTATATAGAAGAACTCCGATCTCCTTAAATCAGTTCTGGCACTGCTGTTTTTGCCCCTCCCCCCCCCCCCCCCTTTTGCTTAGTGCAGTTTTGTGAGGAAGTGTTTCTACGGCAATACCGGACACAAAACAGATTGGGGGATCAACTAGAGGATCAAAGTCAAATAAAAAATGACATGCAATCGGACAAAAGCAAAATGAGTGCATAAATAAGGAATGGATGGATGGATGGGATTACACATGTGTTCAAAGAGAGAGCTAGAGAGAGAGAGAGCTAGAGCTAGAGCTAAGAGAGAGAGAGAGAGAGAGAGAGAGAGAGAGAGAGAGAGAGAGAGAGAGAGAGAGAGAGAGAGAGAGAGTGTGTGGGGGGGTGGGGGTGGTAGGAAGAGATGGAGGGAGGGAGGGAGGGAGGGAGAGAGAGAGAGAGAGAGAGAGAGAGAGAGAGAGAGAGAGAGAGAGAGAGAGAGAGAGAGAGAGAGACAGAGACAGAGACAGAGACAGAGACAGAGACAGAGACAGAGAGACAGAGAGACAGAGACAGAGACAGAGAGAGACACAGACACAGACACAGACACAGACACAGAGAGAGAGATAGAGAGAGGGATAGGAAGGGAGGGAGGAAAAGGAAAGAGAGAGAGAGAGAGAGAGAGAGAGAGAGAGAGAGAGAGAGAGAGAGAGAGAGAGAGAGAGAGAGAGAGAGAGAGACAGACAGACAGACAGACAGACAGACAGACAGACAGACAGAAAGACAGACAGACAGACAGACAGACAGACAGACAGACAGACAGACAGACAGACAGACAGTGCATAGCTACAGGGGACTTCAGTGTGTAGTCGGTCACCCCGAGAAACTGTTAAGAAATGGGGTCAAAATCAATGATATGTTAACTAGGGTGAAAGTTTCCCATAACCTAGGTGGTCGTAGGGGAGCGAGGCATTTTCCAGGGGCCAGCATAATGAGGGCGGCGCCCATCTCCTCTCCTCGCTGCTTTACCTTCCCGGACCCTAAAAAGGGCAGGTACTTATTCACAGCTGGGTTAACTTGGGGACTGTACTGAAGCCAAGGCGCGCCAACAGTCACCCATCCAACTGGTAATCACGCTCGAAAGCTGCTTAACTTTGACGGGGTAAGCGAGTGCTCTGACCACTGAGCCATCCTGTCACAGGTAAAAAGAAAGCAATTCCTTTAATAAAACAGACAGGTCAGCAAGATTCGAACTCCCGCTCTTTAAGATCACACCTCCAACACTGTAACAACTTAACTGCCCACACACTCCCTCCTCCCACATCCTCACAACCCCACCCACCCCCATTGTGACGCTCCACCACGAAATGATTCGCTCAGCACCTAACCGACTTTTTTGCAATGAGCCAGTTTAGGCAGGTGGGGCCGGGGTCAGATTGTCAATTTTGATATTTTGATGGATTATACAACTATAGCACTTATTCTACCTTGTAGCGAAATGTCAAGTCATAATTGTGTTTCCTTTAGTCTTTAAATGTGTTTTGAAACTAGCCAAACTCTCATTCTGACCACCTGTTGGAATGCTAAACTTGTCAATTTCTCAATTTGTCATTTTCTGCAGTCTATCATTTCAATTTATTATAACTTTTGATAGAATTGTTCGATTTTCTATCTGTTTTTTGTATTGTATAGCCATTTTACTGCACATTCAAAACATGCTTATAACTAAAAAAATGTACCTCTGGTGCAATGCGACTCCTTATGTGGTGGAGCGTCACGTCACAATTTTACTTTCTCTCGTAACGTTATATTTTTATGTTAAAAATTAATGCGAATACCAATGTGGAAACGCAGCAGGGCGTCAATATCAATGATCCCCAAAATAAAACACAAACTAGTTCCCTAAAGGGGAAAGATGACCTCTCCTATTGTAAGACTAATTGATTCATGGTTGATCATGATGTGCGCGTAAAACAGAAAACAAAATCCCCCCATGATGATGATGTTAAAACAAGCTTCTTAGCATTCTCTGCAGATTTGGAAAGTTTTAAATTCCAAATGACCTCTGCCGACACATTTCTTCCCCCCCCCCCCTCTTCCCATCAATTTGTGCTTGTGGAGCGAGAGGAACGAGAAACGTGCATCGCTTAGCAGGAGATGAGAAGGAAGAAGATTGTGTTGAAATGTGTGTGAATGTGTGTGTGTGTTTTAAGTGTGTGTGTGTTTTAATGTGTGTGTGTGTGTTTTAAGTGTGTGTGTGTGTGTGTGTGTGTGTGTGTGTGTGTGTGTGTGTGTGTGTGTTTTAAGTGTGTGTTGTGTGTGGTGTGTGTGTGTGTGTGTGGTGTGTGTGTGTGTGTGTGTGTCTGTGTGTGTTTTAAGTGTGTGTGTGTGTGTGTGTTTGTGTGTTTTAAGTGTGTATGTGTGTGTGTGTGTGTGTGTGTGTGTGTGTGTGTGTGTGTGTGTGTGTGTGTGTGTGTGTGTGTGTGTGTGTTTGTGTGTTTTAAGTGTGTGTGTGTGTGTGTGTGTGTGTGTGTGAGAGAGAGAGAGAGAGAGGAGAGAGAGAGAGAGAGAGAGAGAGAAGAGAAGAGAGAGAGAGACAGAGACAGAGACAGAGACAGAGAGAGACAGACAGAGACAGAGAGAGAGAGAGAGAGAGAGAGAGAGAGAGAGAGAGAGAGACCGAGAGAGAGAGAGACAGAGACAGAGAGACAGAGACAGAGAGACAGAGAAACCCTAACGCGGAAAGAGGAATGAAAAACTCTATAGGAAAAGAGGTAAAGGGATTCTTTTCGTCTGTTGGGGTTGAAAGAGTGGTTCAAGTTCTCCATCATTGCTGCTGAGTCCATCGCATCGATATCAATTACAAAAAGTCAAGTTCACAGATTTATTGGTTAGTGTCAATACTATTTTTTACGGAGCTAACTTCAGGAGAAGCTTAACAAGTTCATGATCAATAATAAAAGAAATCTTGCTTACACAAAACTGTTGCAAGCACGCACGAACACCTGTATAACTGAACTTTACGTATGGTTTCTATATCAATTACTTAATCGATAGGGATTAGTACTTTCTAGTTCATGAGAAGACATTGTCGTTATAAAACTGAATCATAATCAATGCATCGATCCTGAGGATGAGATATAGGGAAGCCGGGTATGGCTGTGGCTGGGAGATTGAAATGAGCGGCATGGGAACAGCATGCAGGGATAGGAACGTCACAGAAGATGAGGCAGCAAAAAACCCCAAAATACGGATTAAAATGTGATCGTAGCAGCATGGCTTTTGGACACTCTAAACCTCAAATCCTATCCATGCAATTTCGGTTCCAAAACATTCACCTCTTTAAGAAAAAGAAAACACAAAATTTATTAGTTTATTTCATATTCATATTAAAAAAAAATATACCACTCTATGTCACAGCAGATTTCTCTGCATGAAATTCGGACTGCTCTCTCCGAGGAGAGCGTGTCGCTACAAGTGCAACGTCTACCCATTATTTTATTTTTTTCCTGTCTGCAACTATTTTTGTTTCCCTATCAGAGTGGCTTTTTTCAACAGAATTTTGCCTGGGAAAACCGCATTGTTGCCGTGGGTTCTTTTACGTGCGCTAAATAACGATGCGTAACACACAGGACCTCGGTTTATCATCTCATCCTAAAGACTAGCACCCAAACCACCACTCGTGGTCTAATGGATGGGGTAAGGGGGAGTTTCGGGCCTAAACGGGATTCAAACCACCGCACACACTCCAACCCGGACTTTTCGCTTTCTAAGGCAAGGAGTGTTACGTAACTCTTAGACCACTGATCCACCCACCCGAAAGAACTAAATGAAGAAATAGACGCCCATTCTTCGTGTCAGGCTGAACTAATTCATCACCAGTGTTCTCTCCTGTCTCCTCCAACCATAGCAACACAAGGGGGGCTGTGTCAGTGATCTCCTTAGCGGTGTCACACCAGCTTAGCTTATTTTGAAACAATGCAGTTCTCTTGGGGTTTATTTCTTTAAGAAAAAAAGCCAATTGTTTTTAAACTTCTTGTCCTTCTTACAAGAATGTTTGGAAAGGAAGTACAGAGAGAGAGAGAGAGAGAGAGAGGAGAGAGAGAGAGAGAGAGAGAGAGAGAGAGAGAGAGAGAGAGAGAGAGAGGAGAGAGAGAGAGAGAGAGAGAGAGAGAGAGAGAGAGAGAGAGAGAGAGAGAGAGAGAGAGAAACTTGACTTTGTCAGAACTTATCGTGATTTGAATGCTTTGTGTAAATAAATCAATACATTCCGGATAATACTTTCATTTGTAGATGCCAAAAACAAACCTAGACAAAGCTGGCCAGGGTATTTATAAAATTTCAATGGTATAAAATTATAACCTGTTCTTAGTTTACTAAAAATCGGACAGCACAACATAAAATACACTTCGTCCTCAATTCCAATTTTACACAAAGAACAAGTCATATCCAAATCAGAATGTAGTTTATAGCGGTTTTTGTGTGTATTAATTTCGGAAATGCCACATCTAAACCCGGACATAAAAAAATTCCAATATGTGTTTAGTTCTATTTTGAGATATGTTTTCCTGTCATGAACACTACAAATATGTTCGATATAAACTAAATCTCTCACTGTTTTGAATACGGAAATCCCATTCTTGCCATCTGCTTAAAATGAGTCTTTCTTTAAACCATTTCTCTTAGACCACCAGTTTTCTCTACTTTCTTTAACCATAGCAACACAAGTGTTTCTGTGTCAGTGATCTCCTTAGCAGTGTCACACCAGCTTAGCTTATTTCGAAACAATGCAGTTCTCTTGGGGTTTATTTCTTTAAGAAAAAAAGCAAATTGTTTTTAAAGTTCTTGTCCTTCCTACAAGAATGTGTTGGAAAGGAAACAGAGAGAGAGAGAGAGAGAGAGAGAGAGAGAGAGAGAGAGAGAGAGAGAGAGAGAGAGAGAGAGAGAGGAGAGAGAGAGAGAGAGAGAGAGAGAGAGAGAGAGAGAGAGAGAGAGAGAGAGAGAGAGAGATTTATTTATTCTTTGATATCGAGGATAACAGAATAAGCAATCATGTGCTTTTTTTCATCCGGTCCCCGTGTGTATGCAGTTTTGTAAATATTGTCATCTGTTCCCACCGGCACACGATGGCCTACTCTTACGAAAAGCGGAACAGGATTTAACGTGTGCGCAAGATGTTCTGCGTGCGTTCGCACACGGGGCCTCGGTTTAAAGTCTCATCCGAAGGACTTTTGGGGAGAGTGGAGTCAGCACTGATGTTAACTCCAGGAAGAACATTTCCTCGACCGGACTCGAACCCGGGTCTTCAAATTGCCAGCGCAATGTTCTGACCACTAGGCTATCCGCCCCCCAGAGAGAGAGAGAGAGAGAGAGAGAGGAGAGAGAGAGAGAGAGAGGAGAGAGGGGAGGAGAGAGAGAGAGAGAGAGAGAGGAGAGAGAGAGAGAGAGAGAGAGGAGAGAGAGAGAGAGAGAGAGAGAGAGAGAGAGAGAGAGAGAGAGAGAGAGAGAGAGAGAGAGAGAGAGAGAGAGAGAGAGAGAGAGAGAGAGAGAGAGAGAGAGAGAGAGAGAGAGAGAGAGAGAGAGAGAGAGAGAGAGAGAGAGAGAGAGAGAGAGAGAGAGAGGAGAGAGAGAAGAGAGAAGGCAGGCAAGGCAAGGCAAGGCAAGGCAAGGCAAGGCAAAATTCTTTTATTCGAAGATAATAGATAAGCACTCATGTGCTTTTTTACATCCAGTCCCCGCCCCTTTTAGGGATAACATCAAGATAAAAAGACAGCCTCAACTAAAACAAGAACAATTATAATGATCCAATTACCAAGAGCAAACCATACCAAGTATCAAACAACAGGTAAGAAATAAGACAGAGATACAATATTAAGGTAATGTTATAAAAGGCACTCATTCAGAAACGACAGAGAGAGAGAGAGAGAGAGAGAGAGAGAGAGAGAGAGAGAGAGAGAGAGAGAGAGAGAGAGAGAGAGAGAGAGAGGAGAGAGAGAGAGGAGAGTGAGAGAGAGAGAGAGAAGAGAGAGAGAGAGAGAGAGAGAGAGAGAGAGAGAGAGAGAGAGAGAGAGGAGAGAGAGAGAGAGAGAGAGAGAGAGAGAGAGAGAGAGAGAGAGAGAGAGAGAGAGAGAGAGAGAGAGAGAGAGAGAGAGAGAGAAGAGAGAGAGAGAGAGAGAGAGAGAGAGAGAGAGAGAGGAGAGAGAGAGAGAGAGGAGAAGAGTAGAGAGAGAGAGAGAGAGAGAGAGAGAGAGAGAGAGAGAGAGAGAGAGGAGAGAGAGAGAGAGAGAGAGAGAGAGAGAGAGAGAGAGAGAGAGAGAGAGAGAGAGAGAGGAGAGAGAGAGAGAGAGAGAGAGAGAGAGAGAGAGAGAGAGAGGAGAGATGAGAGAGAGAGAGAGAGAGATGAGAGAGAGAGAGAGAGAGAGAGAGAGAGAGAGAGAGAGAGTGTGTGTGTGTATGTGTGTGTATTTATTTATTTGTCTTAATTTTATTCTTTTATTTCGAGGATGATAGAAAAACACTCATTTGCTTTTTAAAATTTTTTTTTTACATCTAGTCCCCGTGCATATGCAGTTAAAAAAAAATGTCATCTCTATGTGTGCTTGTGTGTATATGTGTATCACTATGTATCTCTGTGTGTGAATGTGTGTAAATGAATGTGTGCACGCACTCCCCTGCACGTGTGTATGTTCGCAAATCTACATTTACACGCATATATGTGTCTGTGTGCACATTCATCCACGTGGTTGCAAATGTGTGTATGTGTACACGCGCAAGTACGTGCCTACATATGTTTACTAGCTTAACATCAGTGCTGACTCCGCTCTCCCCAAAAGTACTTTGGATGAGACTATAAACCGAGGCCCCGTGTGCGAACACACCCAGAACATCATGTGCACACGTTAAATCATGTTCCTCTTTTCGCAAGAGTAGGCCATTGTGTGCCA
>CM060327.1:54718022-54730522 GCA_030674155.1 Stramonita haemastoma | reverse complement strand
ATTAAGCAAAATATCCTATGTAATGCTTATACTATCAAATCTAATGTGTAATTATGCAGTAACTTTGGCTAGAAAGATATGGGTTGTAGCTTTTTTTTTTTCGTTCCTTAGGTTGAGCTCTGAGGTTTACCAGTGTTGAGTTTTTGCGTATATTATTTATTTTATTTTATATATCATACCACTTTATGTCACAGCAGATTTCTTTGCGTGAAATTCGGGCTGCTCTCCCTAGGGAGAGCGTGTCGCCACAAGTGCGGTGCCTACCCATTTTCTTTTCTTTTTCCTGTTAGCAACTGTATTTGTTTCCCTATCTGAGTGGCATTTTTCTGCAAAATGTTGCCAGGGACAACCCTCTTGTTGTCGTGGATTCTTTTATGTGCGCTAAATAATGCTGTGTAACACACTGGACCCTGGTTTATCGTCTCATTTGAAAGACTAGCACCCAGACCACCACTCATGGTCTAATAAAAGTTAAAGTCTGTCCCGAGCCTAAGGCTCATCAGGCCGGTGCTTAACCGGTTTCTGTGGCGTTAAGCGACTGAGAGTCATAGACTCCCCCCTGGATAGGACGCCAGTCTATCGCAGGGTTAACCCCCAACACAAGGTTGATACCCTTTTACACCTGGGTGGGGTGAGGAAATAGCCGTAAAGTGCCTTTTCCAAGGGCACAACGGCATAGCCAAAAGCTGGGATCGAACCCGCAACCTTTAGATTACGAGTCCAATGCCCTAACCACTAGACTACAGCGGCGGCTCATGGTCTAATGGATGGGGGGAAAAGTTTTGGGCCCAAACGGGATTTGAACCACCGCACACTCCGACCCGGACTTTTTGCTTTCTAGGCAAGGCGCGTTACCTCTAGACCACCGATCCACCTTCCTTCTACGGGTTAACTTTGTCAATCATGAAGGTAGCTGCATTCCAACTTTGGGGATGAAGCGTGCAAACATTAGAGTGGTAGGGGTAAATGGTAGAGAAGAAGGGTAACAACTACTGCATTGAGCTGGTTTCAATTTCCATGGAACAGCAACTGTCCCTAAAAGCTTTCCACAGACCGTATGAATTTTCTGAGAGCTTCCTCCAATGTTTACAGGATAGCCTAGTGGTCAGAACATTGCGTTTACAATTTGACGACCCGGGTTCGATTCCCGTTCTAGGGGATTTTTTCCCTGGAGTTAACATCAGTGCAGATTCCACTCTCCCCTAAAGTCGTTCAGATGAGACTGTAAACCGAGGCCCCGTGTGCGAACGCACGCAGAACATCTTGCGCACACGTTAAATCCTGTTCCGCTTTTCGTAAGAGTAGGTCATTGCGTGCTGGTTGGAACAGATGACAAGATTTACAAAACTGTATGCACACAGGGACTGGATGTGAAAAAAAGTACATGAGCGCGTATTCCATTATCATAGTATCAAAACAATAATAAAAAAAAGAGAAAAAAGATCAATAAACAACAGACTTATCCCAGCTTCAGGATCACAAACAGAAAATTGGTACAGGGAGAGGAGTGTGCTGTCTGTATATTTACAACAGTGCCACGATGAAGAAGGGGGAGGGGAGGGGATGAGGACTAGGTAGGCACAAGAGGGGCTTGGCTGTCACTTTCAGTCCCAGACACTTACACCCCCTCTCTGTGTTGGACAGTGCAAACAAGTCTGGCATCAGTGTTGGCAGTGTCCAGACTATCTCTCTCTCATTCCTCACATCCTACCTACCTATCTACCTCGCTGTGTAGTGGGTGTCTTCTAGCCATTAAAGTTTTCAGACTTGTCAGGGAAGGAGTAAAACACTTGGCGTGGTGTGTTAAGAGAGAGAGAGAGAGAGAGGAGAGAGAGAGAGAGAGAGAGAGAGAGAGAGAGAGAGAGAGAGAGAGAGAGAGAGAGAGAGAGAGAGAGAGAGAGAGAGAGAGAGAGAGAGAGAGAGAGAGAGAGAGGAGAGAGAGCAGACAGAGACAGGACAGACAGACAGACAGACAGACAGACAGACAGACAGACAGACAGACAGACAGACAGACAGACGACAGACAGACAGAAGAGTGTGTGTGTGTGTGTGTGTGTGGTGTGTGTGTGTGTGTGTGTGTGTGTGTGTGTGTGTGTGTGTGTGTGTGTGTGTGTGTGTGTGTGTGTGTGTGTGTGTGTGTGTGTTGTTGTATTGTGTGTGTGTGTTTATGTGTGTGTGTGTGCGTGTGTGTGTGTGTGTGTGTGGGGGGGGGGGGGGGGGGGTTCGTGTGTGGTTTGTGTGTGTTTGTTGTGTGTGTGTTTGTGTTGTGTTGTGATGTGGTGTGTTGTGTTGTGTTGTGTGTGTGTGGTGTGGTGTGGTGTGGTGTGTGTGTGTGTGTGGTGTGTCGTGTGTGTGTGTGTGTGTGCGTGTGTGCGTGTGCAGTGCCGCGTGTGTGTATGTGTGTGTACGTGTGCGTGTGTGTATGTTGTGTGTGTGTGTGTGTGTGTGTGTGGTGTGTGTGTGTGGTGTGTGTGTGTGTGTGTGTGGTGTGCATTCGAATTTGCTAAAACTATTAATTGTCATTGATTACTTGTGTGTTATATAGGTCGAATGCGAATGCTTTGATTTGCTTCTTTGGAAGACATAATGCTATAGAAATTCTATGCATTAATATTATTATTATTTTATATATCTATTTTATTTTTATCACCATCATCATCATCATCATCATCATCATCATCATCATCATCATCATCATCATCATCATCATCATCATCATCATCATCATCATCATTTATTGTTATTTATTTATTATTATTTACCTCAAGTCTGAAACGTCTCCTACAAAAATACCAGCTGCAATAATTTGTGACCTCCCACGACGGAATGAGTCGCGAAGCACCTGACCCACTTTTTTGCTAGAACTGACATGATTCTAGACAGATGAGGGTCAGGTTGTCATTTTTAAAATAGTGGTTAATCATTAAACTCTGTGTTAGCGGGGACGGGATAGCTAAGAGGTCAGAGCGCTCGCTTTTCCCCAGTCAAGTTAAACAGCGTCAAGTCTGGTTGCCAATTGGATGGGTGACCGTTTGCGCGCCTTGGCTACAGTACAGTTCCCCAGTTCACCCAGCTGTAAATGGGTACCTGCCCTCTTTAGGGTCAGGGAAGGTAAAGCAGCGAGGGAGAGGTGATGGGCGCCGCCCTCAACATGCTGGCCCCTAGAGAAGCTGAGGTCTCTGACACCTCACTCCCCTATGACCGCTTAGGTTATGGGGCATCTTTACCTTTTAGTAGTAAGCTTTTTTCTACCTTGTACTGAAATACGACAGAGGGCTTTTATTTCCTCTTGCCGAAAAAAAAGCATTTTAAAACCACTTTAACCTTCACCCTGACCACCTTAAAAATATTTGAATTCTAGTTGTTGTTTTTTCTAGAGTATAGCATTTGAAATTGTAATAATCTGTCATATAACTATCCTATTTTTTATCTGCTTTGTACTGAATAGCTTTTATTTCATTGCAAATTGATAGTATGTTAACGGTTTAAAATGACCTTATTTTATTTAGAATTCATAGTATGTTAACAGTTAAAAAATGACCTTGTTTTATTGTAAATTGATAACATGTTCACGGTTGAAAATGATCTTACTTTATTTAAAATGGACAGTATGTTAGCGGTTAAAGTGGCCTTATTTTATTGTAAATTGATAGTAAATTAGTGGTTTAATATTGACATTAATTTATTGTAAATGGATAGTAAATTAGTGGTTTAATATTGACATTATTTTATTGTAAATTGATAGTAAATTAGTGGTTTAATAATGACATTATTTTATTGTAAATTGATAGTAAATTAGTGGTTTAATATTGACATTTTTTTATATTGTAAATTGATAGTATGTTAACAGTTAAAAATTGACATTATCTTGTTTAAAGTTGAGAGTATGTTAGCAGTTAAAAATTTACATTATTTTATTGTAAATTCATAGTATGTTGACGGTTAAAAATTTACTTTATCTTTTAATGTAAGCTACTAGTATGTTAACGGTTAAAATTTGACATTACGTCATTGTAAATTGATAGTATGTTAACGATTTAAAAATTACCTTATCACGTTCAAAGTTGATAGTATGTTAATGGTTAAAATTGGCCTAATTCTACTGTAAATTGATAATGATGTAAACGGCTAAAAGTTGACCGCATCTTATTTTGAATTGATAGTAGTAGGTTATAGGTTAAAAATCGACCTTATTTTATCAAAAATGGATAGTAATGTTACCGGTTAAAAAATGACCTACAATTCATTGTGTGACGGGGGGTCACATTCATCAGGCGACTCTCACGTTCAGCTCCCATCAGCATCGACGTGAGAGGACTGGGCAGAGGGAACATTGATGTGGTGAACTGGGAATGGTCTTCTCTGTGTGCCGGAAGGATAGTGTGTAAGGAGGTAAAAAATTGACCTAATTTTATTGTAAATTGATAGTATGTTAGCAGTTAAAAATTAACCTTAAATTATTGTAAATTGATAGTATGTTAACGATCAAAAATATACCTTAATTTATTGTAAACTGATAGTATGTTAACGGTTAAAACTTGACCTTATTTCATTGTAAATTGATAGTATGTTAACGGTTAAAAAATGATCTTCCTTTTTTTACAAATGCACAGTATATTAGAGGTTAAAAATTGACCTTACTTATTGTAAACTAATAGTATGTTAACGGTTAAAAACGACCTTATCGTGTTTTAAGTTGATAGTTAAAAAATTGACCTTGTTTTATCGTAAATTGATAGTATGTTAACTTTTAAAAATCAAACTTATCTTTTATCAAAAATGGATAGTAATGTTACCGGTTAAAAATGACCTACAACTCATTGTATGACAGGGGGTCACATTCATCGGGCGACTCTCACGTTCAGCTCCCATCAGCATCGACGTGAGAGGACTGGGCAGAGGGAACATTGATGTGGTGAACTGGGAATGGTCTTCTCTGTGTGCCGGAAGGATAGTGTGTTAGCAGTTAAAAATTGACCTTATTCTATTGTAAGTTGATAGTATGTTAACCGTTAAAAATTAACCTTTTTTTCATTGTAAACTGATAGTATGTTAACGGTTAAAAATTGACCTTATCTTATTTTCAATTGACAGAATGTTAACGGTTAAAAACTAACCTTATTTTATCGTAAATTGATAGTATGTTAACGGTTAAAAATTCATCTTATTTTATTGTAAATTGATAGTATGTTAACGGTTTAAAATGACAATATTTAATTGTAAACTGATAGTATGTTAACGGTTAAAAATTGACCTTATCTTGTTAGAAGTTTATAGTAGGTTAATGGTTAAAAGTTCACCTTATTTTAGGGTAAATTGACAGTATTTTTACGGGTAAGATTTGACCTTATTTTATTGTAAATTAATAGTATGTTAACAGTTAAAAACTGACCTTATTTTATTGTAAAATAGTAATGTTAACGGTTTAAAAGATGACTTACAACTCATTGTGTGTCAGGGGGTCACATTCATCGGGCGACTCTCACGTTCAGCTCCCATCAGCATCGACGTGAGAGGACTGGGCAGAAGGAACATTGATGTGGTGAACTGGTAATGGTCTTCTCTGGAGAGGGGCCTCGCGGGGCTAATCTAATAACCCTGATCCTTATTGGGGGGGGGTGCTTAGTACTGCTGTTTGGATCTTTTTTTTTTATCATTGACTTGTTTTCTTCTGGTACGTTTTTCTCTCTTAGTATCGTATTGGTGTGTATGTGTGTGTGTGTGTGTGTGTGTGTGTGTGGTGTGTGTGTGTGTGTGTGTGTGTGTGTGTGTGTGTGTGTGTGTGTGTGTGTGTGTGTGTGTGTGTGTTTGTGTGTGTGTGTGTATGTATGCATGCATGCATGCATGCATGTATGCATGTATGTATGTATGCATATACGTATGTACGTATGTACGTATGTACATATGTCTGTACGTACGTACGTACCTATGTAGGTACGTATGTAGGTACGTAGGTACGTACGTACGTACGTACGGGTGATAACTCTTTCCTAATTCTAAAAATAATCATCACAAGTATTCAAAACAACTGCAAAAACAGATCATGCCCGCAGGGAAACATCTCTCCAGAAAATTTTTGACACTTTCTACTAGGAAAAAAACACACGCCATAATTCGATTTAGTCGATCTCACTCAAATAGATTTCGTTGTTCCCCGGATGAACAGTCGTCCAAGTGTCTCAGAGGTGTCTTTCATCATTTCACCATTTCTGGTACTCTTTTTTTTCCAGAGAGCCCTTACCTCTCTCATGAAACACATTTCATTAGTTTCACAGGAATGCAATTACAACCGTGTGGTAAAACCAGCCTACCAATGTGCAGCGTGTTTAATTTGAGCTGAAAGGTTAAAAGATACTTTTTAAAAAAACTTTTGTGTCAGGGCAGATTTTTTGCCTGAAATTCAGGCTACTTTCCCACGGGGAGAGTGCGTCGCCACAAGAGCAATGCCACCCATTATTTATTATTATTTTTTATTCTCCGCGTTTCCCTATCATAGTGACTTTTGTTCCACACAATTTTTGTTTTTTACCAGGGACAGCTCTCTATTGCCGTGGGTTTTTTTTTTTTTACGTGTTCTAAAAAAGATATGGGTATCACATAGGACCTCGTTTCATCGTTTCATCCGAAAGACATAATTTACAAGTCCCATCAGAGTCAAAAGGCAATTGGGGAGGGGGGAGGATGGGAGAGGAACTCTGGCTTATTCTTACGCTGAGTAAATTTGCTAGAAGATCAGTGGGAAGTCTAGAATTGCTTTAATTGAGGGTTTTTTTCTTTTACTTCATGCAGGCCTTTTTGAGAGTTTACATCAAACTATCTGGCCAACAGTGCAGTGTTACTTATCAAATTATCTGGCCAGCACTGCAGTGTTACTCAAACTATCTGACCAGCACTGCAGTGTTACTCAAATGTTAAATCATGTTTCGCTTTTCGTGAGAGTAGGCCATCGTGTGCCGGTAGGAACAGATGACAAGATTTACAAAACTGTAGACACACGGGGACTGGATGTAAAAAAGCACATGAGTGCTTATTCCATTATTCTCGATATAAAAGAAAAAATAAGTAAATAATTTAACTATCTGGCTAACACTGCAGTGTTACTTATTAAACTATCTGACCAACACTGCAGTGTTACTTATTAAACTATCTGACCAACACTGCAGTGTTACTTATTAAACTATCTGACCAACACTGCAGTGTTACTCAAACTATCTGGCCAATACTGCAGTGTTATTCATAAAACTATCTGGCCATCACTGCAGTGTTACTTATTAAACTATCTGACCAACACCGCAGTGTTACCCAAACTATGTGACCAACACCGCAGTGTTACCCAAACTATGTGACCAACACTGCAGTGTTACTCAAACTATCTGACCAACACTGCAGTGTTACCCAAACTATGTGACCAACACCGCAGTGTTACCCAAACTATGTGACCAGCACCGCAGTGTTACTTTTTAAACTAGCTGGCCAATACTGCCATATAATGATACGGGCAAAAGTACACTTCATTAACGAAGTACAACCCTTTTTACGATTACAAAAACGATTTCTGCAAGAACTAAACCGAGAAAAGAAAACACTTTATGATAAAAATAGCAGCTATTCTGATGATAGCACCGAAGGTTTTCTAGTTCTATGATCACTATCATGAAACACCATCAAAGGTCTCGGAGGTCGTATCACTTCACCATCCCTGGTGGTATCTATCGGGAAAAATTCTCCTGTAAAACAGAGATGCTTTCGCTCTGCTAGAAATAGAATTCAACCTTGCAGCCTACCAAAGATGCAATATTATCAAAAGAGGGTAGTAGAAAGCAAAAGAAACTACCTTAGAAAAAAAGACTAAGAAGCAAAACGTCGATAAATAAAATAAGAATAATATCAGATATTATGTGTGCCTGAGTATTCGGAGATTCAAGATAAAAGTAGTAATAGAAGGTCGGTGTGTATTTATATTGACAAAAGTCTATATTAGGCATTCAAAGTGTATTATTCTTAGAACATTGTGAAACAACAAAGAAATGTACAGAAATGTGTACGTACATAAAGAAAGAAGGAAAGGAAGAAAGAGAAAAAGAAAGAAAGAAAGAAAGAAAATGAGAGAGACAGAGAGAGAGATAAAGAGAGAGAGAGAGAGGGGGGGGGGATGAGAGGGATGGGAGGGAGGGAGGGAGAAAGAGATACAGAATAAACACAGATAAGCAGACATATAGACACAAATACACGGATGGAGGGAGACAGACACAGAGAGAAAAACAAAAAGAGAGGGGGGGGGGGGGGGGGGTTCAGACAAATAGACACACTCATACTAGCCCAAAACATACACTAACATAATAATAAAACATGATAAATAAAAAAATAAACATAAAATAATTACATAATAAAAAAAAGGAAAAGAACAGCAAACAAGAGGAAAAAGTTTATTCACAAAGGTCACTCACTATACAAGGAATGAGAAAAACATCAACCATTAGTAAAACCAAACCAAACCAAACCAAACCAAACCAAACCAAACCAAATCTCAAAAGCGAACAACAAATATCCCAAGACAAACTTAAAGGGGAAAAAAAGCTAAAACAGTAGTATGCCTTTAAAAAAAATATACACACAGTTGGCTTAACTACAAGTCTTAGCAATTTTTTTTTGTACCTTGCATTGCAGGTTATATTCTCTCATAAAGCACGTACATCCTCATCAATACAAAAACATTCATTTATCCTCCAATATCACTTAAAGTAGAAGGACGTTGATTAAAGCGAAAAAGTCTGAGCAATTTCTTGTAAGAAGGTGCCAGCTGCACTCTTGTTGAACAGCATACACATGGTAGTATGAAGAGTAACCAACTAAAGAAAGATGGATGGGAAATAATTGCAATGGTCTTGTCTGCAAACAGACCCCTATGGTGGATCGGTGATCCTTTCCCCCATCCATTAAACCATGAGTGGTGGTCTGGGTGCTAGACTTTCGGATGAGACGATAAACCGAGGTCCCGTGTGTACTGTTACACATCCTTATTTAGCGCACGTAAAAGAACCCACGGCAACAAGAGGGATGTCCCTGGCAAAATTCTGTAGAAAAAAGCCACTCTGATAGGGAAACAAATAGGGTTGCAGGCAGGAAAAGGATAATGGGTAGGCGCTGCACTTGTGGTGACGCGCTCTCCCCGGGGAGAGCAGCCGAATTTCACGCAGAGAAATCTGTTGTGACATAAAGTGGTAGAAATGATAATAATAATAATAATAATAATAATAATAATAATAATAATAATAATAATAATAATAATAATAATAATAATAATAATAATAATAATAATGATGATGATGATGGTGATGATGATGATGATGATGATGATGATGATGATGATGATGATGATGATGATGATGATGATGATGATGACGATGATGATGATGATGATAATAATAATAATAATAATAATAATAATATAATAATAATAATAATAATAATAATAATAATAATAATAATAATAATACAGAGGTAACTGAATTACCCCGCGAGAATGCCGGGTACCTGTCAGTATCAATGGCTTCCCTACCTCCTGGAAATTCTGTGCTAGAAACTCCCTCTTTTCTATTCCTCTTTTTTTTCAGCCCTGTTCCTTTTCTTCCTGTCACCTCCTTCTTGTCTATTTTCTATTGTGATATTGGTCCATTCTCCTGCCTTTTTGTCCAGAAAGACTTTAAAAGATAACGATTCTTTCCCACGCCGATGTCAGATGCGCAGGGTCTGACCTTTCCGACACTTGTTTGTTTACTTATTTATTTATTCTTTTATATCGAGGATAATGGAAGAAGCAATCATATGCTTTAAAAAAAAAATCCACTCCCCGTGTGTATGAAGTTTTGTAAATGTCATTTGTTCCCCCGGCACACGATGGCCTACTCTTACGAAAAGCGGAACAGGATTTAACGTGCGCGTAAGATGTTCTGCGTGCGTTCATCAGAAAGACTTTTTTTGGGGGGGAGTAAAGTCAGCACTGATGTTAACTCCAGAGGAAAAATCCCCTCGACCGGGAATCGAACCCGGGTCGTCAAATTGTGAGCGCAATGTTCTGATCACTAGGCTATATCCCGCCACTTAACGGCTGCGCGATGTATTTTTCGCTTATATAACAGACAATGATAGTTGCTGTCTGGCCGTTCAATGAAGACGCATGGCTAACTGAATGATGCAGGGGCACCATGGGTTGGTTTAGTATGCTGTTGTCTGGCAGTTGTCATCCTGTTATGGAGTGTTGTTGTACTACCTCTTGGTCACAGTTTAGGACATATTCTCCATGATTATTTTGCAGTTTAGGGGGCGGCATAGCTCAGTGGTCAGAGCGCTCGTTTTTCCCCCAAGTCAAGTTAAGCAGCGTCGAGCGTGGTTACCAAGTGGATGCGTGACCATTTTGCGCACCTTGGCTTCAGTACAGTCCCCACCAGTTCACCCAGCTGTCAATGGGTGCCTGCCCTCTTTAGGGTCAGGGAAAGTAAGGCAGCGAGGGAGAGGAGATGGGCACCGCCCTCAATATGCTGGCCTCTAGAGAAGCTGAGGTCTCTGATACCTTGCTCCCCTAAGACCGTCTAGGTTATGGGACACCTTTACCTTTTACCTTTTTATCTTGCAGTCGTTTTTTTTGTGTTTGTTCTTCGGTTAGAGCTTCGAGGTTCACCACTGGTGGATGTTGTGTATGCAATCGTTTTTTGCCCACCACGAAGGTAGCTGCATTCCAACTTCGGGTATATATGCTGGGTATGTTCATGTTCCCGTAACCTACGAAATGCTGATATGAATTTCAACGTAAACAGTATAAATCAATACAAAACACATATCTAGCGAACACAGGGAAGAGAGTTGCAACTTTGATACTATTCATTTGGTGTCTTAACAACCCAGAGTCTATCCACTTAGTGTCTTGAAAAAAAACTTTGGTTTTGTTCACTCAGTATCTTAGTATCAACCCTGAAGTCTGTGCAGGCTTGTGTAGAGCAGAGTAGCAGCTGCCCTCCAGCAAGTGGTAGGATGGCATCTTCCCCCCTTCATTATCAAAGTGATGCAGGAAGGAAGGAAGGAAGGCTGAGGAAGCGGGAAGAGTGCTGTGCTGATCCTGTGATGCTCTTGTCTGCTTCCACACAACTTCTCTATAATTATGTGACTGCCACCTCCTGGAACTTCAGTGCATTAACAACAGACAGTATAGCTAGCAGCAGTTTCACGGTGTAAAATGCATCTCTCGTGGTTTTCAACTATTGCTGCTGTTGCTACTGTTGCTGCTACTGCTGCTGGTACTGCTGCTGCTGCTACTACTGCTACTACTACTACTGCTGCTGCTGCTGCTGCTGCTGCTGCTGCTGCTGCTACTACTACTACTACTACTACTACTACTACTACTACTACTACTACTACTACTACTACTACTACTACTACTGCTGCTGCTGCTGCTGCTGCTGCTGCTGCTGCTGCTGCTGCTGCTACTACTACTACTACTACTACGACTACGACTACGACTACTATGACTACGACTACTACTACTACTACTACTACTACTACTACTACTACTACTACTACTACTACTACTACTGCTACTGCTACTACTACTACTACTACTACTACTACTACTACTACTACTACTACTACTACTACTACTACTACTGCTGCTGCTGCTACTGCTGCTGCTGCTGCTGCTGCTGCTGCTGCTGCTGCAGCATCCACTTGTCCCGAAATCTTAGCCTTTTACACAGTATGTCGTTCCACTCAAGGCAGGCCTACTCTCTGATGTTGTCTTCCCGTCGTTTTCTCTGCCTGTCTGCCTGCCTGCCTGCTTGCCTGCCTGCCTGCCTGCTTGCCTGCCTGCCTGCCTGCCTGCCTGCCTGCATGCATGCATGCATGCCTGCCTGCCTGCCTGTCTGCCTGTCTGCTTGTCTGCCTGTCTGCCTACCAGCCTGCCTGTTTTTCTGTCCGTCTGTTTGTCTGTCTCCCTGTCTGTCTGCTGTGTTCGCAGCTTTCATTCTAAACCTGATAATTGAAAGATCACCTATTTCTTGACCGTTACGCTGACGACAACAAGAAGAAACTGCAGCATCAGCAGCAGCAGCAGCTGCTGTAACTCTATTTCTCAACCATCAACAGTCACTTTACAGAGACCTTAAACACAGACTAGTGTGCCAGTATCGTATTATGTCTGTCTGCAGAACTCAAGACAGTGGTGATCTCTTTTGTGCTAATGTGTGTCTAGAGCTCTACTGGACAACTGACCAATCCAGTCCAATCCAATATTGTTAGTTATAGCCTCACTGACCCACAGAGGCCATAATTATCGGGGCTGTCACCTTGAAAAATTTTAAATCTTAAAACAAAACTGGACAAGTGATCATTTTCAGGTCACCAATTGATGTCACATCCTTTCTTGCTATTTGTTGTATTTTTTTTCGTTCAGGGACAAAAAGTGTATTTATCATGTCGTGATGAAATGCTTCTACAAGGATAGGATAGGA
>CM060327.1:54713022-54715522 GCA_030674155.1 Stramonita haemastoma | reverse complement strand
AAATTGCCCTTGTTGTTGTTGTTGTTGTTGTTGTTGTTGTTCTTCTTCTTCTTCTTCTTCTTCTTCTTCTTCTTCTTCTTCTTCTTCTTCTTCTTCTTCTTCTTCTTCTTCTTCTTCTCCTCCTCCTTCTCCTCCTCCTCCTTCTCCTCTTCCTCCTCCTCCTCCTCCTCCTCCTCCTCCTCCTCCTCCTCCTCCTCCTTCCTCTCCTTCCTCCTCCTTCTTTGCCTTACAACAAAGCATTGCCTGGTAGGTTAAGTCAAAACTAGGCCATCTATCTACAAAGCGAAAGCTGCTCTCCCTCAGGGACTCAATAGTGCTCTGATAGACCTCAGCTGTGACGGTGCGACTTTCTGCCCCATTTCCCCTGTTACTGCATCAAGTTGGCAGACAAAGTGCACCTTTAACCACCATGTTCCCCGCCAGGAGGGGTGTCTGTGAGGCCAGGGCTCTTTTGGGGGTTCAGGGGAGTTGAGATAAAAGCTTGCTGTCTGCACATCGTGGGAACGCTTTGCATGATTACATCTTTTTTTTTTTAAAGTGTGTAGGTTAAAGGGTCTATTGCTCCAGTTTGGGATCTGAAGGCTAGTACGATCTGGTTTCCATTCTTGAGTTCAAGCACGGAGATAGTCTTTTTTGTTTCAGTTATGATGTGAGGGGACGGGATAGCTCAGTGGTCAGAGCGCTCGCTTTCCCCCAGCCAGGTTAAGCAGCGTCGAGCGTGGTTGCCAATTGGATGGGTGACCGTTTGTGCGCCTTGGTTACAGTACAGTTCCCCCAGTTCACCTAGCTGTAAATGGGTACCTGCCCTTTTTAGGGTCATGGAAGGTAAAGCAGCGAGGGAGAGGAGATGGGCACCGCCCTCAACATGCTGGCCCCTAGAGAAGCTGAGGTCTCTGATGCCTCGCTCCACTACAACCACACAGGTTATGGGACACCTTTACCTTTTACCAGTTAATATGATGTGAAGGCCAGTGTTTCTGATTGCGTTTTTCAGTTCCAACAAGTAAGAAGGTCGTTTTCTTGTCTATAATCTTTGTTTTTCTTTTGGAGATTTATTTTTTTGTTGGTGCCTCGTCTTCTGTGATGTTTCTGTCCTGCTGTTTCTACACCCCTCATTTCAATCTCCCCACCACAGCCATACACAGGTTCGTTACATTGCATCCTCAGGGTCAGAAGCTCACACGGAGCCTATAAATATCAGGCAGCCGTGGGGGCCATAGCCAGAAGGGCCCTGCACTTCTGCTGGTTCATTTTGTGTGGTGTTCAGTGGGGCCTGTTCTGAGCTGACATACGCAGGACACCACCTACTAACCCGCCTACTAACGACAGTATTAGCTCAGTCGCGGAGACAGACTGAGTGAGTAGTCCATCCCAAGTGACAACCACCACCATTGTCCCTCCAACGACCCTCTCGAAGAGAGAGAGAGAGAGAGAGGAGAGAGAGAGAGAGAGAGAGAGAGAGAGAGAGAAGAGAGAGAGAGAGAGAGAGAGAGAGAGAACTCGAACTCGAACTCGAAAGGTTTATTCATTAAAAAAGGCCATTGGCCCATACATGAAGGGGGTTGCCGAATAACAATAACGATAATTGCTTTAAGCTGACACACGACGCTACTCCAAGCCATGGAAACCACAGCATTGATTAGTAATGTACATCGAAACACGAAACTCTTTACTGTCCAGATATGTTACGGCATTCCGAGCCTTTCTTTCGTCCAGCCTTTGTCACAAACACACCCTTAGGTCTAGGCTAGGCCTAGCCAAGAAACCGCTGTAATAGTTCTCTAAGTGTCGCTAAGTCCCTTGAAGCACACGATAGGGTCTCCGTGTGTAGTGTGTTCTGGATTCGCTTCCCATTCCGCAAACTGGCGAGTTTGACACGTTCCTCTTTTAGCATGTTTTTCTCTTGCTGTTTGACAAACCAGTACACACATACTGGCTCAGTGTCTGGTTGGCATGCGCACTGGATCACAATGTTGTCTGACTCACACGTCACAATATCTTCACCGTATGAATGATGTAGCACGGATTTTCTAAAGTGTGTATTTCTTTGTCTGTCTCTTAGCCTTTTCTGTACGGATCTATCAGTTAGAGTAGCCACGTACTGTTTGACATTTCTTGTGTCGAATGCACCAACAATATTATCATCGTTCACCTCAGGCTGCAAATCACACATATCAGCACAGTCACTACAATCAGACATACAGGGAGGTTCTAAATCAACCGATGATGGCAACTTAACTGATGTTTTTGTGTTGATGTCCTGTGTGTGTGTTGTTGGTAGGTCTATTCCATGTGTATCTACACATGCTGTATTCCCCTGTTCTACTCCACTGTCAGGCAGACTCAAGGCACTGAGGACACAGTCACTTTCACACACAACACTTGCCTGCTTCTCTTTATGCTTTCAAGAGCGCTCAACATCTCGTCGTTTTTGAGAAAACGATTTTTTCCTGTAGTACTGTGCTTGTGTGCTGCGATTCACTGTTGGATCCGCCATGTT
>CM060327.1:54701275-54708775 GCA_030674155.1 Stramonita haemastoma | reverse complement strand
TGGATTATCCTCTATATAAAAGAATAAACAATGCAAATAAATAAATAAATAAATAAATGAGTAATAAATAATAATCACAATAATAATAATAATAAATAGATAAATAAATAAATACACCCTCTCAACTACGTATCCAAAGTCCTTTGGATGAGACTATAAACCGAGGTCCCGTATGCGAACACACGCAGAGCATCTTACGCACACCTTAAATCCGTTCCGCTTTTCGAAAGAGTGTGTCTTTGAGTGCCGGTGGGAACGGATAACAAAATTGAGAAAACTGCATACACACGGGCACTGGATGTAAAAAAGCGCATGAGGGCTTTTTCCATTATCCTCGAAATAAAAGAATATATCAATAAATAAATTAAAAAAAACATTGAACTCCTATCCCATCTCCCTAAGAAAAAAGCAATAATAATGAAAGCATCCCCCCTAAAAAAAAGAAAAGAAAAGAAGTCAACCATAAGAAACGAAAAGCATATCAGACTGGTCAATTCTACATCATCAAAAAAGAGCCTTTTTTGAGGTCCTCCCCCTTAAAACACACACACACACACACACACACACACCACACACACACACACACACACACACACACACACACACACACCACACACACACACACACACACACACACACACACACACACACACACACACACTTCCTAGTGGTCAGAACATTGCGCTCGCAATTTGACGACCCGGGTTCGATTCCCGGTCGAGGGGATTTTTCCTCTGGAGTTAACATCAGTGCTGACTCCGCTCCCCCAAAAGTCTTTCGGATGAGACTAAAAACCGATGCCCCGTGTGCGAACGCACGCAGAAAATCTTGCGCACACGTTAAATCTTGTTCCGCTTTTCGTAAGAGTGACGTAGGCCATCGGTGTCCGGTGGGAACAGATGACACGATTTACAAAACTGCATACAGACGGGGACTGGATGCAAAAAGCGCATGAGTGCTTATTCTATTATCCTCGATATAAAAGAATAAATGGAATGAATAAATAAATAAATATATAAATAAATATATTAGCAAAAAAAGCCTTTTTCTTAGATCATCCCCCGACAGACAGACAGACAGACAGACAGACAGACAGACAGACAAAAACACACACACATACACACACACACAGACACACACACACACACAGACACACACACACACACACAGACACACACACCACACACACACACACACACACACACACACACCACACACACACACACACACACACACACACTCCCTGATGGATTTCATTGACAAAAGAAGAACAAGGACGCGCCACATATAGACACAGTCCTTTTCTCTCGAAACAAAACTGATCCTCAGACATTCTGTCAGCTTTTTACCCATCTCATGCCCTCCACCCCCTCCCCCACCCCCACTCTCCCATTATCATCAATAAATCTCTCAGCTTCTGCCAGACCTAAGGAATCTTCATCATCATCATCATCATCATCATCATCATCATCATCATCATCATCATCATCATCATCATCATCATCATCATCATCATCATCATCATCATCATCATCATCATCATCACCACCACCACCCTCAGTTGATCTGCGCGGCTCTCTCCTGTGTCTCTCTACATAGTGGTCCAGGGGTGTCTCAATAGGCTGTTGATGTTACTCTTCATCTGATTGGAGACTCAAGCGTTTTTGACTTCAACCCCGTGTTCAGTTCACAGATTTTACTGTTGAGAACGACTTGACTTGACTTGATTTGACAACACACATACATGCACACACATACACACACAACACAACACAAAACAACACAACACACACACACACAGACACACGCGTGCGCGCGCGCGCGCGCACACACACAGACACACAGACACACAGACACACAGACACAGACACAGACACAGACACACACACACACACACACACACACACACACACACACACACACACACACACCCACACACACACACACACACACACACACACACACCACACACACACACACACACACACACAAACACCCAGAAAACAACAAGTAAACGATCAACTCATCCTATCCATCACCCATTTTGTACCTTACAGGCAGTAACCACCCCCCCCACCACCCCCACCACCACCCCCACCTCCACCACCCTCAGTTAACTTCGTGATAAATGGCGTCGACGCTACTTCCGTTTCTGTATGTTTTCATTTCCGGTGGCGGAGGGCGGTGAATTGAAATCGAGTCAGCTGCTTCCGAGAAAAGATGAAACGGTCAGCATCTGGACAAGAAAATGGAGGAGAGGAGGAGGGCATACTGGTTGCCCATCCATCTGTGCCTCCCTTCCTTTGGCCTGGGTTACCTAGTTTTTTGGGGGGAGTGTTTTTTAAGCTGAATGTGTGCTGGTTCTTTAATTTAACACCCAGTTTTCAAATCTCACTGCAAAAGTTTTCAAATCTTACTTACCAACCCCCTCCCTCCCTTTCCTTCTTTTTTTTTTGGTTTTAAGCTGGATGTGTGTTGCTTCTTTAAACACCTAGTTTTCAAATCTCACTGCAAAAGTTTTCAAATTTTACTTACTACCCACCTCTCCTCTCCTCGTTCCCTTACTTCTTCCCTCAATGGGGGGGGGGGGGGGGGGGGGGGGGGGGGGGGGGGGGTGTGTTTGTTAGTATAAACATCATCCCCACCTTCTGAAAATTCTGTGCTAGGAATTCTTTCGTTTGTGTCCTTTTCTTTGTTTTTTTGTCTTCTTTCTTTTTTTCCTCCTTGTCACATCATTGACTATTTTTTATTTTGCCTTCTTGGTCCACTCTCCTGCCTTTTTGTTTTTGCAAGAAAGATTTTAAAGATAGCAGTTCTCCCCTCATGCTGAAGTCGGATGCGATGGGCTTGACTTGTCAGGCGCTTAACGGTGGCACAAGGCATCTGAGCTCACATTTTATCTTTTAAATTTAGTTTATTCTTTTATATCGAGGATAATGGGATAATCACTCTTATGCTTTTTTACATCCAGTCCCCGTGTGTATGCACTTTTATTAATGTCATCTGTTCCCACCGGCACACGATGGCCTACTCTTGCGAAAAGCGGAACAGGATTTAACGTGTGCGCAAGATGTTCTGCGTGCGTTCACACACGGGACCTCGGTTTATAGTCTCATCCGAAGGACTCTGGGGGAGAGTGTAGTCACATGACAGACAACAGTTAGCTGCTGTCTGAGATTTCACCGAGGAAGAAGAAATCTGACGCTGTGGCTAACTGCACTATCTTTCTAAGGTAGTTGATGGGAGTGTTGAATCCTTTAACACCAATCTTTCAAATGGTACAAGAAGTTTGCCAATATTGCAGCGTGACTGTGCCCTCATCTACAGGCAAATTACCCTACCTTATCTAGTATCAGATTTTCAAATGCTTGAATTTTCAAATCTGACCACATAGCTTCATCCTTTATTTTTTGTAAGGTAAATGAGTGCAAGTAACATGTAAACGGAACTTTCCTCCTATTTTGCGCTGAGCTTTCAAAACTTACCAGGTGTGGTGGCACTCAAAGTTCATTCTCCTTAGAGCCAAAGTTTATGTGCTCAGAGCCAAGTTTATGTCCATGTTTATGTCACTAGACCCAAGTGTATGTCCTTAGCAAAAAAACAAGACAGAAAGATTGTCAACACTGGGTTGCAGAGTGGCTGACAACCAGAAATGTCTTTACCATATTGATGAGTCAAATTTACAACCAAAACAAGTTTTCAGTAATGCCAGTTGGGAAACTACACAGAGAGCTTTTAGCTCCTAACTTTCCCTCTACCTTGTTTTTCTGTTTGTATTTCTTATGATGGGGGAACGGGATAGCCTAGTGGTTAGAAATATTGCGCTCGCAATGTGACAAATTAGGGACAGATATGGGGGGAAGACGTCAGGTAGGGAATAAGTGCGTTTTGAGGCTGGATTTGAAGGTATCTAATATAGGCTTTAGGCAAAGTGAGGGAGAGAGGGAGGTCATTCCAGGTGGATGGACCAGAAACAGAAAGAGCGACGGTGAACAGTGGATTGTTTTGAACAGACATCGGCGATTTAAAGACACAGCGCTACGTCTTTAAAGACAAAGCGACAGAGTCAGAGATGAACAGCCAGCCAGCCAGCCAGCCAGCCAGCCAGACAGTCAGACAGACTGACAGGCAGTCAATATAGATAGTGATAAGTCCTTCGGATGAGACTATAAACCGAGGCCCCGTGTGTGAATGTACGCAGAACATCTTGCGCACACGTTAAATCCTGTTCTGCTTTTCGTAACAGTAGGTCATTGTGTGCAGGTAGGAACAGATGGCAAAATTTACAAAACTGCATACATACGGGAATTGGATGTAAAAAAGCATATGAAAGCTTATTCCATTATCCTCGATAAAAAAAAGAATACATGAATAAATAAATAGATAGATAGATAAATAAATAAATAAATACATAATAAAAAATGAAACAGACAGACACACAAACGGAGAGGAGGCATGAAGCTGAACGACTCATGCAGAAAGTCACAGAGTGTTTTAGCCACATAAGCGATTGAAAAAAACCAACAAAGGCACGGATGAATAATAATAATAACAAATCGTCTTCTTCTGCTTCATCGAACCCTCACACATCAGCTTTTGTCTGTCATATGAGCGAAAAGCGTTGCACTGCCGTTAATTAATTAATAAAGCGTCTGAGAAGTCAGTCAGGCCCAGCGCATCCGGCTTTGGCGTGGGAGAGATTTTTTTTTTTTTTTATCGTTGAAGTCTTCTTCGATAAAAAGGCAGGATCGAAGAATGAACCAAGAAGGCAGAAAAATAGACAAGAAGGAAGAAAATGAATTAGGCAGAAAGAGAGAGAGAGAGAGAGAGAGAGAGAGAGAGAGAGAGAGAGAGAGGAGAGAGAGAGAGAGAGAGAGAGAGAGAGAGAGAGAGAGAGAGAGAGAGAGAGAGGAGGAGAGAGAGAGAAGAGAGAGAGAGAGAGAGAGAGAGAGAGAGAGAGAGAGAGAGAACTCTGAACTCTGAACTCTGAACTCTGAACGATTTTATTGTAGAAGGCCTCCGGACCCATTACAATTTCACACACTCGCTATCCCCCCCCCCCCCCCCCCCAAGAGACAGACAGACAGACAGAGACAGAGAGAGAAAGAGAGAAAGGGTTAGTGGTGGTTAGAAGCGAGGGAATTCCTAGCACAGAATTACCAAAAGGTAGAAATGCTGCTTATATATACTGACAAGACCCCTGGAATCCCCATGGAGAAAGATTAATAATTCAAAGTAAAGGGAAAGGCATCCTTGGAAATGGCACAGCTTGACAAGACTCAAACTACCAACACCGTCAGGAACTGTTGTCTTGCTAGTTGGAAGCCTTACCACCGTCTGGCTATAAAGAGTTAATCTACTGACTGCTTCCACTTGTCACTGATGTGTGTTGTGTTGTGTTGTGTGTTGTGTTGTGTTGTGTTGTGTTGTGTTGTGGTGGTGGTGGTGGTGGTGGTGGTGTGTGTGTGTGTGTTGTGTTGTGTTGTGTTGTGGTATGTGTGTGTGTGTGTGTGTGTGTGTGTGTGTATGTGTGTGTATGTGTGTGTGTGTGTGTGTGTGTGTGTGTGTGTGTGTGTGTGTGTGTGTGTGTGTGTTTGTGCACTCTGTGTGTGTACTCTGTGTATGTGTATGTGTGTGTGTTGTTTTGTGTTGTGTTGTGTTGTGTGTACTGTGTGTGAGCTGTGTTGTGGTTGTGTTGTGTTGTGTGTGTGTGTGTGTGTGTGTGTGTTTGTGTGTGCGTGCGCGCGCGCGCTTGCGTACGTGCTATAGAATAGCACCATAGTAGTGTTTGGTGAAAGAAATGTAGTGGCGCTACATTATGGACCTAATCCATGTTACAAGAAATGTTCACTTTATGAACAAAAACAACATCAACATATATCTATACATATATCTATACATACATACATACATACATACATACATACATACATACATACATACATACATACATACATACATACATACATACATACATATCTATATCTATATCTATATCTATCTATCTATCTATCTATCTATCTATCTATCTATCTATCTATCTATCTATCTATCTATCTATCTATCTATCTATCTATCTATCTATCTATCTATCTATCTATCTATCTATCTATCTATCTATCTATTTACTGTATGTAAGATACGCTGTGCAGAATAGCTCTTTTAGGAAAGTAGATCGTATAGTTCTAGCTGTTGTTGTTTTTGTTGTCATTGTTGTCTTTGTTGTTGTTGTTGTTGTTGTTGTTGTTATTATTGTTCTTGTTCTTCTTCTTCTGCCCCCCTCCTCCTCCTTGTTCTAGCCTCCTTCTCTTCCTTCCCTCCCTCTTCCCTTTTCTCTTCTTCTTTTTCTTCTCACCACCACCACCACCACCACCACCACCACCACCACCACCACCACCACCACCACCACCACCACCACCACCACCACCACCACCACCACCACCACCACCACTATTGTCCTCCCCCCTCCCCTCAATAAATTAATCATCATTTTCATATTGTCATTGTCAGTGAATTCTTGCCATTTTTATTTACAGCTTTATCATCCTTTCCATCAATTTTTCAAAGCTCTGTTTCAATAATCATTGAGGATGGCTTAACTCATCAGCTAATTGGTTGAATTGATGGCTGGTTGATTTTGATGTGATGGTTGGCTGATTAGCAGTACATTGGACGCGCTGAGGTTTTGTTTCTGCTGCGTGTGAATAGAAGTTTCCGTTCTATCCTTCATTTTTCCCGGAAACTACATTATTTCTGCATTGGAAAGAATAGTGCATGTGTGTATGTGTGTGTGTTGTGTGTGTGGGGGGGGGGTGGATGTGGGTGTGGGGTGTAGGTTTGTGTATGTGTGTATGTTTGATTTGATTTGATTTGATTTATTCTTTTATATCGAGGATAATGGAATAAGCACTCTTGTGCTTTTTTACGTCCAGTCCCCGTGTGTATGCAGTTTTGTAAATGTCATCTGTGTGTGTTGTGCTGTGTTGTGTTGTGTTGTGTTGTGTTGTGTGTGTGTTGTGTGTGTATGTCGCGTGTACGTGTGTATATGTGTTGTTGATGAGTGTGTTGTGTCGTAAAAGGGGTTGCTGTTGTTAAGGGGAGAAGCTCAACAGAGATATCAATATAACTTCTCCTCCCCGAGTCTGAAAACTTCTTGTTGAGGGAAAATCTTCCTCCTTTCCTTCACCAGGTGGGCTGTCAGTGCACAGACTGCACAGTGCAAGGCAAACACTTCCAAAGTCTGATGATAGATCGGTGGTCAAGAGGTAGCGCACCTGACCAGAGAGCAAAAAGTCCGAGTCGGAGTGTGCGGTGGTTCGAATCCCCTTTGAGCCCAAAATTTCCCCCCCTCCCATCCATTAGATCATGAGTGGTGGTCTGGGCGCTAGTCTTTTGGATGAGATCATAAACTGAGGACCCGTGTGTTACACAATACTATTTAGCGCACGTGAAAGAATCCACGGCAACAAGAAGGTTGTCCCTGGCAAAATTCTGTAGAAA
>CM060327.1:54691275-54696275 GCA_030674155.1 Stramonita haemastoma | reverse complement strand
CCTGCTGCTATCAACTACAGCATAGGTGCAGTTCGCAAGTATCTGTCCAGTGATGCAACAACATCCAAGCTTGTCACATCTCTTATTCTCTCATGTTTAGCCTATTGTCATTCTCTCTGGCTGTTCTGCCAGCATCGTCCATCCACTTCATTCAACGTATACAGAACTCTGCAGCTCGATTAGTCCTAAACAGACACAAAATCGGAGCAGGTCATTCCTCTCTTTCGATGTCTTCATTTGGCTGCTTGTCTCAGAAAGAGTGGCATATAAAATTAGTACCCTCTGCTTCAAATGTCTCCACTTAATTTGCTCACTCTTATCTCTGCAGATAGAGGAAACGATGGGAAGACAACATCAGAGAGTGGACAGGCCTTGGGTGGAACGACCTACTACGGAGGGCGGAGGACCGTGAGGAGTGGAGGAAACTGGTTTCAAAATCTTCAGTTGTGCCCCCACGGTCCACGAGACTATTGGACAGTGATGGTGAAGGTGAATCTCTGTAACTGTCTTCATCTGTCCTCTCCATCCCGTTCCCTTTGAAAGTGTGTCACCTCCGTTGCCCTTCTTCACAACGTATTGAACTGACAAAATGGATAGCTGGTGGTCTCTGAATTTAAAACAGAGTCATTCGTGTCATCTTCTTCTTCTAGTCTCATTTTTAGCAATGCCTGTGTAACAATCACCCAAAGTGGAATAAAAAATGAACTTTAATTCAATTTAAAAGGTCAAACTTTTCTTGTTCATAGCACACACATGATCAACCTGCCTTTTTGCCCCATCAAGTGAATGCAGCTAAAGTTGACTGAACGGGGAAAAAGATAATAGAATTAGCAAATATCGAGCTGTATACAGATGGGTTGGCTACACGAACCTATAGAGACGGCTCTATTAACTTAACATATAGGTCTGAGCGTGGGACACAGACAAAATCGATATTAACATAAGTGGACCGCAGAAACACCATGTTCTCTTGTGGCGAACACGGCAATAGGCTGTTCCTCTTGGGAATTTATTATTTATTCTGTTATTTATATATCTATTCGTTTTATATCGAGAAGCAATTATAGCATTTTTTTTATACATCCAGTCCCCGTGTATATGCAGTTTTGTCTGTTCCCACCGGCACACGATGGCCTACTCTTACGAAAAGCGGAACAGGATTTAACGTGTGCGCAAGATGATCTACGTGCGTTCGCACACGGGGCTCTCGGTTTATAGTCTCATCCAGAATGACTCTTGAAGCTGGTATAAGTTATTAAACAGCAAGAAAATATAGGGCAGTACACAACTGGATTTTTCTGTCAAACAAATACACCTCACGTGCATTTCTGTAGACCGCATTCTTGTTGGTGTTTTCTGGTCTGAAGGGGTCATGGAGTGTGTGTGAAATAAATCGCAGTAAGTTGGCACTGCAGCAGTGAATGGTGTGGTTTTTCCTGTGTGAAATAAATCGCAGTAAGTTGGCACTGCAGCAGTGAATGGTGTGGTTTTTCCTGTGTGAAATAAATCGCAGTAAGTTGGCACTGCAGCAGTGAATGGTGTGGTTTTTCCTGTGTGAAATAAATCGCAGTAAGTTGGCACTGCAGCAGTGAATGGTGTGGTTTTTCCTGTGTGAAATAAATCGTAGTAAGTTGGTATGGGGAAGTGACGTGTGTGTATGTATATATATGTGTGTGTGTGTGTGTGTGTGTGTGTGTGTGTGTGTGTGTGTGTGTGTGTGTGTGTGTGTGTGTGTGTGTGTATGTGTGTGTATGTGTGTGTGTGTGTGTGTGTGTGTGTGTGTGTGTGTGTGTTGTGTGTGTTTAGGCTAAACTGGAAATGGTATACGTTGCTGCTGTGGCTGCACCGAGGTGATTGTAAAAAAAATAGGGATGGCTGTTGCTGCATCTTCCTCTTTGTTTTCCTGACACAAGTACAAGTTTTCTTTCTTCTCCACAAGCTGCCACTGAATCCACACAAGCAAACCCAGATTAAATCTGTCCATGGATAGGTGTACATATTGGTTTAAACAACGGTTATTGGATAATTTCTTACAAAAACTGTTATTGGATAATGTATTACAAAAAACGGGTGGCGGATAGCTCAGTGGTCAGAGCGCTTGCTTCCCCCCAGCCAAGTTAAGCAGCATTGAGCGTGGTTGCCAGTTGGATGGGTGACCGTTTGCGCGCCTTGGCTTCAGTACAATTCCCCCAGTTCACCCTGCTGTAAATGGGTAACTGCCTTCTTTAGGGTCAGGGAAGGTAAAGCGGCAAGGGAGAGGAGATGGGCGCCGCCCTCAATATGCTGGCCCCTAGAGAAGCTGAGGTCTCTGATGCCTTGTTCCTCGATATAAAAGAATAATAGATAAACAAACAAATAAATAAACGACCGCCTAGGTTATGGGACACCTTTACCTTTTATGACAAAAACACGTCAGAAACAGAACTGCAAAGGAGGGCCATCAAGCCAGAGCTGATTCCAGTTCCCCCTTGTGGAAAACCAGCAACACTTTCTGCCTTGCAAACCAACCCAAGACTCCAGTCCAAATAGACATGCAACTCATTGCATAAGTGGATATGGAAGTGGAAGTATAATGACAATGACGGTGACAACAACATCGTAGAATCTGAGGTCAAAAGGGCAAACAACAACAACATAAAAAAATTGTTTATCATCGTCACCTCACACTGTGACATAAACTGTCACATCGCGATTGAGTGAGTGATTGGTTGATTGGTATTTATTTAACTATTTATTTATTTATTTATTTATTTATTTATTTATTTATTATTCTTTCGAAGATAGCGGAATAAGCACTCATGTACTTTTTACAACCAGTCCCCGTGTATATGCAGTTCTTTTAAAAAAATGTCATCCGTTCCCACCAGCACACAATGGCCTACTCTTAGGAAAAGCGAAACGGTTTTAACGTGTGCGCAAGATGTTATGTGTGCATTCACACATGGAACTCGGTTTATAGTCTAATCTGAAAGATTTGGGTGGGGGGGGGGGAGGAGGAGAGTCGGCACTTAAGTCAACTCCGGAGAAAAAAATCCTCATGAACGAAATTCGATGGTGAGGGATTGGGTTAGTGACAGACTGAGTCAGTGAGTTAATGAATAACTGAGTGCTTGAGTGATCCCTTGATCGATGGATTTCCTGATCGATGGGCAGATGATCGATTTGCGACTAGAAAGGGTTTATATTGGTACCTTCATATCTTCACTATGAAATTACGAAATTTCTCAGTGCATCTTCTCCGCGTACTGTAAGGCATCTCCACCTGATTGAAGCAAGGAACAGAGAGGTGTGAGTTCCCTGTGCTGGCGTTTATTGGAAAGGTTGCTCCTAGTCCCATAGAGATGGGAGTTCCCTGTTTATTGGAAAGGTTGCTCCTAGCTCCATAAAGGTCAGAGCTACCTATTAATGAAAAATAAATGTTCCTAGTCTCATAGAGATGGGAGTAACGTATTTAGTGGAAAAGTTGCTCCTATTTCCATAGAGGTTTGAGTTCCTTGTTTATTTCAAAGTTGGCTCCTATTTCCATTTCTTTGCGGAAATTACATTAGGCTTGCAGTCTTGAGGACGCAAGATGGAGATGGACAGAGAGACGCGCGTCCCTCGCACACACGCGCACGCACGCACACACGCACAGACAGACAGACATACATACAGACAGACAGAGACAGAGAGACAGTAAGAGACGAAGTTTATATATATAGGTTATTAGCGTTACAGCACGTGTTTCTACGTCACCAAGTAGCGAAATTCCATTAAACAAAAACAAAACCAACACAAACAGTAGTGAATGGCCATTAAACAAAACCTAAAACCAACACAAACAGTAGTGAATGGCCATTAAACAAAACCTAAAACCAACACAAACAGTAGTGAATGGCCATTAAACAAAAACCAAAACCAACACAAACAGTAGTGAATGGCCATTAAACAAAACCTAAAACCAACACAAACAGATTACATCTGGAGGAAAAAAAATCGCACTTTGAAGCTGAGGGCAACAAAAAAAAACAAAGAAAGCAATCCACCCCCCACTCGCTCACCATCACCTCCACCCCTCCCCACCCCCTCCCCAAGACCCCAGGACTGGCAACATCCACGATCAGCTGAATTTATGGAGGATCGTGCAAGCATCCAATAACTCTGCCGCTCTCTGTACCAGTGGACTGCCGGGGTTCTCTGACTGAAACGCTTTTCTTTTTCATCATCACACAGGGGTTTCAAAGTGTAGTGTTTTGCGCGCGTGTGTGTGCGTGTGTGCGTGCGTGTGTGTGTGTGTGTTGTGTGTGTGTGTGTGTGTGTGTTGTGTGTGTGTGTGTGTGTGTGTGTGTGTGTGTGTGTGTGTGTGTGTGTGTGTGTGTGTGTGTGTGTGAGTGTATGCGCGTGCATGTATGTATGTATGTATGTATGTATGTATGTATGTATGTATGTATGTATGTATGTATGTATGTATGTAGGTATGTAGGTATGTAGGTAGGTAGGTAGGTAGGTATGTAGGTAGCTATGTATGTATGTATGTATGTATGCATGTATGTATGTATGTATGTATGTATGTATGTATGTATGTATGTATGTATGTATGTATGTATGTATGTATGTATGTATGTATGTATGTATGTATGTATGTATGTATGTATGTATGTATGTATGTATGTATGTATGTATGTTGTGTGTGTGTGTGTGTGTGTGTGTGTGTGTGTGTGTGTGTGTGTGTGTGTGTTGTATGTATGTATGTATGTATGTATGTATGTATGTATGTATGTATGTATGTATGTATGTATGTATGTATGTATATATGTATGCATGTATGCATGCATGCATGTATGCATGCATGTATGTATGTATGTATGTATGTATGTATGTATGTATGTATGTATGTATGTATGTATGTATGTATGTATGTATGTATGTATGTATGTATGTATGTATGTATGTATGTATGTATGTATGTATGTATGTATGTATGTATGTATGTATGTATGTATGATGTATGTATGTATGTA
>CM060327.1:54676056-54686056 GCA_030674155.1 Stramonita haemastoma | reverse complement strand
CATTTCTTGTAATATGGATTAGGTCCATAAAGTAGCGCCACTACATTTCTTTCCACCAAACACTACTCTGGTGTTTTTCCATAGCACGTAGGCAAGCGCGCGCGCGCGCGTGCGCGCACACACACAAACACACACACACACACACACACACACACACACACACACACACAACACACACACACACACAACACACACACCACACCACACCACACACACAACACAACACACACACACCACACACACACACACACACACACACACACACACACACACACACACACACACACACACACACACACAACACAACACAACACAACACAACACAACACAACACAACACACAACACACAACACACACACACACACACACACACACACACACACACACACACACACACACACACACACACACACACACACACACACACACACACACACACACACACACCACAACACAACATACCACAACACAACACAACACAATACACAACACACATCAGTCACAAGTGGAAGCAGTCAGTAGATTAACTCTTTATAGCCAGGCGGTTGTAAGGCTTCCTGCTAGCAAGACAACAGTTCCTGACGGTGTTGGTAGTTTGAGTCTTGTCAAGCTGTACCATTTCCAGGGATGCCTTTCACTTTACTTTGAATTATTAATCTTTCTCCATGGGGATTCCAGGGATCTTGTCAGTATATATAAGCAGCATTTCTACCTTTTTGGTAATTCTGTGCTAGGAATTCCCTCGCTTCTAACCACCACCACCCCTTTCTCTGTCTCTCTCTGTCTCTGTCTGTCTGTCTCTCTGTCTCTCTGTCTCTTTGTCTTTCTGTCTCTCTGTCTCTGTCTCTGTCTCTCTCTCTCTGTCTAAATAAACACTTAGTCCATCATATAGACACTAACAACCTACTACACCCTAATCAGTCAGGATTCAGACAAAATCACTCGTGCCATACTGCACTGACTAGTCTCATAGACAATTGGCTATCAAACATTAATGAAAATAAATTTTTGTGGAGTATTATTTGTAGATTTCAAAAAAGCATTTGATACAATTGACCACACACTTCTCATCAGAAAGCTAGACCTGTATAATCTATCATCAAATAGTCTAGAACTACTTGCTTCTTATCTTAAAAGCAGACAACAGTGTGTCTCAACAACTACATCCACATCCAATCTAAAACCCATTCATTATGGAATACCACAGGGATCAATACTAGGACCAATTCTCTTTTCATTATACATAAATGACCTTCCTCTTCATATTGCATCCAAATGTGAACTATTTGCTGATGACACAGCCATACATACGAGCCATAACGACATTGACTCTCTTGCAACTACATTACAACAAAGCTGTTATGATCTTGTCAAATGGACAGAACTGAACCACATGTCTATTCACCCCCAAAAAACAAAATGCATGCTGATCACCACCAGACAAAAGCGACAAAATCTACCTCTTAAACAGTTTCCAATCCACATAAGAAAGGAAGCAATCGAACAAACCTCTCATCACAAAGTTCTAGGAATAACAATCGATGAAAACCTCAGCTGGTTCTACCACATATCTCATCTATGCAAATACTTGTCCCAAAGAGTATACCAGTTAACCAAAATTAAACACTTCCTTGACTACCATTCAAAAAACTATTTTTTCAAGCTTATATACAATCCTCAATAGACTATGCGTCTACCCTCTGGGATTCTGCCAGTGCAAACACTATGAAACCGTTATTAAGCCTATATAAACGCGCTCTCAAACTTATCCTTCTGAAGAAAACAACCTTACTTGAAGTGGATTACACTCGGTTAGATATTCTCCCCCTACAACAAAGACTGAAATATAACAAAGGCATAATGATGTTTAAAATAATGGCAGGAGATGTCCCCACATCCTTAAAAGATAATTTCCCAATGAATCACTCCAGAAATACTGAAAAGCCAAGTGTCCCAATCCCAAGAATAGACTTGTTCAAGTCTAGTTTACTATACTCAGGCCCTGTGCTGTGGAACTCCCTTCCCGATTCAACTAAACAGCACCAATCATTGACAACTTTCAAAATTCGCCTTCAATCTCACTTGATGCATCAAAAATACTGAACCAGACTCAACTTGTTGGATATATATATATATATATAATTATACATATATATATATATATATATATATATATATCATCATCTCTCTCTCTCTCTCTCTCTCTCTCTCTCTCTCTCTCTCTCTCTCTCTCTCTCTCTCTCTCTCTCTCTCTCTCTCTCTCTCCTCCTCTCTCTCTCTCTCTCTTTCAATCTTGATGAAGGCTGTATTTATATCTCATGTTTCCAACTTTATTCCGAAAGTTGACTAATATAGAGTTTGATAAATGTTGACTTAATATTTCAATGTTTTAAGTTTAGTTAGTATGTGTTTTTTAAATATACTGTGTAGTTATTCATTTTTGTGAATACATTGGTATTTCACAGAGATTGATTATTACAATATATATAAATTATGAGTACTTTATTTATAATGTGTAGATTTCATTTTTATAGCTATGTTGAATTTGATTTGAGTGTCACTAGTTAGTGATCTCCCCCCCCCCTCTCTCTCTCTCTCTCTCTCTCTCCCCCCCCCCCCCCCCCCCCCCCCCCCCTCTCCTCTCTCTCTCTCCTCTCTCTCTCTCTCTCTTCTATTAAAATCCTACTTAGAATGTAGTAGATGTTCATTTTTATGACTATATAAGAATTAGAGAATTGTGTTATACTAGCTAGTGCTCTCTCTCTCTCTCTCTCTCTCCTCTCTCTCTCTCTCTCTCTCTCTCTCTCTCTCTCTCTCTCTCCTCTCTCTCTCTCTCTCTCTCTCTGCCTATTCTTTTGAAACATCTAGGATGTTTTATGTAACTTTTTTTTTCTTTCTTTCTTTTTATCTTATTTTATTTTATTTTTAGTTTTTCTTGGTAGTATCTCTCCCCCCCCCCCTCCAATAAAGATATTAGTTAAATTCCCCCCCCCCCCCTTTTTTTATCCAAATGTATGATTTATATTACATGTATAATCTTTGACAGATGGTGGTGGACTGATGTTTTCAGTTGTTTATTTCATCTTGTTCTCTTGTTTGCTCCTTACCTGTTAACGCTTTTCTTTTCTTCCATAATCATAATCTTTTTATTGTGACTTCTGATTTCGTCTTCTGAACGAGTGCAGTTTTATTACCTTACCATATATAGTGTCTTTATTGTTGTGTGTTGTTTGGTACTGTGTAAAGTTTTTATTGTTTACTATCTTTTCAACTTGATGTATCCCTGAAAAGGGCGGGGACTGGATGTAAAAAAGCACACGAGTGCTTATCTATTATCCTCGAATAAAATACTTTGCCTTGCCTTGCCTTGCCTTGCCTTCTCTCTCTCTCTCTCTTTCTTTGTTTCTGCCTATTTCCTATTGTCATTGTCATTGTCATTATCAGTCTCTCTCTCTCTCTCTCTCTCTCTCTCTCCTCTCTCTCTCTCTCTCTCTCTCTCTCCTCTCTCTCTCTCTCTCTCTCCTCTCTCTCTCTCCTCTCTCTCTCTCTCCTCTCTCCTCTCTCTCTCTCCTCTCTCTCTAGTTTAAAAAAAAAAATTTCCCCTTTTATCCAAATGTATGATTTATATTACATGTACAATTTTTGATAGATAGTGGTGGATTGATGTTTTCGGTTGTTTATTTCATTTTGTTCTCTTGTTTGCTCCTTATCTACTAACGCTTTTCTTTTTTTCCATAATCAAAATTTTTTATTGTGACTTCTGATTTTTGTCTTCTGAAAGAGTGCATTTTATTACCTTATCATATATAGTGTCCTTTATTCTTGTGTGTTGTTTGGTACTGCGTAAAGTCTTATTGTTTAGTATCTTTTCAACTTGATGTATCCCTGAAAAGGGCGGGGACTGGATGTAAAAAAGCACACGAGTGCTTATCTATTATCCTCGAATAAAAGACTTTGCCTTGCCTTGCCTTCCCTTGCCTTGCCTCTCTCTCTCTCTCCCCTCTCTCTCCTCTCTCTCTCTCTCTCCTCTCTCTCTCTCTCTCTTCTCCTCTCTCTCTCTCTCTCTCTCTCTCTCTCTCTTCTCTCTCTCTGTCTCTCTCTCTCTCTCTCTCTCCCCTCTCTTTCTCTCTCTCTCTTTGTTTCTGCCTACTTCCTTTTCCTTCCTTCTTGTCTATTTTTTATCTTCTTTGTTCATTCTTCGATCCTGCCTTTTTATCCAGGAGAACTTCAACGATTAAAAAAAAAAAAAAAAATTCTCTCACACGCCAAAGCCGGATGCACTGGGCCTGACTGACTTGTCAGACGCTTTATTAATTAATTATCGGCAGTGCAACGCTTTTCCGCTCATATGACAGACAAAAGTTGATGTGTGAGGGTTCGATGAAGCAGATGAAGACGAATTATTATTATTATTCATCCGTGCCGTTCTTTTTTTTCCAATCGCTTATGTGACTAAAACACTGTGTGATTTTCTGTATTAGTCATTCAGTCTCATGGCTCCTCTCCGTTTGTGTCTGTTTTATTTATTATTTTTCTTTCTTTATTTTTTTTTATCTATTTATTTATTTATATCGAGAATAATGGAATAAGCCCTCATGTGCTTTTTTTTACATCCGGTCCCCGTGTGTATGCAGTTTTGTCAATCTTGCCATCTGTTCCCACCGCCACACAATGGCCTACTCTTACGAAAAGCAGAACAGGATTTAACGTGTGCGCAAGATGTTTTGCGAGCGTCCGCACACGGAGCCTCGACTTATATTCTCATCCGAAGGACTTTTGGGGAGAGTGGAGTCAGTACTGATGTAAACTCCAGGATAAGAATGTTCCCGAACGGGAATCGAACCCGGCTCGTCAAATTGCGAGTGCAAGTTGTATACAATACAATACAATTTAGGTAGCCGCATTTCTACTTCGGAATTGATGTCAAAACACGACACCTATGTTAATGCATTTTTTTTCTTTGCAGTTATTGTCGTCCGTTCATACAGGCACAAAATAGCCTACTCTTCCGAAAGGCGGAACAGTTTTTATCGAGTGTGCAAGATGTTCTGCGTGCATTCACACACGGGCCTCGGTTGATAGTCTCAAATCATCCGAATGACTTTGACATTCAGTTTGATATTCTTGTCGTCGAACTGGGAAGAAAGGGCAAGGCTGGGAATGGAACCCAGAACCTCAGGATTTAGATGTCAGGCGGGTGAAAGTCTTAACCATCCTGCCACCTTCCTCTGTGGAGACAGACATGACCACCACTATAACGCGGGAGTCTCTCTGAGTCTGCCTCGCCACTAAGAGTGATTTATTTATCTATCTATTTATTTATTTATTTATCGTTCATTTATTGATCTATTCTTTTATATCGAGGAGTATGGAAAAGGCACTCATGTGCTATTTTACATCCAGTCCTTGTGTGTATACCTTTTTGGAAATTAAATTTTATCATCTGTTCATTATTATATTATATTCAACAGACTGAAGTCACACGCAGATACCATCATTGCTGAGGAATAAGCAGGTTTCAGAGCAGGGCGCAGCACAACTAAACAGATATTCAACCTCAGGGATAGATAGATAGATAGATAGATAGATAGATAGATAGATAGATAGATAGATAGATAGATAGATAGATAGATAGATAGATAGATAGATAGATAGATAGATAGATAGATAGATAGATGGATGGATGGATGGATGGATGGATGGATGGATGGATGGATGGATGGATGGATGGATGGATGGATGGATGGATAGATAGATAGATAGATAGATAGATAGATAGATAGATAGATAGATAGATAGATAGATAGATAGATAGATAGATAGATAGATAGATAGATAGATAGATAGATAGATAGATAGATAGATAGATAGATAGATAAATCTGTTCCCACCGCCACACGATGGCCTACTCTTTCGAAAAGAGGAACAAGATTTAACGTGTGCGCAAGGTGTTTCGCCAACGTTCGCACACACGGGGCTGCGGTTTATAGTCTCAGTCGAAGGGCTTTAGGGGAGAGTGGAATCTGCACTGATATTAACTCCAGAGAAAAAAAATCCCCTTGAACGGGATTTGAACCCGAGTTGTCAGATTGCGAGCGCAATATTCTAACCAATAGACTATCCTGCTATCCTGCCCCCCCCCCCCCCCCCCCCATCATAAAGAAACAAACAGAAAAACAAGGTAGAAGCGAAGTTAGGAGCTAAAAGCTCTCTGTGTAGTTTCCGAACTGGCATTACTGAAAACTTGTTTTGGGTGTAAATTTGACTCATCAATATGGTTAAGACATCTCTAGTTGTCAGCCACTCTGCAACCCAGCGTTGACAATCTTTCTGTCTTGTTTTTGTTGCTCTAAGGACATACACTTGGGTCTAGTGACATAAACATGGACATAAACTTGGCTCTAAGGACATAAACTTTGGCTCTAAAGAGAATGAACTTTGAGTGCCTCCACACCTGGTAAGTTTTGAAAGTTCAGCGCAAGATAGGAGAAAAGTTCCGTGTAAATGCTACTTGCACTCATTTACCTTACGAAAAAAGAATGAAGCTATGTGGTCAGATTTGACAAATTTAAGCGTAGCATTTGAAAGTCTGATACTAGATAAGGGAGGGTAGTTTGCCTGTAGATGATGGCACAGTCACGCTGTGGGGTGTGGGGGAAGATAGCCTAGTGGTCAGAACATTGCGCTCGCAATTTGACGACCCGGGCTCGATTCCCGTCCGAGGGGATTTTTCCTCTGGAGTTAGCATCAGTGCTGACTTCACTCTCCCCAAAAGTCCATCGGATGAGACTATAAACCGAGGCTCCGTGTGCGAACGCACGCAAAACATCTTGCGCACACGTTAAATCCTGTTACGATTTTCGAAAAAGTAGACCATCGTGTGCCGGTGGGAACAGATGACAAAACTGACAAAACTGCATACACACGGGGACTGGATGTAAAAAAAGCACATGAGTGCTTATTCCATTATCCTCGATATAAAAGAATAAATAAATAAATAAATAAATAAATAAATAAATAAATAAATAAATAAATAGATAAATAATAAATGAAATAAAATATTGGCAAACTTCTTGTATTATTTGAAAGATTGGCGTTAAAGGAATCAACACTCCCATCAATCACCTTAGAAAGATAGAGCAGTTAGCCACAGCGTCAGATTTCTTCCTCTTCTTCCAACGCTCAGACAGCAACTAACTGTTGTCTGTCATGTGACTCCACTCTCCCCCAAAGTCCTTCGGATGAGACTATAAACCGAGGTCTCGTGTGTGAACGCACGCAGAACATCTTGCACACACGTTAAATCCTGTTCCGCTTTTCGTAAGAGTAGGCCATCGTGTGCCGGTGGGAACAGATGACATTAATAAAAGTGCATACACACGGGGACTGGATGTAAAAAAAGCATAAGAGTGATTATCCCATTATCCTCGATATAAAAGAAGAAACTAAATTTAAAAGATAAAATGTGAGCTCAGATGCCTTGTGCCACCGTTAAGCGCCTGACAAGTCAGGCCCATTGCGTCCGATTTTAGCATGAGTGGAGAACTGTTGTCTTTCAAATCTTTTCTGCTAAAAAAAAAAAAACGCAGGAGAAGGGACCAAGAAGGCAAAACAAGAAATAGTCAATGATGTGACATAGGTGAAAAAAAGAAAGAAGACAAAAAAACAAAGAAAATGATACAAACGAAAGAATTCCTAGCACAGAATTTTCAGAAGGTGGGGATGCTGTTTATACTAACAACCCCCCCCCCCCCCCCCCGGCATCCCCATGAGGGAAGAAGTAAGGGAACGAGGAGAGGAGAGGTGGGTAGTAAGTAAAATTTGAAAACTTTGCAGTGAGATTTGAAAACTGGGTGTTTAAAGAAGCAACACACATCCAGCTTAAAACCAAAAAAAAATAGAAGGAAAGGGAGGGAGGGGGTTGTAAGTAAGATTTGAAAACTTTTGCAGTGAGATTTGAAAACTGGGTGTTAAATTAAAGAAGCAGCACACATTCAGCTTAACCCCTCCCCCCCCCCCCCCCCCAAAAAAAAAACAACTAGGTAACCCAGGCCAAAGGAAGGGAGGCACAGATGGATGGGCAACCAGTATGCCCTCCTCCTCTCCTCCATTTTCTTGTCCAGATGCTGACCGTTTTATCTTTTCTCGGAAGCAGCTGACTCGATTTCAATTCACCGCCCTCCGCCACCGGAAATGAAAACATACAGAAACGGAAGTAGCGTCGATGCCATTTATCACGAAGTTAACTGAGTGTGGTGGGGGTGGGGGTGGTGGCGGGGGTGGTGGGGGGGGGGTGGTTACTGCCTGTAAGGTACAAGATGGGGTGATGGATAGGATGAGTTGATCGTTTACTTGTTGTTTTCTGGGTGTGGTGTGTGTGTGTGTGTGTGTGTGTGTGTGTGTGTGTGTGTGTGTGTGTGTGTGTCTGTGTCTGTGTCTGTGTGTCTGTGTGTCTGTGTGTGTGTGCGCGCGCGCGCGCGCGCGCGTGTGTGTGTGTGTGTGTGTGTGTGTGTGTGTGTGTTGTGTTGTTTTGTGTTGTGTTGTGTGTGTATGTGTGTGTATGTGTGTGTGTTGTCAAATCAAGTCAAGTCAAGTCGTTCTCAACAGTAAAATCTGTGAACTGAACACGGGGTTGAAGTCAAAAACGCTTGAGTCTCCAATCAGATGAAGAGTAACATCAACAGCCCCTTGAGACACCCCTGGGCCAATATGTAGAGAGACACAGGAGAGAGCCGCGCAGATCAACTGAGGGTGGTGGTGGTGATGATGATGATGATGATGATGATGATGATGATGATGATGATGATGATGATGATGATGATGATGATGATGATGATGATGATGATGATGAAGCTTCAGATTCCTTAGGTCTGGCAGAAGCTGAGAGATTTATTGATGATAATGGGAGAGTGGGGGTGGGGGAGGGGGGGGGGAGGGCATGAGACGGGTAAAAAGCTGATAGAATGTCTGAGGATCAGTTTTGTTTCGAGAGAAAAGGACTGTGTCTATATGTGGCGCGTCCTTGTTCTTCTTTTGTCAATGAAATCCATCAGGGAGTGTATGTGTGTGTGTGTGTCTGTGTGTGTGTGTGTGTGTGTGTGTGTGTGTGTGTGTGTGTGTGTGTGTGTGTGTGTGTGTCTGTGTGTCTGTGTGTGTGTATGTGTGTGTGTGTTTGTCTGTCTGTCTGTCTGTCTGTCTGTCTGTCTGTCTGTCTGTCGGGGGATGATCTAAGAAAAAGGCTTTTTTTGCTAATATATTTATTTATATATTTATTTATTTATTCATTCCATTTATTCTTTTATATCGAGGATAATAGAATAAGCACTCATGTGCTTTTTGCATCCAGTCCCCGTCTGTATGCAGTTTTGTAAATCGTGTCATCTGTTCCCACCGGCACACGATGGCCTACGTCACTCTTACGAAAAGCGGAACAAGATTTAACGTGTGCGCAAGATTTTCTGCGTGCGTTCGCACACGGGGCATCGGTTTTTAGTCTCATCCGAAAGACTTTTGGGGGAGCGGAGTCAGCACTGATGTTAACTCCAGAGGAAAAATCCCCTCGACCGGGAATCGAACCCGGGTCGTCAAATTGCGAGCGCAATGTTCTGACCACTAGGAAGTGTGTGTGTGTGTGTGTGTGTGTGTGTGTGTGTGTGTGTGTGTGTGTGTGTGTGTGTGTGTGTGTGTGTGTGTGTGTGTGTGTGTGTGTGTGTGTGTGTGTGTGTGTGTGTGTGTGTGTGTGTGTGTGTGTGTGTGTGTGTGTGTGTGTGTGTGTGTAAGGGGGAGGACCTCAAAAAAAGGCTGTTTTTTGATGATGTAGAATTGACCAGTCTGATATGCTTTTCGTTTCTTATGGTTGACTTCTTTTCTTTTCTTTTTTTTAGGGGGGTTGCTTTCATTATTATTGCTTTTTTCTTAGGGAGATGGGATAGGAGTTGAATGGTTTTTTTAATTTATTTATTGATATATTCTTTTATTTCGAGGATAATGGAAAAAGCCC
>CM060327.1:54663556-54666056 GCA_030674155.1 Stramonita haemastoma | reverse complement strand
CACAACGGGAAAACTGAAATTTTGATCTGAAAAAGAAGGGGGGAAAAGCGTCTTAGCTACGGTATCACTCCCTAGTTACACAACGGAAGAACTGAAATTCTGATCTAAAAAAATAAAGAAAAAAAGGTTGTTATGTACGGTATCGCTCCTTAGTTACACAACGAAAAAACTGAACATCTTATCTCAAAAAAAAAGAAAAAAGAGTTGTTATGTACGGTATCGCTCCTTAGTTACACAACGGAAAAACTGAATATCTGATCTATAAAAAAAAAATAATAATAATAATAAAGCTTGTTAGCTACGGTATCACTCTCTAAGTTACACGACGTAAAAACTGAAAATCCGATCCAAAAAAAAAGAGAAAAAAACATGTTAGTGAGGTATTTCTCCCTAACAAAATCTTGTTAGCTACGAAGCAAACAAGCCAGAAAGGAAACAAAGGAAATGAACACAGGACAGAAACAGAACAACAGAAAAAGCAAATAGAAAAGAAAAAGGAACTAATACCATATTTATTTATTTATTTATTTATTTATTTATTTATATTGAGGATAATGGAATAAGCACTCATGTGCTTTTTACATCCAGTTCCCGTGTGTATACAGTTCTGTCAATTTTGTCATCCGTTCCCACCGGCACATGATAGCCTACTCTTACGAAAGCGGAACAAGATTTCACGTGTGCACAAGATGTTCTGTGTGCATTCGCACACGGGCTTCGGTTTATAGTCTCATCCAAAGGACTTTTGGGAGAGTGGAGTCAACACTGATGTTAACTCCACAGGAAAAAATCCCCTCGAAAGGGAATCGAACCCGGGTCGTCAAATTGCGAGCGCAATGTTTGATCAACTAGGCTATCCTGACATTGAGTTGGTCAGTCAGTTAGTCAGTCAGGAAGACAAGAAAGTTGGCATGAGACTTGGACCGGTGTCCTTAAATGGTTTTGTCATCCTAACTGGATTAAAGCGCTCAACTGCACAAACTTGGTCAAAAACGTAACTCGATTTTGTTTCCAAACTATTAGGCATATCGTTTTCGATCAATGCTATAAAAAAAAAACCCACACATGACTCAAAAAATGATGGCAACCAAAAACATTTCCCATAAATAAAAACTTAGTGCAATCAGCAAACATACAACAGTGCTGGGCATATTTATTTTACCCGATTCGCTTGCTATCAAAGACAATAAAATTGTCAGATTTGGAATCGTTTTAATTTGTCATTCGCAGTCAGTGCAATACTATCTCATTTGGTGGAGGAAAGGAGATTATTTTTTCACAGCAAATTTTGAGATGGGGAAAGAAGTATCTGAATTTCCTTTAAGTCTATCCACTTAACGACAACAATCACTTTGTGACATGACACCCGTGTAAAGAAAAAAAAGAAAGGAATAACGCACAAAAAAGTTTTTTTTTTTTTTATAACTGCACTCAGTCACAATGATAACAACTGAAAACATAGATAATTGCAAATCAACGAATTGAATATGAACCGAATATGATTTCCCTCTATCATTGATATCAAGACCATTGTTTCGTAATTCACCACTTCCAAATTCATCTGTCAACTCACTCACTTCTCAATGACTGGCCGGGGAACGGGGTAGGTTAGTGGTCAGAAACATTGCGCTCGCAATTTGACGACCCAGGTTCGATTCCCGGTCGAGGAGATTTTTCTTTTGGAGTTAACATCAGTCCTGACTCCACTCTCCCCAAAGTCCTTCAGATGAGACTTTAAACCAAGGCCCCGTGTGTGAACACACGCAGAACTTCTTGCGCACAACGTTAAATCCTGTTCCGCTTTTCGTAAGAGTAGACCATCGTGCGCAGGTGGGAAAGATGACATTTACAAAACTGCATACACACGGGGACTGGATGTAAAAAATTACAAGAGTACTTATCCCATTATCCTCGATATAAAAGAATAAATAATAAATAAATAAGTAAGTAAATAAATAAAATAAAATAATCTAACCACCCACTCTCTCTTTTTGTCTTTACAAAAATAATAAAATCCAGACGAGACCGAATCAATTTCACCCAAGTTTTAATTTCGATCCAATAGGATCTGTTTTGGAGTTGTCAATGGTCAAAGATGTTTAAATCCAGGATTAAGCTCACATGGCGGACATTTTTAATGATTTTGTTTCCGGATTGAAACCCAACACATTAATGAGATTAACCTCTGCCTTCCCTGAGAATAAGGAGAGAATAAAGAGATTGATTTATTGTGGATGGACATGGCTTGTATTGTGTCTTTCTTGTTATGGCTTTTGCTTCTAAACTCTGTGTGTGTGTGTGTGTGGGTGTGTGTGTGTTGTGTGTGTGTGTGTGTGTGTGTGTGTGTGTGTGTGTGTGTGTATGTGTGTGTGTGTGTTGTCTGTCTGTCTGTCTGTCTGTCTGTCTGTCTGTCTGTCTTCTCTCTCTTCTCTCTTCTCTCTCTCTCTCTCTCTCTCTCTCTCTCTCTCTCTCTCTCTCTCTCTCTCCTCTCTCTCTCTCT
>CM060327.1:54638556-54651056 GCA_030674155.1 Stramonita haemastoma | reverse complement strand
TAAATTCACACAGAAAGATGTCCATAAATTCATCCAGCAATTTCTATTTCTAAAAAACTTAATTTGGACCACTTTTGGACCCGTGTCTAACCTCAGAAGACAACAGTGTTTTTGGGGTCAGGGGAGGGAATCCAAAGTGTCGCGCATAGCGCAATGTGTAGCGATAGGTACAGAAAAATAGGCTTTTGGCGTTTTCTTTTCTTTTTTTATCGGCTTTTCCTCTGACATAATAGTGAATGATTGTTAATTGCCAGTTCTTATTAACTAGGCAGATAGATTACTGTCGCTCAAACCCCGATAGGAGTGAGACATGTCCATATTAGGAACGCGTCAAGCACACCTTATATTTAAACCTATACGTTGAAGAGAGGTTACAAAAATAACTAGAGACAACTTTTTATCCTAAATCAAAAATTTCCGCTGGGATGTTTTTACCATCAAAATCACTTTTTTGTGGTAATACTTGTTACTTTTATTCCCCCAAGAGATAGTGTGCACCTGCCGTTTGTGATATAATATATGTTATTTAAAGCGTGATGATTTTAATAGTGGGGACTGGGTGTTAAAATAAAAACCAGCAGAGCTTAATCATTATATTCAAAATAAAAATTTGATTTGATCCATCTCTGTCTCTCAAACCCTTCCTCCTCCCCCCCCCCCCCCCCCCCCCCCCCCCACCTCCAACCCCCTCTTTTTCTATCACTATGGCATTGCGTGTCGGTGGGAACGGATGGCAAAATGTATACACTGCACGCACATCAGGACTGAATGTAAGGAAAAGAACAATACATGAGCTCCTATTTCTTTATACTAAATATATACAACAAATTAGATAAATAAATATGTCTCTCTGTTATTGCTTTACTTGCTATTTTGATAGCTCTCCTTCTTCCTCTTCCCCCTTCCTCACATTTTCTCCAATCATTTCTCTTTCTATGTGCTCTTTTTCTCGCCTTATGTTTTGGATGATGTCATATGGTCTAGGTCATCTTGAAGCTATTATTTATCACTTGTGTTTCTTTTCATATATTCATAAATGCATTTATGTGTGTATTGTTTATTTTGCATTACGGATTTTGTGTGTGTGTGTGTGTGTGTGTGTTTGCGTTTGCATAAATATATGATTTGTTAATTTATTTGTCAATGGTCGCATGCGTGCGACTGATTTGAATGCAAGCACTTCGATTTGTTTCCTTTACAAGATTTACCGCTGTATAAAATCCATTTATTATTATTATTATTATTATTATTATTATTATTATTATTATTATTATTATTATTCTTGTTGTTATTGTTGTTGTTATTTTTTTGTTTTTTTTATTATCATCACTGACATAATAAAGAGATGGTGGGATTTATTTTCTGTTGTTTAGTTTTTCATTTGTATTTGCGTGTTTTTTATTGATATTATTGCGTGATTGATTCTTTATATTGAGACACGTATTACCGCGTAACTGATTTTCTCTCAGATCTCTGCTTTATTTTATCCTTCCTTATTTTAGGTTGGGTTTTTTGTGTGTGTTTTTCTTGAGGGGGGAGGGAAATTAGGGCTAGATGTTAAATAAAACTTGACGTGTGTTTATTCCTTCCCCTCATTAGAAAGATTCATTTATTCATTCTTTCTCCCTCTCCCCTAGCCCTCTCTCTCTCTCCCTCTCTCTCCCCTCTCTCTCCCTCTCTCTCTCTCTGTCCCATCTTCCCTGTACCTCTCTCTCTCCTCTCCATCCCCCATTTCTCTCTCTCTCTCTCTCTCTCTCTCTCTCTCTCTCTCTCTCTCTCTCTCTCTCTCTCTCTCTCCTCTCTCTCTCTCTCTCTCTCTCTCTCTCTCTCTCCTCTCTCTCTCTCTCTCTGGGGACGGATAGCCTAGTGGTCAGAACATTGCGCTGGCAATTTGAAGACCCGGGTTCGAATCTGGTCGAGGAGATTTTTCTCCTGGAGTTAACATCAGTGCTGACTCCACTCTCCCCACAAGTCCTTCGGATGAGACTTTAAACCGAGGCCCCGTGTGCGAACGCACGCAGAACATCTTGCCCCACACGTTAAATCCTGTTCCGCTTTTCGTAAGAGTAGGCCATCGTGTGCCGGTGGGAACAGATGACATTTACAAAACTGCATACACACGGGGACTGGATGTAAAAAAGCACAAGAGTGCTTATCCCATTATCCTCGATATAAAAGAATAAATCAAATCAAATCAAATCCATCCCCCATCCCCCATCCCCCATCTCTCTCTCTTTCTCCTCTCCTCTCTCTCTCTCTCTCTCTCTCTCTCTCTCTCTCTCTCTCTCTCTCTCTCTCTCTCTCTCTCTCTCCTCTCTCTCTCTCTCTCTCTCCTCTCTCTCTCTCCTCTCTCTCTCTCTCTCTCCTCCTCCTCTCCTCTCTCTCCTCCCATCCCCCATCCTCCTCCTCTCTCCCATCCCCCATCTCTCTCTCTCTCTCTCTCTCCTCTCTCTCTCTCTCTCTCCTCCTCTCTCTCTCTCTCTCTCTCCTCTCCTCTCTGGTGTCTGTCCTGTGTATGCAACTGTCTTTATTCTGTTGGTTTAAGACTGTTTTGCGTGTTGCTATTTCCCGATATTCCTCAGACATTTCATAGTTTCATATTTAATTGAACGATTGGTTGATGGATTCACTTACGTCTTGGACAGAATGAAAACAAGCCAGCATTGTGCTTATTCGTTTCCCTCAATAGAAATGTTCATTTATTCTCTCTCCCTCCCTCCACCCCCGCTCTATGTCTGTCTGTCTGTATGTATGTCTGTCTGTATGTCTGTCTGTCTGTATGTATGTCTGTCTGTCTCTCTCTCTCACTTACTCTCTCTCTCTCTCTCTCTCTCTCTCTCTCTCTCTCTATCCCTCCTTCTCTCTATCCTCTCTCACTCTCTCTCTCTCTCTCTCTCTCTCTCTCTCTCTCTCTCTCTCTCTCTCTCTCTCTCTATCTCTCTTCTCCTCTCTCTCTCTCTCTCTCTCTCTCTCTCTCTCTCTCTCTCTCTCTCTCTCTCTCTCTCTCTCTCTCTCTCTCTCTCTCTCTCTCTTGAGGGCTGGATGAAAAAAGTCTTGTTACTTAATCTATTACCCTCGTTAAATAAAATTGCGTTTGCGTTTGCGTCTCTCTCTCTCTCTCGTCAATATTTCCAATATCTCATTAGCTAAAGTGTGTGCTGCAGAAAACATCCCATTTGCAGGCCACACTAATATATTTACAACCTCCAGTGGGGCCCCACGCAAAGATCTTTATTCTGACCCATTTCATCCCAGCTCCAAAGGTTCAGACAGGTTAGCATACAGCCTCAAATATGCTGACCCCAGACATAAACGACAGCCACTCCTGACAACACCCACTACACGACCTACTGACGAACAGAAGACCCAACCCTCAGCACTACTACATAAAGAGTACCAACGACATTCCAGTGTCCCCAGATACCCTTATTTACCACAGATGACTGGACACCATCCCACCCCCCCACCCCCAACCCCAGAACGACAATGTCTGGGCCAACAGACTGACCCTCCAACAACTACAATCAGTGTCGACCCAGCGTTCACCCCACCTCCTGTCCCCACCCTACCCAGCAATGCTCACCACCAGACCTTACCCAGCTCCAGCTCTCAAGACAAGAGAACCTTATCGCCAGTACAACACAGTGTACACCATAGAAACTCTGGTGTGATAAGTCATGCTCCTCCAAAATATGTGTATAGGCATGTGAGTTAGTGCATGATTATGTGTGTGTGTGTGTGTGTGCATAGATATGCATATGTGTGATGTGTACAAGTATATATAAGTGTGTGTGTAATGAGACAAGATTATGAAGACTGACACTTGTGCTCTGCAACCCATGGTCTTGAACTATCAACTCGCCACAGACTGAAACTTATATATACCAGCTAGTTTGTTTTTTAGCTCAAGGTTCGTCCACCCAACCAGTGCTCCTATTGTGCAGCAAACTGTGACTGATCATTTCCAGATCAGAATTCTATACCAAAAAGACTGTGACTGAATTCTGGATCTTGCTGATTGTGCAACAACATTCTGTTTCTCAGAAACTGTGCTGATTGTGCATCATCACATCATCATATGCTTTTTATTACTTCACTGTTGTGTTGTGACAAGACAGTGACTGAATCTTCTGGACTGCTGATTGTGCATCAACATATTATTTCTCAGAAACAGTGCTGATTATGCATCATGATATGCTTCTTATTATTTTTCACTTTGCTGTGTTGTTATCATCTATAGATGCTGAATGGCATAGTATTGTGTAACAAACTGTGACTGGTCCTTCCCAGACCAGACTTCTATACTGACAAGACTGTGACTGAATCCTCTGGATTGTGCATCAACATTTTGTTTCTCAGGAACTGTGCTGATTGTGCATAAGGATATATTCCATATTATTTTCACTCTTGTTGTATTGATATTGCTTATAAACGTTGATTGGCATAGTATTGCCTTGATTGTCCAGAGTTAATTGTGTTGTTCTGCCTTATCTTATTTTATGTTGTTTTTTTTATTGTTTTTCATTTTGTTTTTTCAAAACCTGTCCCATTTCTATAATTATCTGAACCACACCACCTGAACACCAGGTTGCTGTTTTAGGTCTACTTGACTCTTTTTCTGAAGTAGGCCTACACTTAATTTGATCGAGTTTTTATACCACTGTGTGTTATATGTAGAGTGATTTGATTTGATCTTGATTATACCATTGTATGTCATATGTAGAGTGATTTTGATTTTGATTTTATTCCTTCTTAATTCATTCCATCCCCAATCAAGTGCTAACATTTCTCCCATATTAATAATCTCTCTTCACCAATCTTTGCACCCATTAATAACTGCTTACCAAACTACCTGTAACAGATGCATCCAAGACACAATACCTGGCCCTCCAAGAATGGCTTACGAATTTGCCACCTAAACATAAACCATGCAATTAACAAAATGGAAGATATATCAACACTCATCACAAATCAAGGCAAACCATTTCACATACTAGGGCTTTCTGAGTCAAGACTCACTGAACATATAACCGATGCTGACATACACATTCCAGGTTATAAAATCCTGCGGAAAGATCCACAAAAGCCAAAAGAAACAGGTATCTTAATCTATATTAGCGATTCCGTAACGTTCAAACGTTTGCCCGTTCTAGAACGTCATGAAATAGAATCTATCTGGATCGAAGTTTCCATGAAAGGTACACGGCCTGTTATGTTGGGGTTCTGTTACAGGAATCCAAGTGAAAGAATAAATTGGATAGACAAATTTGACTCCATGATAAACGAAGTCCTACTTGAATCTCGGGAAATCATCTTACTGGGCGATTTCAATATAGACCTAACAAAAGTACATAATCAATGGACCCAAGTTATGAATTCACTCAATCTTCACCAATTAGTTAAATCTCCCACAAGAGTCACATCAAATTCAAACACATTAATTGACCACATCTATGTATCAAACCCAGAAAACATCATAGAAACTTGTGTCCCTGTCTATAACTGCAGCGATCACTACCCAGTCTGCGCCACATGGTCAAAAAAAGGAACAAAAATTCCCAAACCTGGCCATAAAACTATAACCTATCGTTCCTTTGCAAAGTTTAATGAACAGCTTTTTCTCATAGACTTATGCAACTCCACACTCTCAGAAACCTTCAATATTACTGATCCAGACTTAGCCATTGAGTTTTGGATAAAAACGTTCACTGAAATCTATAACAAACATTCTCCATTTAAAACCATTAGGATCAAACACAACCCCAAACCGCCTTGGCTCACAAAGGAACTAGAGGAAGCATGTTATCTTAGAGACCTTCTAAAAGAACACAAATATTATGATGAGTCAAAAAAATTAAGAAACGCCATAATCTCACAAAAACGGCGTGAAAAAAGAAATATTTTCAAGACCTACTATCTTCCAAACAAAATTCAAAGACTGTCTGGCGAGCAATAAATCAAATAACAAACAATCAATCAACTCCTAAATCAAATGTAATCAAAGACATCTCCGCTGAAAAGCTTAACAACCACTTCATCAATGTTTCTCCCAACCTAATTAGCAATGATAACTCAGAGTCCAATGATCTTAATGAATTAAAACAATACTGCCAAGAAAAGCATATTCCTTCAAAACTTCACATACCTTTCATGTCTGTCTCAGAGGTCTACAACTATCTGACTCACCTCAAACAATCAAGAACGCGTGGTCTTGATGGAATAGACAGCAGTATATTAAAATTATCAGCTCCAGTTATCACAGACACCCTAACATATATATATAACCTCTGCCTAGATAAGAACTATTTCCCCAATGCCTTCAAATGTTCTAAAGTAATCCCCATCTACAAGTCTGGCGATACTTCTGATCCTTCAAACTATAGGCCCATCTCCATTATACCGATCCTTTCAAAACCACTGGAAAAACATATGAATAAACACTTAGTCCGTCATGCAGAAATCAACAACTTACTTCATCCTAATCAGTCTGGATTTAGAATAAAGCACTCGTGTCATACAGCACTAACCAGTCTTGTAGATAATTGGCTATCAAACATCAATGACAATAAATTTTGTGGAGTATTATTTGTTGATTTCAAAAAAGCATTTGATACAATTGACCACAAACTTCTCCTTAAAAAGCTAAACCTGTATAACATTTCTACAAAAACCCTAGGACTACTCGATTCATATCTTACAAATAGGCACCAGTGTGTCTCAATAGCTACATCAACATCCAAACTAAAGCCCATTCATTATGGAGTACCACAGGGATCCATATTGGGCCCTATTCTCTTTTCATTATACATAAATGACCTTCCTCTACATATCAATTCCAAATGTGAACTATTTGCAGATGACGCAACCATACATACGAGCCATAATGACATTGACTATCTCACAACTTTATTACAAAAAAGCACTGACGACCTTGTCAAATGGACTGAACTGAACCACATGACTATCCATCCCCAAAAAACAAAATGCATGCTTATCACTACCAGACAAAAGCGACAAAATTTACCACATAAACTATTTCCAATTCACATAAAAAAGGAAGCAATCGAACAGACCTCTCACCACAAAGTTCTAGGAGTGACAATTGATGAAAATCTCAGCTGGTTCTACCACATATCTCACCTATGCAAATACTTGTCCAAAAAAGTCTACCAGTTGATTAAAATTAAACACTTTCTCGATTTTCATTCAAGGAAACTGTTTTTTCAAGCTTATATACAATCCTCAATAGACTATGCTGCAACCCTGTGGGACTCTGCCAGTGCTAATATCATGAAACCATTACTAAGTCTGTATAAACGTGGTCTCAAACTGGTCCTTCTGAAGAAAACAACCTTGCTAGAAGGGGATTATACTCAGTTAAATATCCTTCCCCTACACCAAAGACTAGAATATAACAAAGGCATCATGATGTTTAAGATACTGACAGGAAATGTCCCCACATCCTTAAAAGACAAATTCCCAATGAATCATTCCAGAAATACGGTAAAGCCAAGTGTCCCAATCCCAAGAATAGACTTGTTCAAAAAACTAGCTTACTATATTCAGGCCCTACGCTATGGAACTCCCTCCCTGACTCAATTAAACAGCATCAATCATTAACAACCTTAAAAATCACCTTCTAATCTATTTGATGAACCAAAAATAACAAACCACACTTCTCCCCTCTCAAACTATCTGCCCTCTCCCTCCTCACTTCTCTCAGATTATGATGATCTTATGACTATAATCATAAGACTAAGTGACAGGTGTGTGTGTGTGTGTGTGTGTGTGTGTGTGTGTGTGTGTGTGTGTGTGTGTGTGTGTGTGTGTGTGTGTGTGTGTGTGTATGTGTGTGTGTGGGGGGGGCTTTTTTTTGTTCAAAAACTGTGCTTTATGGGACTTATTTTGATAATAGATGGCGGGATTGATGGTTTCAGTCATTTAACCTCATCATATTCTCATGCTTGCTCTTTATTATTGCGCCTTTTTTTTTTTTTTTTTTTTGCTTTGATTGGTTTTTGTTTGGTTTTTTGTACTCAAATCAAATTGTTCATTGATTCTTACTTCATATTTTCGTTTCTGAATGAGTGCCTTTTTATAACATTACCTTAATATTGTATCTCTGTCTTATTTCTTACCTGTTGTTGTTGCTCTTTCTCACCCTTTATCAAAATCTTATGTTTTATGGGACATATTTTGATGATAGATGGTGGTGGATTGATGTTTTCAGTCATCTAACCTCATCATATTCTCATGTTTGATCTATAATCATTGCGCCTTTTTTTTGTTTTGTTTTTTGTTTGTTTGTTTTTGTTTTGTTTTGTTTTGTTGTTTTTTTTGTTGTTTTTTGTTTTTGGCTTTTTGTTGTTGTTTTTTGTTTGTTTCTTTGTTTGTTTGTTTGCTTGTTTATTATTCAAATCAAAATCATCATTGATTCTTCCTTCTTATTTTCGTTTCTGAATGAGTGCCTTTTTTATAACATTACCTTAATATTGTATCTATGTCTTATTTCTTACCTGTTGTTTGATACTTGGTGTGGTTTGCTCTTGGTAATTGGATCATTATAATTGTTCTTGTTTTAGTTGAGGCTGTCTTTTTATCTTGATGTTATCCCTGAAAGGGGCGGGGACTGGATGTAAAAAAGCACATGAGTGCTTATCTATTATCCTCGAATAAAAGAATTTTGCCTTGCCTTGCCTTGCCTTGTCTCTTTCTGCCTCCTCCTCCTCTCTCTCTCCCCATCTCTTGCTCTCTCTCTCGTCTGGCTTATCTCCCTACGAGGAAATGGTTTCAGCAGATGTATAGACCATGATCTAGGAGAGGGAAACCTCCCCCCCCCTGGGGGGGATTTTTGACTTTGTTTTTCTGAAAGCTTATGATGTTGGTAGAAACATTTGACATGTTACCCTCTGGGATACAGGTTATTTCAGGAGTGAGAGGTGTATCAACAGTGCATTTTCCCCTCTTTGCGCCCTATATTTAGGTTTTTGGGGTAGGGATGTTCACGCTGCGATTATTGCACAAAATCTGTCTTAACTTCTCATAATTTTATTGTGAATAGCATCTAGTATAATTTTCCCAATTATATAGGCACAGTTTTTTGCTGACCTATTTAAAACAAAACTACAGTGATGACTTCAATGTGCGGCCGTCCGAACCGCACGCAGCTGAAATCTGTCTTACCACTCAACCACAGCCGAGTGCTGTTCCGTTCTCTCACCGTCAGTTGAGCGGCACTTTCTCATCTCATGCCTTGTGTGTCCGGTGCCAGAAATGTATCCAACTATCAGTATGTTCCACAAAGTATGCACAAATAAGTCTAGATCAAGATGTTATTATTGATCAGAGAATGTCTGTAACACACAGTAAGTACTGCAACAGCCATAAGTATCATTAACGAAGAGGATGTGTTAACCACAGCCCTTTGAGTCTATGATTTTTTTTAGTTTCTTTTTTTTTTTCCTCAAGAAATTACACATAATACGCAGATCAGTCGCGCGCGTGTGCACGCGTGTAACACACACACACACACACACACACACACACACACACACACCACAGCACATTCAAGTGACACGATAACATACATCTAAAAATAGAACAAGGCGTGGTCATAATTCGTTGTTCTTTTCAGTTCCGCGTCCTCCACCACAAACATTGGGTATAAGGCAAACTGTTGAGTAGTACTTTTAGTATCCATTTTAACCATCATGTTTCAGGTCATTTTATTTATTTTTATTTTTATTTAATTTTTTTATATCGAGGATAATGGAATAAGCACTTATGTGCTTTTTTCATCCAGTCCCCGTGTGTATGCAGTTGTGTAAATATTTTCATCTGTTCCCACCCGCACACAATGGCCTACTCTTACGAAAAGCGGAACATGATTTAATGTGTGCGTAAGACGTTCTGGGTACGTTCGCACACGGGGCCTCGGTTTACAGTCTCATCCGAAAGACTTTTGAGGAGAGTGGAGTCACTGGCAAGTGTGCAGTCTCTCACTGAAAGTGTATTTCATCTTCCCCATGTGACGTTTCCTGTATAAAATGAACATTTCAACATGGCAGATGAACATCCAGTGACCTTCAAAAGTACATTTAAGTGCAAAAGAAAAACTTCCAGGGGTGGGAGAACTTGTATAATTCATTTCCAAAATAACAGAAAAGACTGTAACTCCACTAACTGAAGAAAGTACAAAAAAAACTATTTAAAAGTCTCTTCACTTGAGACGTTCTTCAGATGTGGCATGTCATAGACTAGATGAGATTTGTAATTGTATTCCAGGAGACCTTGACTTTACACGCCATGGTTACCACAGAAGCTGTTATGCACAGTTTACAAGTGTGAAATTTGCCAGGAAAAGAAAGAGTGAGACAGGTAGTGAAGAGGTTGCAGGACCATCAAAACCTAAAGGACTGTCGCTACTTCAGGCCCATTGCTTCCAAAAGACAGTTGCATTTTTGCAAGAAGAAATTTAAAAAGAAAGTTTCAAAAGGGGTTCCATGTTTTGGAAAACTTGGAAAATGTATCACCAAGACAGCAGAACAGTCTATACAGGATGCAGCCAAAACTAAACAAGATGACATTTTCACTCATTATCAAGATACAGATCTTGTAGTACGTGAAGCTCACTATCACGAAGGTTGTAGAAAAGACTATCTGAGATGTGAAGACAGGCATGCTGAAACATCAACAGACCAGAAAACTACTGAGCAGCTACAGGCATAGGAGAGGGCATTTGAGTACATATGCGAGTATGATGAAAAAGCAATAATCAGAGGTTCACAGGTGGAGAGAATGACCATGCTAGGTGAGAAGTACTGTGAATACATGCAACAGCATTCTCCTGACTTCTACAACCCAGGATACAAGACTTACAAACTGAAAGAAAAAAATAATGAGACATTTTGGCTTCAGAATTCAATTCTGGGCTCCGAACCACCGCAGTGATCTTGTTTATTGTGATGAACTTGCCCAGGGTCAGGCAGTTGAGACAGCATTTGTGTCAGCAACTTCAGAAGAAAGACGTCTTGAGGAATCTGCATATGTTCTTCGCCGATACATTATGGATGCTTTCAGGGCAACACCTGATATGCCATGGCCTCCTTCTGCAGAATTTCTTCAGTCTGATGCTGTTAAACCTCCGGATATTTTCACAGACTTTCTAAAAACACTGCTATCTGGAAAGAGTAGTTCTATGGAGGAACCCAAAACCACCAGATTGGCATCCTTAATTGCCCAGGACATATGCTAATCTGTGACAGGAAGGAAATGGAAAATGCCTAAAGATGTTTTGCTTGGAATGTCTGTCAGACATGTAACTGGCAGCTCTGAAATCATAAGTCTGTTGAATAGGTTTGGTCATGTTGCTGGATACAAAACCATTGTGCGACTTGAGACTGCTATGGCCAATTTTGTACTTCAGTGCGCAAGTCTTCTTCCTTCAACAGTGAGTTTGACAGAGAACAAGGTTATCCATTTTTGCTGGGATAACTTTGACCTGAACGAAGAAACTCCATCAGGAGCCAACACCACCCACTCCCCTCATGGCATTGTCATTCAAGAGGTTACTGGGGACACAATGCCTGACACTTTTCTGTCTCAGACAGAACCTCCTCCTCATTATCAGGACTGTCAATGCTCAGTGCAGTATGAGCCACATGATGTTCCTCCATGCTTTGCAAAAGTAAAGGCAGAACCTAAGTTGCATGTTGTGGAAACTCATTTCTCAAACACAGAGGCAGTCTACAAAGCTCAACTTGCTGATTTTTGGTGTGGTTTTTTTTTCTCCAGATTCTAGGCCACAAATGGAAGTCAACTTGTCCCTGGATGGATGGGGAGTGTGGGTATCACTCACAGGAGAAGGGACAGAAAAGAAGCAGTCTACTGTGGACTATATGGCACCCATCCACTACCCTGTCACTGAACATCATCATCATCATCATCATCATCATCATCATCATAATAATAATAATAATAATAATAATAATAATAACAACAATAATAATAATAATGATAATACATGGAACTTGTATCGCGCTATATCTTGTAAAAACAAATCAAAGCGCTTGCATTCGACCTACACAACACACAAGCAATCAACAGCAATTTACAGTTTTAACAAATTCGAATGTACACTCACTCGCATGCACACACACACACACAGACACACACAACACACACACACACACACAGACACACACACACACGCACGCACGCACGCACGCACGCAGCATGCGCGCGCACACACACACCTATAAACGTTATACACTTTGGCAGGTAGATGTTGAAGGCAGGACAGGATTGTGCGGCGTTTTCATTTCAATTTTCTGTTTTGTTTTTAAAATATGGGACAGTCGTTCCTTGTGCAGTGGTGACATTAACTTATGTTGATAGCCTGTTTAATACCCTTTATTTTGGTACCAAATTTGATATGAATGTGTAAGAATATATTTATATAAATAATGTAAATTAACCTCACCCCCTAAATATTTTCCTTC
>CM060327.1:54633556-54636056 GCA_030674155.1 Stramonita haemastoma | reverse complement strand
TCCCTGATCAGGGCAAGGGCCGGATGAAAAAAAGTATGTAATGATTACTTACTCTGTTACCCTTGAAAAATAAAGATTATTCATTCATTCATTCATTCTCTCTCTCTCTCTCTCTCTCCTCTCTCTCTCTCTCTCTCTCTCTCTCTCTCTCTCTCTCTCTCTCTCTCTCTCTCTCTCTCTCTCTCTCTCTCTCTCTCTCTCTCTCTCTCTCTGACCACAAGAGACAGAGAGAGACAGAGAGAGACAGACAGACAGACAGACACAGACAGAGACAGACAGACACAGAGAGAGAGAATAAGAGAAACAGTGCACTGTAGACACTCTACAACAACAGGTCATGCAGTCCATCCATCCATCCATCCATCCATCTCTCCATCACTCTTCCCCTCCATGCTGCTATCTCTCTATGTCTCTCTCTCTCTCTGTGCTGTATCAGAGGACGGGGTCAGCTTTCAACGCCTTGCTTTCCTGCAGTGTTGCCTCTCTCATTAGGCTAACTCTGGGTCCGTCTGTGTGGTAAGACGGAAAGCGGAGTGTTTTGCGCCGGATGGCTTTGATGCGCAGTGATAATTACTTTGGACTGGTAGATCGGTGGTCTGGAGGTTAGGCCCTATCGCGCCTGCCTATTTTGTAAGAGTAGGCTTCCATCGTGTGCCGGTGGCGGGAGCAGATGACAAGATTTACAAAACTGCATACACACGGAGACTGGATGTAAAAAAAAAAGCACATGAGTGCTTATTCCATTATCCCCGATATAAAAGAATAAAATAGATAAAATAAAAAATAAAATAAAAAGTCCGGGTCGAAGTGTGCGGTGGTTCGTATCCCGTTTGGACCCATAATTTTCCCCTCCACCCATTAGTCCATGAGTTGTGGTCTGTGCGCTAGTTTTTTCGGATGAGACAATAAGCCGAGGTCCCGTGTGTTACATATCTTTATTTGGTGCACGTAAAAGAACCCACGGCGACAAGAAGGCTGTCCCTGGCAAAATTTTGTAGAAAAAAAGCCGCTCTGATAGGGAAACAAATACAGTTGCAGACAGGAAAAGGAAAAGAAAATAATGGGTAGGCGCTGAATTTGTGGCGACGCGCTTTCCCTGGGGAGAGCAGCCCGATTTCACGCAGAGAAATCTGCTGTGACATAAAGTGGTATAAAAAATAAATGTAATAAATAAATGGAGATGCAAGGGGATCGGACCGGGAGTGGGTGTGTGTGTGTTGAGGGGGACGAAGGGGGGGGGATTCAGGTGTGATTGTTTGATGAGAACGTTTAAGGATTATGTTTGTGGTTGAAGTGAAAGGAGGTTGGGTTTTGTAAACAAAAGGGGTAGCATTACATACAACCCAATATGATAGTTTTGTTTGGATAGGTTTGCAAGAAGTGAAAGTGGAAGGATTTGTAACAAACCAGCAGAATCACATTGAAGAAGCCATCAGTTTTGGGGGTGAAAAGTTCCCCTTTTATGGGGTCTATTTTTTTTTCTTTCACCATAATTCAGCTTCTTGTTCTTCTCTCTTTTAAGCCATCGTCGGACATGGGTTTTGTTTAGGTTTGTTTCTGTACTGTCTCCCTCTGTGTTTGTGTGTGTGTGTGTGTGTGTGCGTGCGTTTGTGTGTGTATGTGTTTGTGGAGGGGTGGGGGGCTGGGCGCGCGCGCACGTGTACGCCAGCTCTTCTATATCTCTACACGATGACTAAAAAGCACAAGACTGCTTGTTTCATTATCCTCGAATAAAAGAATGAATAAAAAAAAATGTAATCTGCGTCTGTCTCTCTGTCTCTGTCTGCCTCTGTGTCTGCCTCTGTGTGAGTGTGTGTGTGTGTGTGTGTGTATGTGTGTGTGTCTCTGTGTGTTTGTGTGTTTGTGTGTCTGCTGTCTGTCTGTCTGTCTGTCGTCTCTGTCTGTCTGTCCTGTCTCTTCTCTGTCTGTCTTCTTCTCTCTCTCTCTCTCGTCTCTCTCTCTGTCTCTCTCTGTCTCTCTCTGTCTTCTCTCTGTCTCTGTGTCTCTCTCTGTCTCTCTCTCTGTCTCTCTCTCTCTCTCTGTCCTCTCTGTCTCTCTCTGTCTCTCTGTCTCTCTCTGTCTCTCTGTCTCTGTCTCTGTCTCTCGTCTCTCTCTGTCTCTCTCTCTGTCTCTCTCGCTCTCTCTTCTCTCTCTTCTCTCTCTCTTCTCTCTCTCTCTCTCTCTCTCTCTCTCTCTCTCTCTCTCTCTCCTCTCTCTCTCTCTCTCTCTCTCTCTCTCTCTCTCTCTCTCTCCTCTCTCTCTCTCTCTCTCTCTCTCTCTCTCTCGCTCTCCTCCCGCAACATATAGACTGCAGGAAGATGAGTATAATAATATAATTATGACCAAACAGCACGAGAACTAGAATCAATATACTACAACATGAGGTCTCCACAACACCGGAAAATGTCTTACTAAAAAGAGAAAACTACATTACGGAGAAGAATCGCCAACTGAATAAGCGATGATGACACGCTATTTTTTCTTCCCTTCAGCCTGCGTG
>CM060327.1:54602080-54614580 GCA_030674155.1 Stramonita haemastoma | reverse complement strand
GTGTTATACATATATATTATGTATATATATACATGTATATCTATATATTTTATATATTGTGTTCTCTCTCTCTCTCTCTCTCTCTCTCTCTCTCTCTCTCTCTCTCTATATATATATATATATATATATATATTATATATATTACATATATATGTATATGTATATATTTATATATATATAGTATAGTCTTCAGGCTCTCTAGAAAAGATACCATACCAAAGAATATACCAACCACAGACTCATAAACATTCAGTTGCAAAAACATTATTCAAATAAGGTCAAGAACACAAAGACACAAAGACAGAAATCTCAACACTCTCCCCCTTCTTTAGATGTATGAGGCGTCGTGAAGTGGTTGTCTTGTCCTAAACTGGATCAAAATTGTCTAAAGTCCTGATGGAAACTAGTTTAAACAGTTCATCGTGTTGTTGAATTGTGAACACATATATGAAAAAGACAAGACAAAATATTGTCTATTAAAATATGATTATGAAATGAATAAAGCGTAAACTTAATTATCTTTTTTTTTATTTGCTGTTATTTTGGGTGTGGCGTTTTTATCAGTGTTGGTGTAGCCCTGATGTGTCCAACATTTAAAGATGAAAATCAGTTAATCTCACACCGGGCTTGCACAGTTGAACTTCCTGATCCAGTTAAGGACACGAATGTCACTTAAAGACACTGTAGACGTGTGTGTCAGCCGGAAAAGCTGGGTAATTACAGGAACATTGATCCCTAGAGGAAAAGTTGAGAGGTGTCTGAAAAAGCAATGGCCAAGTCTTCAGACTGGTGAAACCCATGGAATGAGTTTACAACACACCACACCTTTTCCTTTTTGTAACCCCCCCCCCCCCCCCTACACACACACCTACCACTCCTTAAATGTATCATTCTTCTGCATTACAAGAGTGCATCTTCCTCTCACAGAAAATGACGTCTGGTTTTATTTTCAAGTGTAACGGAAAACCGATAATTATTAAAGGTGGTTTCCCTTTCTACTTTTTCCCCTCCCTTTAATTGACAATGTCCATTCAGAATTTCTCAAAAAGAGTGTCCTTCATGTTGGAAATTTTCTATCAACATACTCTTTGTTTTTTTCATTCCCAGTTTGCAAACCAGAACTACAAAGGCCAAATCTTGCATGGGTTTGTGTGTGGGTTGAGGGTGGTGTGAGGGGGGGGGGCTGTATGTGGTGTCTCTGCCCTAAAAAAAAAAAAAAAAAAAAGCAAGCTGCATTTCTAACCCCCTCTCTAACTGCATAGGAAATGCCTGATGTCTCTCTCTGACCTGTCAACCCCAACACCCCAGTAAGTAATGAAAAAAGGATCCCAGGGGGAATAAATGTTGACGCAATGTCTGAAATGACAATGGAAAGTTTTCAGGTCTGAAATGCCTTGACACCCACACCCACCCATTTCTTTGCATCCCCTCCTCAAATAATCTCCCTTTTAGCCTCAGAGGAGTGCATGTTATGTGTCTTGTTTTCGCTGGATATGTCTGGTGTGTGTGAAGTACCACGGGAAATATTTCCATTTGAAGATATTTTCTCATAAATATCGATGTTATGTTTTGTTTACTTGGCAGCGTGGAATCATACTGTTGAATTAGAAGTTTTAAAACTCGTAAGTTTTCTATGATATATTTTCTGAAAAAAAATATTTTGTTTCTGTGCCTTTTGCATTCCTAGTTTCCAAATAGGAATTACAGTTGTCAAATATTGCTTGGTCCTGTATGTTTTATCTCAATAAAAAGCAAACTATCCATCTATCTATCTATCTATCCCTTAGTCTGGCGACCGTGGGGGCACCCCTGAAGACTTGACAACCAGTTCCCTCCATTCCTCTCTCTGTTCTGCCTTTCTCAAAGTTTTGTCGAGTTCTAGGCCTGTCCATTTGCTGATGTTGTCCTCCCATCTCTTCTTTGGCCTGTGTCTTTTTCTTCCAAGGAGGAAGGAAAAAAAGCAAACAGTTGTGCTAAATGAAAAGAGAAGCTGCATATAAATCAGCCCAAAGCCTACGGGGAAATATAAAAAAAATACCAACTTTTTTCTCCGAAGTGGCATTTGGAATTACAACTGAAATCATGATCCCAGAAATAAAGTTGTTGATGCCTAAAGAAACAATGTAAAGTCAAAGTCGGAGTCAAACTTTTATTTATAGATGGTACATTGAGTAAGCAATATATTTGCTTTTTTTTCATCAAGCCATCAGTGAGTAAGTCAGTAAGAGTTCAGGTTTGTGAGACCAATGGAATATGTTAACACATTCACACCCTCTTCCTTCCACCTCCTTTCATCAAGTGCATTCAACACTAGAAGAGAGGAGCATGTCTTGTTTTCTCCCCGGAAATGACGGTTGTTTCGATTTTAAGCTTGACCAAAAGTATGTGAAATAGAATGTAGTTTTCTGTCCTTTGTGCCACTTTACTTGTCAATTTTGAATAGAAGTTGTCAAATTGTGTGTGTTTTTCAAAGTTTTTCGTTGTTGGAAAAATGTTTCTTGTTTTGCATGGTCTTTTTCTAAATCAGAATTGTCGTTCATAAATCTCGAGTTCTTGTGCATGTGGAGTGTCCATAAATTAGCACAACTGTGTTCTCAAAAGAAAGCTGCATTTAACCATCTCAAGTACATAAAAATTAAAAGAGAAGCCAGTTTCTTTATACCAGTGGTCAGAGCGCTCGCTTTCCCCCAGTCAAGTTAAGCAGCGTCGAGCGTGGTTACCAGTTGGATGGGTGACCGTTTGTGCGCCTTGGCTTCAGTACAGTCCCCGCAGTTCGCCCAGCTGTAAATGGGTACCTGCCCTCTTTAGCGTCAGGGAAGGTAAAGCAGCAAGGGAGAGGAGATGGGTGCTGCCCTCAATATGCTGGCCCTTACAGAAGCTGAGGTCTCTGATGCCTCGCTCCCCTACGACCGCCTAGGTTATGGGACACCTTTACCTTTACCTTTTATGTTTCAGCTGCAACATCTCAATAATTCATAAAACAATGAAGCCTGAAAGAAAGTGGAAGAGGTGTCTGAAACAGCAATGGAAATTATTCATGGGGGCAAGAACAGTGAAATGTGTTGACATTCACCATGCACCTCCTGCCCTTTATTATTTTATACCACTTTATGTCATAGTAGATTTCTCGGCGTGAAATTCGGGCTGCTGTCCCCGGGGAGAGCGCGTCGCCACAAGTGCAGTGCCACCCGTATTTTTTTTCATTTTCCTGTCTGCAACTGTATTTGTTTCCCTATCAGAGTGGCTTTTTACTACATAATTTTGCCAGGGACAACCCTCTTATTGCCATGGGTTCTTCTACGTGGGCTAAATAATTTTGTGTAACACACGGGACCTCGGTTATCGTCTCATCAGAAAGACTAGCATCCAGACTACCACCTATGTTCTAATGGTTGGGGGGAAGTTTTGGGCCCAAACGGGATTTAAACCACCGCACACTCCGACCCGGACTTTTCGCTTTCTAGGCAGGCACACGCGTTACTTCTAGACCACCAATTCACCTTTCTCATTTTGTCCCCATCAAATCATTATTTTCTAGACATGACGACTGCTGTGCATTTTCTTTTCCTGGAAAATTAAATCTGATGCAGTTTTTAAGTATGAGAGGGAAAAGGCTGAAAACTTGAAGGTGATTTTTTTCTTTTTTCCCTATGCTTCTTTTCTATGCAATGTAGACTTGGAATTGCCATAAAGTATGTTCTTTCTATATTAGAATTTTTTTGTTTTTTCTCCTTTTTCTTGCACACCGACCTTAGTTTCCAAATTGGTATTCCAGTTTACCTTGCATGTTTTTGGTATGTGGTTCCTCACTAAATAGCACAACGTGTGCTCTATGAATTAACCTGGGTTTAAATCATTTCAAAGCACATTGGAAATACAAGAAAAAAAATCTCATTTCTTTCTCTGGTGTATCAGGTGGAATGTCCCAATGATTGCTGAAGTCATGAGTCCCGGAAACAGGTCAAAAACTGATTGGTGATGGCTGAAACAGATGGAAAATGTTCAGTTTGGCAAGGCCCATGAAAAGATGTTTACACCACCACCACCACCCCTACACACACACACACACACACACACACACACACACACACACACACACACACACACACACACACACACACACACACACACACACAAACACACGAACACACACACACACACGCACGCACGCGCGCGCACACACACACACACACACACACACACACCTTTCTTTCTTTTTGTTCCCCTTGAAAAAAACTTCCTTTTCAGAGCAGTAGAGTGCAGTCCATCTAGTTTTCACAGGAAATCAAATCATTCTGCGTTTTCAAGTGGGAGACAAAAATATTTAACATTCCAAATGATTTTCTGTTCTGAAGACCTGCCTCTCCACCTGTCCATGTTGAATTAGTTTGTCAGAATTTAATTGTGTGTGCTTCAGAATGTCAATTTTCTGCGGAAATGTTTTTTTTTCCATTTCTTTTTTGCATTCTTGATTTCGAAGTCAAAGTATCATCTGTCACATCTTGTGCGTTTGACATGTGACATCTCAATGAATTAGCAAAAAGCAGGTGCACACAAGCAGTAAACAGCACTGGAATCAGCAAGCTGAAAGTGTACAGGAAACAACAGAAGACCCAGTTTCCTTCTTCACCATGTCAGCTGAAACGCCTCAGGACTAACAAAAACAGTGATTCTTGTAGTATTGTGATGCCTGAATCAAACAAGGGAAAGTTTTCACCTGTGTGACACCCATTAGATATGTGTTCAATCCCGTCCACTCCTTCTAAAAAGGTAAAGGTGTCCCATAACCTAGATGGTCGTAGGGGAGCGAGGCATCAGAGACCTCAGCTTCTCTAGGGGCCAGTATATTGAGGGCGGCGCCCATCTCCTCTCCCTCGCTGCTTTACCTTCCCTGACCCTAAAGAGGGCAGGTACCCATTGACAGCTGGGTGAACTGGGGGGACTGTACTGAAGCCAAGGCGCGCAAACAGTCACCTATACAATTGGTAACCACGCTCGACGCTGCTTAACTTGACTGGGGGGAAGCGAGCGCTCTGACCACTGAGCTATCCCGCCTCCATTCCTTCTGCTCCTTTCAAATCATTTTCACTCAGGACCAGAAGCCTTGCAGTCCATCTTCATTTCACAGGATCTGACGCTTGTCTCTTTGTCAAGTATGTTCTCAATAAAATCTAATAATGGAAATGGCTTTCTGTTTTCAATGCCTTTTAAACCTGGCAATGTCAAATTGAAATTGTCAAAGTGTGTGTGCTTTAAAGTGTAGATTAAAATGCATTTTACTTTCTTCTCTCTTTTTTTGCATTTTCTTTTTCAACCCAGATATGCTCCCTGTCAAATCTGTCGTCTTTTTGTCGGTAGGTGTCTCAATAAATTAGCAAACATGTTGTGCTTAAAACCAAAGCTACATTTAAAGCAACTCAAAGTACATAGAAGAATAAGAAAACCTCATTTCTTTTCTCCAACGTGTGGGCTGGAGCACATCAATAACTGCAGAAATCCCGTTTGGACCCAAAACTTTTCCCCCATCCATTAGTTCATGAGTGATGGTCTGGGTGCTAGTCTTTCGGATGAGACAACAAACCGAGGTCCCGTGTGTTACACATCATTATTTAGTGCACATAAAAGAACCCACCGTAACAAAAGGGCTGTCCCTGGCAAAATTCTGTAGAAAAAAGCCACCCTGTTAGGGAAACAAATACAACTGCAGACAGGAAAAACAACAACAAAATGGGTAGGCGCTGCACTTGTGGCGACGCGCTCTCCCCAGGGAGAGCAGCCCGAATTTCACACCGAGAAATCTGCTGTGACATAAAAGTTGTATAAATAAATAGATAAAACAAATAAATAAATAATGATCCTTGACACGAAGTTGAAGTTACCTCCGAAAAAGCAGTGGGGAAATTCTTTGGGCTCTGGAGACTCAAGCCATGTGTTTCTACACCCACGCTCTTTCCTTTTTGTCTCCTGGACTCGTTTCCTTCCTAGACAGATGAGTGCAGTCCATCTTTCACAGGAAATTACGTCTGCTTTGTTTTGTCAATGACGTTGTTTTGTTTGGTGGGAAAATGCGTGTCTTGTTCAGGGGACTGTTTTGTTGTTCTCTAGGCCTGGTTATTGGATAGTATCCACTTTCAATGGTCAAAGTGTGTGTTTTCTATCCTTGATATCGTTATGAAGGGAGGTGGCAGGATGTTTAAGACATTCGCCGGCCAAAAAGTAAACCATGACGTTCTTGGTTCGATTCCCAGCCTCGCCCTTTCTTCCTAGTTTGACGAAAAAGAAAACAAAAATCGAACTGAATGTCAGTCATTCGGACGAGACTATAAACCGAGGCCCGGTGTGCGAACGCACGCAGAATATCTTGATCTTGCGCAGTTGTTAAAACCCCGATCCACCTTTTGGAAGAGCAGGCCATTGTGTGCCGGTAGGAGCGGATGTCAAAATTATTTATTTTTAAAAAAAATTAAACAGCATGCACACAATTGTCGTGTTTAGACACCATCCAAAACAGAACAGAACAGAGCAGAACAGAAAAGAGCAGGACATAAAGCAAAACAGAGCAGAGCAGATAACAAAACAGAAAAAAATAACAGAACAAAACAGAACAATCATTGAGGAAAAAAGTAGTGAGGAAAGACAAGTGCAGGTACCAACTTCTCAATCGTTTTGAAAATGACTTATCAAAGATTCAAATTTTTTTTTTAATGAAATGAAAATAAATTTTAGGGAATAATGTCTTTCAGTGGCAGCATTGTAGGCATTTCTGAGTAAGAACCATGCCTTTGGCCTGACCTGACTCGAGTTTCGGCTCCTGGATGAGCCCTCATCAGAGGTCCTGGCGGTGATTGAAACAAAACAGAACAAAATAGAATACAAACAAGGACAAAAAAAACCAGAAATCAGAACAGAGAAGAGCAGAACAGAGCAGAGAACAAAACAGACAACAGAAGAGAACAAAAAAGAACAGACTAGAACATAAGAGATCAAGTCGACAAAACAAGACAACAACAAGACAGAAGAAGGGGGAGGGGAGGGATAAGGATGAGGCAGGGATGGAGAGAGGGAAAGGGATGGGGGAGGGACAGAGCTACCCCCGAAGGAATGGTAACGGAACGGACGCCATGATGCGGCTCTGAATCTCAGGGGATGCTGGGGCCTTCGAGGTCGGCTGATTCCTTCCTTGCCGTCAGCCTAATGTACTGTTCTTGAATCAACATGATAAAAAAAATGAGAAAGAAGAAGAGAAGAAGAAGAAGAAGAAGAAGAAGAAGAAGAAGAAGAAGAAGAAGAAGAAGAAGAAGAAGAAGAAGAAGAAGAAGAAGAAGAAGAGAAGAAGAAGAGGAAGAAGAAGAAGAAGAGAAGAAGAAGAAGAAGAAGAAGAAGAAGAAGAAGAAGAAGAAGAAGAAGAAGAAGAAGAGAAGAAGAAGAAGAAGAATGATTAAACATCATCATCATCATCATCAACATCATCATCATCATCATCATCATCATCAATCATCATAACAATAATACTAATAATAATGATGATTGTCCCGTGGGGATGCAGTGGGCCTGTCGGTATAAATGGCATCCTCACATTCTGGAAAATCTGTGCAAGGATCTCCCTCTTTTCTATCACTCTTTTTTCAGCCTTGTTTTTTTTCTTCCTGTCACCTACTTCTTGTCTATTTTTCTTCCTTATTGGTCCCTTCTCCTGACTTAGTTTTCCAGAAAAACGTAAAAGATAACAGTTCTCAGCCATGCTGAAGTTGGATGAGCTTGGGCCTTGGCAACTTTCATCCTTAGAATACTCTGTGAAAAGTACCATCAACACCAGCAAGATCTTTACCAAGTCTTTGTGGACTTTAAGAAGGCGTTCGACAGAGTCTGGCATGCAGCTCTGTGGGCAATCAAGAGGCTGTATAACTTCTATGCCAACCTGATCAGAATGGTAGAATGCCTCTATGATAAGGTAACCAGTGCAGTCTACTACGACATGGGAGAATGTTTGAAAACCTGAAAACGTTAAGGGAGTACGTCAAGGATGTCTGCTCTTTCCCACCTTCTTCAGCTTCTTCATGAAGAATGCTGGTTGTAGTGCAAAGAGCTTGTCAATGACACAGACAGTCTGAACATGAAGTTTTGATAAAAGCCTAACACAGTGAATCGGTGGTCTAGAGGTAATGCGCCTGCCTAGAAAGCGAAAAGAACGTCGGGTCGGATTGTGCGGTGGTTTGAATCCCGTTTGGGCCTAAAACTTTTCCCCCATCCATTAGACCATGTGTAGTAGTCTGGACGCTAGTCTTTCGGATGAGACGATAAACCGAGGTCCCGTGTGTTACACATCATTATTTGGCGCACGTAAAAGAACCCACGGCAGCAAGGGGGCTGTCCCTGGCAAAATTCTGTAGATTAAAGTCACTCTGGTAGGGAAACAAATGCAGATGCAGACAAGAAAAAGAAAAAAAAAATTGATAGGCGCTGCACTTGTGGTGACACGCTCTCCCCCGGGGAGAGCAACATTTCACGCAAATCAATCTGTTGTGACATAAAGTGGTATTCAATTAATAATAATAATAATAATAATAACAATAATAATAATAATAATAATAATAATAATAATAATAATGATGATGATGATGATGATGATGATGATGATGATGATGATGATGATGATGATGATAATAATAATAATAATAATAATAATAATAATAATAATAATAATAATAATAATAATAATAATAATAATAATATAGACGACGACGACGACGACGACGACGATGATGATGATGATGATGATGATGATGATGATGATGATGATGATGATAGTAGTAGTAGTAATAATAATAATAATAATAATAATAATAATAATAATAATAATAATAATAATAATGATGATCATGATCATGATCATGATCATGATAAAACAAAATAAACATCTCAACGAAGGCCTGGACACTTAGCTTCCATCAATAACTGACAGCGTTTCTGCCTTCTGGCTAAAATGCGCAGCTGAATGAAGGAAAAATCTTTTTAAAATATACATCAATGCATAATTTTTTTTTTTTTTTTAATATCAGCGCATAACATAAAACATATTAGCAGTCGTGAGCTTTACTTGGATGAACCCTGTATTCGCACGTGTTTTATATCAGTTAGATAGATCTGCAATTCGCTGTCTTAAGTGTCGGTTTTTGCTATCAAAGCATTCTGTGTTAATTGCACAAGGCATACTGCAGGGAACTCCTATGTTTACACAACCCTTACTCTGTTCTGCTAATGAAGTGGGTGATGAAACGAAGGCACCTCACTTATGCTGAACGTGTCTTCCATACTTGAAAACTAAATGCGTTTAATTTCCTTCCGAATTTTGTTTTCCGTTCCCTTCCTCAGCTTGTGAGCTCCAAGGTTTAGAAACAGTGAATTTTTTGCGTATGCCACCGTTTTTGCCCACCCTAGGGCAGCCATATTCCGACTTCCAAGACGATGTCTAAACACCACACGAAAGTTTCATGTTTTTCTGACCTGGGTTCGATTCCCAGTCGAGGAGATTTTTCCCCTGGAGTTACAATCAGTGCTGACTCCGCTCTCCCCACAAGTCATTGGGATGAGAGTATAAACCGAGGCCCCGTGTGCGAACGCACGCAGAACATCTTGTGCACACGTTAAATCCTGTTCCGCTTTTCGTAAGAGTAGGCCATCGTGTGCCGGTGGGAACAGATGACAAGATTTACAAAACTGCATACACACAGGGATTGCATGAAAAAGCCCATGAGTGTTTATTCAATTATCCTCGATATAAAAGAATAAGATAAAATGAATAATAAATGAGAGCTCCAAGGTTTGGCAAAGTTTTCCCCACCCTAGGGTAGTCACATTCCCACTTCGAGGATGATGTTTAAACACGACATGTTACTTCTGAATAAAGCTTCATGTTTTTCTGACCACTAAGATATTCGTACAGCATAGCTGGTTATTTTTGTTGCTGTTGTCGTTGTTTTCAAAGACAGGCAAAAAATACAGGGACAAAAATAAATAGAGATGTTGAAAAAGATGTGCTTAAAACTTAATTTTATGAGTTTTCCAAAGCAGTCAACATGGCTAAACCGTTCCGAAACGTCTCGTCAAGAATTGTGTTAATGTCAGTTAACAAACAGTTAATGGGATATTCAACAGGCATTTTCGTGAGGGGATTGGGGATTTTATCATGTTTTGAAGTGCTGTGCTGTGCTGCCTGGTCAGATTTTTTAATGTTCTTTTCAGAAATGTTAAAAGTCTCAGGGTGTATTTTGTTTGTTGTGCGCGGGCGTGTGTGTGTGTGTGTGTGTGTGTGTGTGTGTGTGTGTGTGTGTGTGTGTGTGTGTGTGTGTGTCTATGTGTGTGTGTGTGTGTGTTTGTGTGTGTGTGCCGTGTGTGTGTGTCCGTGTGTGTGTGTCTGTGTCTGTGTCTGTGAGTGGTGTGTGTAAGTGTATGTGTGCGCGTTTCCGCGCGCGCGCGCGGTGTGTGTGTGTGTGTGTGTGTGTGTGTGTGTATGTGTGTGTGTGTGTGTGTGTGTGTGTGCGTGCGTGCGTGCGTGGTGCGTGCGGGTGTGTGCGTGCGTGCGTTCGGCGTACATGTGAGTGTATGTTGTGTGTGTGTGTATGAGAGAGAGAGAGAGAGAGAGAGAGAGAGAGAGAGAGAGAGAGAGAGAGAGAGAGAGAGAGAGAGAGAGAGAGAGAGAGAGAGAGAGAGAGAGAGAGAGAGAGAGAGAGAGAGAGAGAGAGAGAGAAGAGGAGAGAGAGAGAGAGAATGGATGAGTTCTTCAGTATTTGATCCCCATGTTTAGTTGAATAAATAATGTTTAGACTGATTTTTTTTTCAAAGCCAGTGCTCTGACCACTGAGCTATCCGGTCCCCAAGAGTTATAGTTTACAAAAAATATTATGAACAGGCCATAACAAACCCCGCCTCTGACTGCAATAAACAGTGTACACTCAGACAAACAACAAAGCCCAAAGAGAGAAAAACTGGCTGACTGCTTAATTACCCGACATGGAACCGTAATAATATTAGTCCATCACAAAGTTGTTCATTACACACTAAACAAAAGTCATCATTAAGAAGGAGAGAGGCGTGTTGTTGTTCTCTCCAGCGGTTCCAGAACTAAACATGTGCCAACATCTCTGATAAATTCAGCCCCCTCTTCCCCCTCCCTACAAAATGACTCACCCTCACTCCCCTCTCTCCCATCAGAGGCTATTATCGTTTAACAGGTCATTGGCTCATCAGTCACGGTCAAGTGTTAGGTCATTTTGCTGTCCACACGCCTGGTCAGTTACCCAGAGGATAAGTATAAACCCTCACAGAGATTACAGGGTGTCTGGTGTCAAGGTTGATGCTAGTCCTGGTTTCGCCTGTTAGTTTTGTGTGTGTAGTAAGTGTACCTTGGTGTATCACTATGACTGTCTATTTCATGGTGGTCAGATTATAGCTTCTATAGTGTTGTTTGTTAGCCTGAATCTCTGTCTCTGTCTCTGTCTCTGTCTGTCTGTCTGTCTGTCTGTCTGTCTGTCTGTCTGTCTGTCTGTCTGTCTGTCTGTCTGTCTGTCTGTCTCTCTCTCTCTCTCTCTCTCTCTCTCTCTCTCTCTCTCTCTCTCTCTCTCTCTCTCTCTCTCTCTCTCTCTCTCTCTCTTTATAGTCATTCGGATGAGACTTTAGACAGAGGCCAGTGTGCGAACACACGCAGAACATCATGCGCACACGTTAAAACGCCGTTCCGCCTTTCGGAAAAGCAGGCCATGTGTGCCGGTAGAAGCAGATGACAAAATCATATATTTAAAAAAATTAACCTAGCATGCACACAGGTGTAGTGTTTAGACACCATCCCTGAGAGAAAAAAAATAATGGGTAGGCGCTACACTTGTGGCGATGCGCTCTCCCCGGGGAGAGCATCCCGAATTTCACGCAGAGAAATCTATTGTGACATAAAGTGGTATTAAATAAAAGTATACAAACTACAATATAGAGTATACTACACGTATACAAACACAATATAGAGTACACTACACGTATACAAACTACAATATAAACTACACCACACGTACACAAACTACAGTATAAACTACACTACACTATACAAACTACAATATAGACTATACTACACGTGTACAAACTACAATATAGACTACACTACACGTATACAAACTACAATATAGACTATACTACACGTGTACAAACTACAATATAAACTACACTACACGTGTACAAACTACAATATAGACCATACTACATGTGTACAATCTACAATATATACTACTCTACACGTATACAAACTACAATATAGACTACACTACACGTATACAAACTACAATATAGACTATACTACATGTGTACAAACTACAATATAAACTACACTACACGTGTACAACCTAAAATATAGACCATAATTATTACACGTGTACAAACTACAATATAAACTACACTACACATTATACAAACTACAAACTAAGCAGGTTTAGTATCCTCAAGTCTCTTAGTAATTG
>CM060327.1:54587080-54597080 GCA_030674155.1 Stramonita haemastoma | reverse complement strand
TGTATGTAGGCACGTACAGAACAAAAATGGCATTGTTATAGATGACAACTCTTTTCTCTCTCTCTCTCTCTCTCTCTCTCTCTCCTCTCTCTCTCTTTCTCTCTCTCTCTCTCTCTCTCTTTCTCTCCTCTCTCTCTCCTCTCTCTCTCTTCTTTTCTCCTCTCTCTCTCTCTCCCTCTCCTCCTCTCTCTCCCTCTCTTGCTTCTCTCTCTTCTCTCTCTCTCTCTCTCTCTTCTCTTCTTCTCTCTCTCTTCTCTCTCTCTCTCTCTCTCTCTCTCTCTCTCTCTCTCTCTCTCTCTCTTCTCTCTCTCTCCTCTCTCTCTCTCTCTCTCTCTCTCTTCTCCCTCTCTCTTCCTCCTCCTCCCTCTCTTCTCTCTCTCTCTCTCCTCTCTCCCCTCCTCTCTTCTCTTCTCCTCTGCATATCACCACACATCACATCTCCTCTCTCTCTCTCTCTCCTCTCTCTCTCTTCTCTCTCTCTCTCTCTCTCTCTCTCTCTCTCTCTCTCCTCTCTCTCTCCTCTCTCTCTCTCCTCTCTCGTGCTTACCACCAAACATCTTCCTTCTCTCATCTCTCACTCTCCTGTCTCTTCTTCTCTCTCGTCTTTCTCCTTCTTCTCTGTCTCTCTCTCTCTCTCTCTCTCTCTCTCTCTCTCTCTCCTCTCTCTCTCTTCTCTCTCCTCTCTCTCTCTCTCTCTGTCATTACACACACCATCAACACATCCACCTTTCTGTCCCGTCAGTCTGTCTTCTGTCTGTCCCCCTCTCCTCTCCCTCTCCCTCTCTTCGTCTCTCTCTCTTGCTCAATGTCTGCTCTGTATTATGTCTGTCGTCTTCTCCCCCTCTCTTCTCCATCTACTCCTATCTCTTCTCTCTCTTCTCCTCCGTCACGACACACACACACCACATGCACATACGTCACACATTTCATGCTGACCTCAGTTTTGTTTTCCCCCTTCCCGACTTTCTCTCCTACACTTTTATGAGCAGTCACATGAATTGGTCGAGTGTAGGGGCCTAATGCACCAGTAGACGGACAGCGCGGCAGTGCCAGTTACGTACTTGCAGGAACTGCAGGTGTTTTCATTGCACGCAAGAACTTTCGCATCTAGGCACTTTAAGTGACAGCACAGCGAGGGGGGGATTGGGGTAGAGAGAGAGGATGGGGGGGAGGGAGGAGAGAGAGAGAGAGAGGGAGAGAGGGAGAGAGAGAGAGGGAGAGAGAGGGGAGAGATAGAGCGAGGGGGGAGAGATAGAGAGAGAGAGATGGAGGGGAGGAGAGAGAGAAGAGAAGAGAAGAGAGGAGACAGAGACACAGAGAGAGAGACAGAGAGAGATGAGGCAGAGAGAGAGACAGAGAGAGAGAGAGAGACAGAGAGAGACAGAGAGAACCAAGAGTGAGTGAGGAGGGAGAGAGAGAGAAGAGGAGAGGAGAGAGAGAGAGAGAGAGAGAGAGAGAGAGAGAGAGAGAGAGAGAGAGAGAGAGAGGAGGAGAGAGAGAGAGAGAGAGAGATGGATTGTCTCATTGATGGATTGATAGTATTTCTTCTGTTCACATATCGGGATGAACATTCCTGTTATTCTATCTGTCCCTTATCCTTGGAAAGATTTATCATTAGGCTAATAATGGAAACAGATAGAGATGGGCAGTGGTGTACAGACAATCACAGGTAGAGAGAGAGACAAACAGACAGAGAGAGATATATATATAAGAGAGAGAGAGAGACGGACAGACAGATAGACACATACAGAAGACAGACAGACACAGTCAGAGACAGAGACAGACAGACAGACTAACTGACTGACCATAACAGAGACAGACAGACAGACAAACACACACACAGAGACAAACAAACACACACACAAACACACATGCGGGAGAGAGAGAGGAGGGAGAGAGAGAGAGAGAGAGAGAGAGGAGGAGAGAGACAGAGACAGAGAGTGAGACAGACAGACAGACAGATACAGAGACAGAAAATGAGTAAGACAGAAACAAGAGAAACAGAGAGGACAGGGAGAGAAGGAAGAAGGGACTAAACTCAGTGCAATACAAGTAGAGACAACCAGCAACATCATTCAACATCCAGCTTCAGACGTTTCCCACTGGCAAAACAACCCGAGAAACACAGGGGAGTGGTACCCAACTCCAGTACCCTGTACTGGCCTAGTCCATAGGAGAGATAACTTTTACCAGCAGGAACGACAACTGGGATTGTTTTCAACACAGCCAATTAGAGAAAGGAGGTGGGTGTCTTTCAGTGGATCTCTTGTCCCTATCTGGTACAAGACGTTTAAAATGCGCTGACCTGGCCCTTGAGCTACCAGAAACTATGTTTCATAGCGCTTAGCACATTATTTTGACATCAACGCAGATCATAAACCTTCACCTTCACCTGTCTCATAGTCCCGTGGGAGTATAACTGAAGATTTTTAAACGAGCTTCCTCTACTCCCCACGGTCCCTCGCCCTCGGTAGTTAGTAGATCTTTCAATCCAAGGCCTGTCCACTCTCTGATGTTATCTTCCCATCGTTTCCTCTGTCTTCCTCTTCATCTCCATCCCTTATTGTTCCCTGAAAGGCTGTCTTGGCCAGTTGAGATGATTGTGTGACGTGCCGTACCACTTTAGCTTGCGTTTTAGGAGTTTGCAAAAGCGTCTCATTTCCATTGCCTGTATCCTTCTTTCAATGTCTGCTGTTATGGTCCATGTTTCACAAGCATACAAAAATATAGATATGATCAGGGAACCCATCAGTCTGATCTTGAAGATGATGGCGATGTTCTAAATCATTCCAGAGGACTTTAAGTTTGGTCATTGCAGCTGTGGTGTTGGCTATCCTAGAGAGAATCTCATGTTTTTATCCTTCTTCTGATACTATTGCTCCCAGATATTTGAAGCTATGGAAGGTCCCGATTTTCTTATCTATAATTACGTCATTTCTGATGCCATTGGCACTATTTCTCATCAGCTGGGTTTTCTCTGCACTGATCTGCATGCCTTATGCTGATGAGGCTTTATCAAGGTTGTTTACCAGGCTGACTAGCTCTTGTTCTTCTCCAGCTAGGCCGCGATGATGGCAAAACATAAGTTTGTGATTGTTCTGCCTCATGATTTTCAAGTGCATCAGCCATTATTCTTTCTAAGAAGACGTTGAAGAGGGTGGGAGAGAGCAGACATCCTTGGCGTGCTCCAATTGTGGTTCAGAACCAATCTCCTATGTTGTTGTTATAGTAGTCTGCGCTGGTTGCCTTGTTATACAGGCATTTTATAGCTCTGATCAGGTTGGCATTTGATGTTATACAACCTCATGGTTGCCCACAGAGCTGCATGCCAGACTTGTCAAACGCCTTCTTAAAGTCCATAAAGATGTGGTAAAGATCTTGTTGGTGTTGCAAGTATTTCTCACAGAGTTTTCTAAGATTAAAAATTTGTTCGTTGTACTCCATCCTGCTCTGAACCCTGCCTGTTCTTCTTTGATGATCTCCTCAGCTTGAGGCTTTAGTCTGTTTAGGAGGATTCTTAGCATCACTTTGCTTGGATGACTGATCAGGCTGATGGTATGGTAGTTTTGGCAGAGTTGTAAGTTACCTTTCTTGGGGGAGAGTGATGATCATGGACTATGTCCAAGATTATAAACAGGACACTAAAATTAAATATAAAAAAGAAACGACTACAAACAGATGATCAATGAAAACTCACTTGAGAATGCGAACTTTTACAGGAAAAAATCTCTTTGAGTTTGACCCAGTTCAAAAATATAACATGCAGATACTTTAACATCACAGAGGAGGTAACACCCATATCTTTCAATATCAATGTCAAGGGTGACATGCCTAAAGTGGAACATATTGTTTTTTGGTTAATACATAAATGTATACGATATGTAGCATTCCACACTATATTTCCAGACCGGGAGTGGTGCAGGAGGAGAGGGGAATAGACAGTATCTCTAGTCGAGCATGACCAGTTTACAACCTGGGCCACTTAGCGACCAAGGAGCTAGCCCTCATGAGTAGGAGCAGCAGAGGAGGCCCTCATCCCACAATGTGTCTGTGGCTGAGGTCTCCCCTTATCAGTGTTTGAAGACCAGCGCTGAGAATGGAAGCGACAACAGGAATCATTCCAGCCCAGGATAAGCACAGGAGAGGAGCCGTGTGGTCTAGCTGAATGGTAATTCTCCTTTATTAGCTGCCTGCTAACCAGCTAGGAAGGGGGGGTTGGGAAAACTCTATGTTTAGACTGCCAAGAATGTAAGTTCTTCGGATGTGTTTCTTGAATTAGTCTTTATTTTACAACTGGGGATGCTGAGATACAGTAGATAGCTAGTGACAATCACCACAAGTTGAAGAGGATGGTGTGGGTTTTTTCGGGGGGGGGGGGGGGGGGGGGGGGGGGATGGGGGGGGGGTTAATTCTTTTTTAGTCATTTGCAACAGCAGACTTGGAGCACTCTTTGTTTTCTGAGTGCATGAAAGCACGCAAACATACACACTTGAACAGTTTTATGTAGAAATCATATGAGTAGAAATGTATTTAGATGTTGTAAATCAATTAGTTTGGTTTCATCTACAAACCCAGCTGAAACAATCGACTGATATAACTATAATTTCAATTATGAATGCCGCAATTCTAGACTCCAAAGAAACTTTTCTAATCAGAGATGTCGACATAGATCAGACCATCCCTAGATCAAAGTGGAATTTTGATTATGCCATGTATGGTTTTGAGCAATTAATTGATGGTCCACTTGCATTACTAATAACACTAACACCCTCACTGATCACATTTACTCTACTTCAAAAACAACATAGCAGAAACATGCTCAGTGCAGAAATGTTGTAGCAATCTCTCTTCCTTTTGTTTTACATGGTGGAAAAAAAAAAAATTACCCAAATCAGGACATAATGAAATGTCTTAACGCTCCTTTAGATATTTTGATAAAGATGTCTTGATTAATGATATACTCGCTCCACACAGACTATGTCTATTAGATTACAAATCCAGATGATACTATCAATTATTAGATAGAGACATTCTTCTGACTACTCAGAGGCTTTGTCATTCTTGTCAGTGCCTACACTCCCACCCTTTCATCCACAGCAGAAGCAAAGGATGGGTTTTATGCCAACATCAGCAACGTCATCAAGAAAATACCCCCAAGGAACATGTCATCATCATGGGAGACTTTAATGCTCGAGTAGGTGCCGATCATGATGCATAGCCTTCCTGCCTTGGACACTTTGGAGTTAGCAAGATTAACGAAAATGGACAGCGCTGCTGGAGTTCTGCTCCTACAACAGCCTCTGTGTGACCAACTCCTACTTCCAGACCAAGCCACAACACAGTGTCATGGCGCCATCCCCACTCAAAGCATTGGCATCAGCTGAACATGGTCCTGATCTGATGTACCAACATCAAGACTGTGCACATCACTCGCACATACCACAGCGCAGGCTGTGACACTGACCACTCTATTGTCTGCTGCAAGATCAGGCTTCATCCAAAGAAAACTCCAAAGCTCGCATGAATACCACCACCATGCATCTGGACTGGTTTGATGCCAAGTCTAGCAAGCTGTTCCCATCATGATGCAAAGCACGTGCCCATGCCAAATACAAACGCTCCTCTAGTGAGAAATCCTGCAAGCACTCAGGGCAGCAGAAACAAAGTGCACAGATGCAAGACTTTGTGCAACCAATACTGGCAAACAGCTCAATGCCTCCATCCAGTCCGCAGCTGCCTCAGGCAACATCAGAGGAATGTACAAGGCATCAAGACAGCTCTAAGGCCAACAAAGCAAAACCACCCACTTCAAGACTGCCAAATGGGGAGGTGATCACCGACAAGAGCAGACAGATGGACAGGTGGGTGGAGCATTACTCTGAGCTCTACTCTAGAGAGAACACAGTCTGCAACTCAGCCCCCAATACCATTGAGCTCTAGCCCATCATGGAGGAACTAAATACTGAACCAGCCCTTGCTGAATTCTGCAAAGGAATTGATAGCTTAGCTAGTGGCAAAGGCCCTGGCACTGATGGCATTCCACCGACCTCATCAAAAGCTGTACAGATACCTTACTAACAGCCCTTCACGATGTCCAATGCCAGTGTTGGAGGGAGGAAGCCGTTCCGTAAGACATTAAAGAATACCAAGATTGTTACCCTTTACAAGAATAAAGGTGACAGGAGTAATTTAATAACTACAGAGGCACATCTCTCCTGAACATTGTAAAAACTCTTCGCTTGTGTCATGCTTGTGCGCCTCCAGAAACTTGCTGAACGTGTCTAGCCCGAGTCACAATGCGGCTTCCAAGCTGAACGCTCAATGGTGAACATGATATTCTCCATACGCCAACTTCAGGAGAAATGCAGAGAACAACACAAACCCCTCTACATAGCCTTCATAGACCTGACCAAGGCCTTTGACCTAGTCAGCAGGGAAGGGCTATTCAACATCCTTCCAAAAATTGGTTGCCCTCCAAATCTCCATAGTCTCATCAGATCCTTTCATGATAATATGAAGGCAACAATCCAGTACGAGGGAAGCATGTCCAACCCATTTACATCAAGAGTGGAGTCAAGCAAGGCTGTGTTCTTGCTCCCATCCTCTTTGGCATCTTCTTTGGCCTGCTCCTAAAGCACGCTTTTGGAACTGCAACAGGTGTTTACCTATGCACCAGTTCAGTGGTCGACTTTTTTCAACCTGGCTTGGCTGAAAGCAAAAACAAAGTGATGGAGAAAACAATTAGGGACATGCTGATGATGTTTCTATCACTTCCACATGAGCAAAAACTCCAATACCTCATGGACAGGTTTTCCCAGGCCTGCAAAGACTTTGGACTGATAATCATCCTGAAAAAAGACCAATGTGCTGAGCCAGGACGTGGTTACTGCACCAGCCATCTCCATCGATAACTACCAGCTCAAAGTCATACACCAATTCACATACCTGGGATCCACCATCAGTGACATCCTGTCCCTTGATACCGAGATCAAGGAGTAAAATCATAAATAGTTGTGGCTTTCTCTCCATCTAATCTTTGACATATAATGTGTAGCCTATGGTTTTTATGAGAGAAAAAAAAAGAACTGAAAGAGCTGATGTTACCTGACTGACTAGCAGCACTAGGGGAAGGAAGCCTGTCTGTCTGTCTTTCTGTTTGTCTGTTTGTAAGTCTGTCTGTCTGTTGTCTGTCTGTATGAAGTAAACACGCTATTAAACAATTGAAGAAACAATTGAAGAAGGGGAAGTCCCTGGAATCGATAACATCCCAGCTGAACTCACAAAAAATGGAGAGAATGAAACAGCAAGGCGATTCACAGAACTTTGTCAGAAGATCCACGACACCAAAGAATGGCTAAAAGAATGGACACAGTCTCTTGTAATACCCCTGCCAAAGAAAGGAAACTTCAAGCAATGCCAGAACTACAGAACCATCAGTCTCATGAGCCATCCTAGCAAGATCATGCTGCAGGTAGTCCTCAACAGACTGAAAAACCAAGCAGAAAAACTCTGGCAGAAGAACAAGCGGGCTTTAGACCAAAACGCAGTACAATGGAACAAATTTTCAATCTGAGAATTCTGATAGAGAAGCATCTCCAACACCAAAAAGACTTGTACCACAATTTCATAGACTTCAAAAAGGCCTTTGACAGGGTATGGCATGACGGCCTCTGGCAAGTACTCAGGCACTTCAACATTGACAACTGCCTAATTGAAGTCATCAAGGCACTGAACGAGAACGCAAAAGTGCAGCTTTCATGAACAATCACGTGGGCGAGTTCTTCAAGACCACGGTTGGGGTCCGCCAGGGCTGCCTTCTCTCACCTGTACTCTTCAACCTCTTCCTCGAAAACATCATGACAGAGACACTGCAAAACCACCACACTTCCATCTCCATTGGTGGAAGACCCCTTTGCAACCTCAGATTTGCAGATGACATCGACCTCATGGGCAGCAGCAAACAAGAACTGCAAATCCTCACAGACAGTTTAACAGATCAAGTGAGCGTACGGCATGGAGGTTAGTACAGAGAAATCAAAGATCATGGTCAACAGTGCAAGTAATGACATCACGGAAATAAAGATGAATGGAGAAATACTGGAAGAGGTGAGCCAATTCAAATACTTAAGCTCCATCCTAACAAAAGATGGCACATCAAACAATGAAGTGAAAGCTCGCATTGCAACAGCAACATCTGCTCTAGTCAGACTCAGAGGATCATCAGAAGCAACAACATCAGCTTCTGCACCAAACACACCTCTACAAATCCCTCGTGATATCTGTCCTCCCATATGGCTGTGAATCATGGATTCTGACAGCAGAGTTAGAGAAGAGAATCCAAGCATTCGAGAACAAGTGCCACAGAAGACTCCTGAAAATATCATACAAAGAACACAAGACCAATAACTATGTGAAAAGAAATCAAAAAGCGTGTGGGCTCCCAAGAGCCTTTGCTCCCACCATAAAGAGGAGAAAGCTGATGTGGTTTGGTCACACCACAAGACACAACACCTAGCAAAAACCATCTTGCAAGGAACAGTCGAGGGCAAGAGAAGAAAAGGCCGCAAAAGAAATGATGGGTTGACAACATCAAAGACTGGACCCCCCAACCCCTGCAACACCTCCTACTAGCCACACAGGATCATGAAGCATGGAAAAAGATCTCTGTTGGTCTTCTCTCATATCCCCCTTACCTCCTTTGGGACATGGGACTGAGTGAGTGAGTCAGTGATGTATGTATGTATGTATGTCTGCCTGCCTGCCTGCCTGTCTGTCACTGGGATATACCATGCCTTCTCTTGCCTCCAGACCCCATCCCTGGGTTCAGAAGTTGTAGGCTCTTCAGTAACAGTTCTTATTTTTTCTTTTTTCTTCTTCTTTTATATCGAGGATAACAGAATAAGCATATTGCTTTTTTTCATCGGTCCGTGTGTATGCAGTTTTAATCATGTCATCTGTTCCACCGGCATGATGGCTACTCTTACGAAAAGCGGAAGGTTTAACGTGGCAAGATGTTCTGCGTGCGTTCGCACACGGGCCTCAGTTTAAGTCTCATCAAAGGACTTTTGGGGAGAGTGGAGTCAGCACTGATGTTAACTCCAGGAAGAAAATTTCCTCGACTCGAACCGAGTCTTCAAATTGCCAGCGCAATGTTCTGACCACAGGCTATCCGCCCCCCCCACACAGTGCAGTGTGCTGCAGGTCACTGTGCCTCCTCCTCAGTGTGCTGCAGGTCACTGTGCCTCCCTCCCTCAGTGTGCTACAGGTCACTGCGCCCTCCCTCTCTTCCTCCCTGAGTCAGGTCTGTTGTTAATCTGTAGCCAGTGGTCTAAGGGAAAGAACTGTTGTCAGTTGCCCTCACTTTCAGTCCAGGATTACCTACCTCCCTTACTGGAACTGCTCGTGTTCATGGAAAAAATTTGAAGTCCTCTCTTCAATTGATGATTGATTGATTGATTATTGATTCATTCATTCATTCATTCATTCATTCATTGATATGATAAACAAGGATTACCTCTTGCCCTGAGATGGGACTATTAATTTACTTCAAATTAATACTTTATCATCTCAAAACTGAATAGAAAAAACCAAATCAGGTTACAAGCCATACGTAAAAAAAAACATTAATCGGTAAACATGAAAGAAAAACACAACAATACAGTATCCCTTCAAACAACATGCACACATGACAAGAAAACGTACACCCAAAACATCAGCAATATGTCAACTAGTTTCCCTGCTTATAAAACCTCAGCTGACCTCTTTGGGATTTATTTATGATTTTTCACAAGTTGTGTCAGATACTAGAGTAAAAAAAATCAATCAATCAATCAATCTCTGATTTTTCACATGTTGTGTGAGATGCTAGTGTAAAAATTTCTCCTCACAAGGTGAGATGAACCTCTAAGCTATTCTGCCATAGGAATGGTGCTCCTTTCTGTCACAAGGAACCTCTTTTTTTTTCTTTATAGTAGTTAATAGTGACTGGCTTAGTTTATGC
>CM060327.1:54564580-54582080 GCA_030674155.1 Stramonita haemastoma | reverse complement strand
TAGGAAGTCAGTGTCTTGGATGATGCAGTCAGGATTTTTTTTTATCAGACTTAGTTTTATAAATTGCTCTACATTTTATTGGTCAGATTATTTCCCAATAATAGATCTATATATTTTCATACTTATAAATAGATATAGTGTGAGACTGAATGGCATCTTGATCAACAAAAAATAACAACAGCAACAACAAGCCAGAACAGGATTTCACTGTTCATACTACAAGGCCCACGCAGAACAGCCAGTAGGTTGTCTCCCTTCCACTGTCAGGTTTTTTCATTATGCAGTGAGAATGCTTGCTTGAGAACAGAATTTGTGTGTGTGTTTGTGTGTTTGTGTATGCATGTGTGTATAGGGGGTGTGCATGTGTGTGTGTGTGTGTGTGTGTGTGTGTGTGTGTGTGTGTGTGTGTGTGTGTGTGTGTGTGTGTGTGTGTGTGTGTGTGTGCAGTAAGTACTCTCCAAACTGTCATACAAACTGAAGCTGAATATGTAGATTTCTAATATTTTGATCATTCAGAAAATAAAGAACAGAACCAATGCATTTTTCACAACTCATATCAGAATAGTTTATTCCCTTTAAGGCTTTTGAATTATAGAGAAACAAAAAAACAAACATATCAATGAGTGAATGGCAAATAAAAAGAGGAAGAGCAAAACACCAGTACACAAAAGACAAATTTACTGAAAATGAAGTAGACATGGTTATAGGTTGTTTGGGCTGATACATCCTGAGTTGATGGCAAACAACTCATGTACTTTCAGGTAGTGTACAGGCATCTGGGGTGGTAGAAGAGAGAGAACAACAACAACAACAAATTACATCAATGATTGGAAAAAATGAGCCACGAACTAAACAAGACATAAACATTATGAATCAGGTTATATGAAAAGGGTACAACAAAAAACATAATCAAAGTATCAAGAATTATACAATCATTCACGAAAAAAATAGTACAATTTACAATTCACAATACTTTATTTACATTAAATGTTTTGAGCTATAGGAAAACAAAAATGATACATAGCAATAAATGAATGGCAGGTTTAAAGAAGCAGCAGCTGTAGTCTAGTGGTTATGGCGTTGGACTCGTAATCTAAAGGTTGCAGATTCGATCCCAGCTTTTGGCTATGGCGTTGTGCCCTTGGAAAAGGCACTTTACGGCTATTTTCTAACCCCACCCAGGTGTAAAAGGGGTACCAACCTTGTGTTGGGGGTTAACCCTGCATAGACTGGCGTCCTATCCAGGGGGGAGTCTATCACTCTCAGTCCCTTAACGCCACAGAAACGGGGATAAGCACCTGCCTGATGAGCCTTAGGCTCCGACAGGACAGGACAGACAGGTATTAAGAGGAGGCCCAAAACACAAGTACTCAAAAGACAATGATCATGAAAATAAATTAGACAGTTATACACTGTTAGGGTTGATGCACCCTACATATGTTCTGAAGAATGGAAGCAGCTCTTCCACATATTTCTAAAGAAATAGAACTTTTAACACAAAAAAAGTCTTTACATAAATGTGCTGTTAAATGTGCATATGTGCATGTGTGTGTGTGTGTGTGTGTGTGTGTGTGTGTGTGTGTGTGTGTGTGTGTGTGTGTGTGTGTGTGTGTGTGTGTGTGTGTGTGTAGGTGTGTGTGTAGAAGGTTCATTAATCAGGTGATTTTCACAGTAGTGGCACACAGTCTATAAAGATTATGTTAAAACAGAAATAGAAAATCTTCCATGTAAATTAAGAAACACACACATACACACATACACACATACACACATGCATAAATCCATGAGCACACACACACACACACACACACACACACACACACACACACACACACACACACACACACACACACACACACACACACACACACACATGCACCCCTCTTGGGGCATGGAGAATTTCAGTTAACAAATCAACAGTAACATGTATAATTTACACTAACAAAAGCCTGTACAATTTCTCCATGTGACAGATATAAACATGTAGTCAACATTTTCAACAATGTCAAGCAACTTTACTAACTGCTAACTTTAAACAAAGTCTTTTTGTAAGAAAAGAACAAATTACAAAATGCAGACACAGGATCTTGGATAGAGCTAATCTCTGAGGTAAGACATTCTTCCTAAGCTCTAAAAACTTTAGACACTCCATTATAAAGTGAAACTCATTTCCTATTGTTTGTATGTCGCATTGTTTAGTGTTTCAATGCAATTCACCCATCCAGTTTGAATCTGCAATGGATGATTAATACACCTGACTCAAAATAGTGAAATCATATTGTTATATAGTAACCTACTATGGTAATTTTTCTTCTTAAAATATTTTTTGTAATTGCCATAAAATGTGCCTTTGTTTCTTCTTTGCAACTCTTCTGACCATGACTTTACAATATTGTCCTTTTAAGCTCTTATGACATTAAGACTCTCCACTCTCCCCAAAAGTCCTTCCATAGACTTTAAACCCAGGCCGTGTGCGAACACACGCAGAACATCTTGCGCACACGTTCAATCCTGTTCCGCTTTTCGTAGAGTAGGCCATCATGTGCAGGTGAGAACAGATGACATTTACAAAACTATACACACGGGGGGCTGGATGTAAAAAAGCATGCGAGTGCTTATTCCATTATCCTTGATATAAAAGAATAAATCAAATCAAATAAATCAAGACTTAATCTATCTTTGTTTACAAAATACTATGTTTCCCAGACACAGTCCAATCCTGTTTCTATTAAAATGTTATGAATTTTCTTATGCTTTCACACCTCAGAGACAACAGAAGCAAAACTGACAATTTTACTAGTAGGTTGTCTCCCTTCCATTGTTAGTTTTTCATCAGGCCATACTGAACAACAATAGGGGTGTGTGTGTGTTGTGTGTGTGTGTGTGTGTGTGTGTGTGTGTGTGTGTGTGTGTTGTGTGTGTGTGTGTGTGTTCTGTCTGTCTGTCTGTCTGTCTGTCTCTCTCTCTTCTCTCTCTCTCTCTCTCTCTCTCTCTCTCTCTCTCTCTCTCTCTCTCTCTCTCTCTCTTTCTCTCTCTCTTTCTCTCTCTGTGTCTGTGTGCATTTTTTTTTCTTTATTTCGAGGATAATGCAATAAGACCTTATGCTAACTTTTTACCAGTTCCCTGTGTATCTCCGATTTTGTAAATTTTGTCATCATTCCCACCTGCACACCATGGCCTACTCTTTCAAAAGCAGAACAGGTTTTAAGGTGTGCTTTTTTTATTTTATTTATTTATTTATTCTTTTATATCAAGGACAATGGAATAAGCACTCATGTGCATTTTTACATCCAGTTCCCTTGTGTATGCAGTTTTGTAAATCTTGTCATCTATTCCCACTGGCGCATGATGGCCTATCCTGACAAAAAGCGGAACAGTATTTAACACATGGGCAAAATTGTTCTGGGTATGCTCACACACTGGCCTCGTCATCGGAAGGATTTTTGAGGAGAGTGGAGTCAGCACTGATGATAACTCCAGAGGAAAAATCCTCTCAGACAGATTCCTGGTGGTCAAATTGCCAGTGCAATGTTCTGGCCCTTAGTATGTTCTCTGTGTGTTCCTACACAGGACCTTGTTTACAGTTTCATGGGAGGGATTTTGGGGAGAATGGAGTCAGCAATGATGTTAACTCTGGGGAAAGCATCCCATTGAATCCCTGCATATATATATATATATATATGTGTGTGTGTGTGTGTGTGTGTGTGTGTGTGTGTGTGTGTGTGTTGTGTGTGTGTGTGTGTGTGTGTGTGTGTGTGTGTGTGTTGTGTGTGTGTGCAGTAGACACTGACACACATCAAGGCTTGGTATTGTATATGCTTGTGTTTGTGTGTTATTTATTTTACTTATTTCTACTTATTTAATCTTTAATAATGAGGACAGTGGAATAAGCACTCCTGTGCTTTTTTTTTTTTACAACCAGTCCCTGTGACTTCAGATTTGTAAATTTGCCATCTGTTTCTGTGGGCACACAATGGCCTACTGTGCATGTGTGTGTGTGTGTGTGTGTGTGTGTGTGTGTGTGTGTGTGTGTGTGTGTGTGTGTGTGTGTGTATGTGTGTGTACCATATCTGTGTTTTTAAATTATAATTATTTTATCTGCGTAAATTAATGTTTTTAGATGAGTGTATGTCATTATATCTGTGATTTAAATATCAGTATTTTAAGATGGTCGTTTATTAGTTATTCATGTGTTTGGATTAAATGTCAGTGTTTTAGATTACTGAATTTTAGCAGTTTATCAGTGTGGGTGTTGAATATCTGTGTTTATAGGTGACTGTGTTTTAGTAATTTGATCTGTGTGGGTTGAAATCGGTGTTTCAAGATGGCAGTAGTTTAGTCATTTTATTTGTGTGTATTACATACTGGTATCTTAAGATGGCAGTTTACTAGCCATTTTATAGGTGTGGGTTAAATATATGTGTTTATAAGGGGCTGCATCTTAGTCATTTTATCTTTGTGGATCAAATGTTGGTATTTTTAGATGGCTGTATTCAGGTCATTTTATTTATATGGGTTGCATGTCAGTATTTTAAAATCCCTGTGTTTTAGTAATTCTATTTGTGTATGTTTTTCATGTTTGTGTATTTAGATGACTGTTTTTAAATCATTTTATCTGTGTGGATTGATTATATTTCTTTCTGTATCTTAGACATTTTATTTGTGTCAATTACATATCGTGTTTTTAGACGATTGTGTTTAAGCAATGTTATATTTAGATTATATGTTGGAATTAGTCATTTTATCTGTGCGACTTGCATGCTAATACTTTAAGATAGCAGTAGGTTAGTCATTCTATTTGTGGGGATTACAAATCTGTGTTTTGATGTGATTATATTTTACCCGTTTTATCTGTCAATTATATGTCTGTATTTTTAAATTGCCGCATTTGTCATTTTATTTGTGTGGATTACATTCATTTTAGGGCAGCAGTATAGAAAGTGGTCAGAGCCCTCACTTTCCCCAAGTCAAGTTAAGCAGCATCAAGTGTGGTTACCAGTTGGATGGGTGACCATTTACCCACCTTGGCTTCAGCACAGTGCCCCAATTCACCCAGCTGTAAAAGGGTACCTGCTCTCTTTAGAGTAAGGGAGGGTAAAGCAGAGAGGGAGAGGATGGGCATCACCCTCAATATGCTGGCTCTAGAGAAGCTGAGGTCTCTGGCACCTCACTCCCTTATGACCACATAGGTTATGGGACACATGTACCTATATGTATTTTCAACTGGCCGTATTTTAGACATTCCTTTTGTGTAAATTAAATGTTTATATTTTAGATCACTGTTTATTATGCCATTTTTCTCTGATTACATGCTGGTATTTTAAGATGGGAGTATTTTAGCAAATTTATTTGTGTGTATTAAATGTCTGGTTTAAGATGGCTGTATTTCAGCGGTTTTATTTGTGTGGATTATATATACTTCAGTGTTTTTATATGGCTCTGCTGTAGCAATTTTAACTGTGCACATTGTATGTCAGTGTTTTAGCCATTTGATCTCTTTGGATAATATGTCTGTGCTTATAGGCAACTGTATTTTAGTCATTTTATCTGTGCAGATTACAGATCTCTGTATTTAGAGACTGTATTTTTGACTGTGTTAACTGTTTCTGTATTTAGAGACTGTATTTTTGACTATGTTAACTGTTATTTCTTTTTAGTTTACACTTTTTTATGTATGGATTACATGTTGGTATTGTAACATGTATTTTACACATTCACTTTGTGTATATTAAAAGTCTGTGTTTTAGATCACATTATTCTAGCAATTTTGTCTGTGTGGATTACATGTCTGTGTTTTTACCAAGTTGCATTTAAGTCATCTCATCTATGTGGATTAAATTTCAATGTTTTTAGATGGCTTTATTGTCATTTTATATGTGCAGATTACTCGACAGCAGTTTTAGATGGCCGTTTTATTCATTTTATCTCTGTGGATTAAATGTCAATGCTTTTAGATGACTGTATTTTACAAACCTAATTTGTGTACCTGAAATGTTGGGCATTTTTAGATGGATAGATTTAAGTTATTTAATATGTGCAGATTACATGTGGTGATTTTAAACGGATGCATTTTAGTCATTTTATTTCTGTGGATTATATGTCACTGTTTTTAGATGGCAGCATTTCAGCATTTTGTTTTAGTTTTTAAATGAATGTACTTTTCATTTTATCTATGATTTGCATGTCTGTAGTTTTAGGTAACTATATATTTTAGCTATTTTATTGGATTTCAAAACTTTTTAGATGAATGAATTTTAGCCATTTTATGTGTGTGATTTATATGTTGGTATTTTTAGATTACTGTATTTTAGCCGTTTTATATGTCTGGATTACATATCCGTGTTTTTAGATGACATGCCTCCCCAAAGTCAAAATGCAGCTACCTTCATGGTCAGCAAAAATGGTCGAATACAAAAATCTCTCCATTGGAATACAAAAATCTCTCCATTGGAATACAAAAATCTCTCCACTGGAATACAAAAATCTCTCCATTGGTGAACCTCAGAACTCTAGCCAAGGAAGTCGGGGGAAGAACAGGGCAGGAAGCTTTACAGACCACCTCTCTCTCTCTGTCTCACACACACACACACAGGTAGTGCAACTCATACATGTACATGCACATACCCCTCAGAAAGACAAAACATGAGCCAGTGTGTGTGTGTATGAACCCCTCTCTGCACATAAGCTAACAATCAAAAGCTACCAACAGTTTAAGAAATGAACAAAAGAGGGGGGTGGTTGTGGTTGGAGTGACACTTTCTTTTATTTCAGCAATCTCCTCTCCTGCCTCCCAAGATGATGCCTGTTGCAAGATGTGTGGCCGTGGTTTGATGCGATGATGTGTTGCAGGATGTGTGGCCGTGGTTTGATACACACTTGTGCTGCCCACCGCCCCTTCCATCATGGACAGACACCATCTGCACACAGCAACATCAGTAACATGTCAGTCACCACATAACACATAGCATCAGTGACACATCAGTCACCACATAACACATAGCATCAGTGACATGTCAGTCTAAAATATTTTCTTTTTAATCTCAGTGTGTGCATGCATGTATGCACGTACATATGTGTATGTGTGTGATTGACTGCATGTGCGTGTGTGTGTGTGTGTGTGTGTGTAAAGGGGGCCGGGGGGGCGGGGGGGGGGGGGGGGGGGGGGGGGGGGGGGGGGGGGGCAATGCGTGACAGAGTTTTACAGTGCATTATTTTTTTAAGTTCCTTTTTTTGTCCATTTTATTCTTATGGATTGCTGTAATAATGTTGATGTTAATTATTGTGGGATGGGTTTTTATTGTTTTTTTGCATGTTTGCTTGCTGTTTCTTTTGTTTTGTTTGTTTGGGTTTTCTTTGGTTGGTTGTTTTGTTTGGGGTTTTTATTTCCCCTAGATAGATAGCTTGCTTGATGAAAAAAGCAAATCTATTGCTTACTCCATGAACCATCTGCAAATAGAATTTTGACATGACACACACACAAAGCACGCAGACATACACACAAAGACAGACACACAAACTTTCTCATTTTAGTATACACCAAAGTGAGATGGAAAGTAACAAAAAGTTTTATCTGAGTCTTTTAAATGATTTAAGTCTTTCTTTAAATGGGTGGCACTGCTCTTGACATGACATGCTATCCCTGGGGAGAGCAGCCTGAATTTTATGCCGAGAACTCTGCTGTGGTATGCACAGCACTCACCTGTCTTGTAGAGCCCCATTTAGCAAGTCCTTCCCTCCTGTCTCTGTGTGCAGTCTTCAGCTGTCTGCATGTGCCAACCCTGTGGACACACAATAAATACTTTAGTCTCTGACAATGCAAGACACATAACACATGCAAAAAAACAAATTTCCTCTCATGTTCCTGCCTGTAGAAAGATGTTAATTTGAAGACTAAATGAACACCACACTCATCCGTGCAATCTAAACTAAATGAACACCACTACCAGACTGGCCGTTTGTGCTGGTTAGTAAAAACATGACCAACAAAAAGAGAGTAACAGTGCATTGTCACATGCGCTTTGGTGAGGAGAAATAGCCAGCCTCTGACCTTCTCACCTTTCATCTTCCAGTCGCAGGTAAAGACAAATACATAACACACGCACATGCATGCACGCACACACACGCACGCACACACACGCACGCACACTGGTATACACACACATAGTCAACTTAACTTGGGATAGAGATGGCAGCCTCCTGTCCTGATCCCTTCAGTCTTGGTTCATCAGCCCTGTAACACACAGCAGTGAACATGTAGAAACAACAGCTATCTCACTACATGGATGAAGTGCCCGCACACGCACACGCACACACACACGCACACAAATTGCAAATATAACAACTGTGGAAAAGAGAAAAGCAAACAGCTGACGTGACGATACTGTGACTTGATTTTTTTCCGAGGCATTTAATAAAAAATTCCTCCTTCCTTTCATTCAATCGAATAGGTTTTTACATTTAACACCACTTTAAGTAACAGCATATTTCCCTGCAGATCTCCCAGGGGAGAGCACATTGCCATAAGAACAGTGTCACTCTTTTTTTTTCTTCTTTTCCTGTCTGCAACTGTATGTTTCCCTATGAGAGTGGCTTTTTCTATAGAATTTTGCCAGGGACAATTCTCTTGTTGCCGTGGATCCTTTTACATGCATTAAATAATTATGTGTAACACATGGGATCTCAGTTTATTGTCTCGACCATAACACTATGCACAGCACTCACCTGCCCTGTAGATTCCCATTCAGCAAGTCCTGCCCACCTGTCTCTCTGTGCAGGCTTCAGCTTTCTGCATGTGCCAACCCTGTGAACACACAATAAACAGTTTAGTCACTGAGAATACAGCACGTGCATGTGTTCACACATTCAAAAAGCAAAACCTTTTGCTTACTCAATGTACCATCTGCAAATAAAATTGTCACAAAATTCCTCTCATGTTCCTGCCTGTGGAAAGATGCTAATTTGAAGACTAAATGAACACCACACTCACCTGTGCAATCTAAACTAAATGAACACCACACTTAGTAAATACCAGACTGGCCACTTGTGTTGGTTAGTAAAAACATGACCAACAAAAAGAAAGTAACAGTGCGTTAGTCACATGCGCTTTGGTGAGGGGAGAAAATAGCCAGCCTCTGACCTTCTCACCTTTCATCTTCCAGTCGCAGGTAAAGACAAACGCATAACACACACACACACACATGCATGCACACACACACACGCACGCACACTCACATACACACAGTGCACTTAACTTGTGATGGAGATGGCAGCCTCTTGTCCTGATCCCTTCAGTCTTGGTTCATCAGCCCTGTAACACACAGCAGTGAACATGTAGAAACAACAGCTATCTCACTACGTGGATGAAGCGCCGGCGCACACACACACACACACACACACACACACACACACACACACACACATACACACACACATACACACAAATTGTAAATATAACAACTGTGGAAAAGACAAAAGCAAATAGCTGACGTGACAATATTGTGACTTGATTTTTTTCCGTGGCATTTTAAAAAAAAAAATTTCTTCCTTTCATTCAATTCAATAGGTTTTTACATTTAACACCACTTTAAGTCACAGCAGATTCCCCTGCAGATCTCCCCAGGGAGAAAACACTGCCACAAGAGTAGTGCCACCCATTATTATTTTTTTCTTTTCATATCTGCAACTGTATGCGTTTCCTTACCAGAGTGTTTTTTTCTATAGAATTTTGCCAGGGACAATTCTCTTGTTGCCATGAGTCTATTTATGTGCACTAAATAATTATGTGTAACACATGGACCTCAATTTATTGTCTCGACCAAAAGACTATGCACCGCACTCACCTGCCCTTTACATCCCCATTCAGCAAGTCCTCTCTCCTGTCTCTCTGCACAGTCTTCAGCTGTCTGCATGTGTGAACCCTGTCATCAAACAATAAACACTTTAGTCTCTGACAATGCAGCACACACACATACACACACATGCAAAAAAAACAAAATTCCTCTCGTGTTCCTGCCTGTAGAAAGATGCTAATTTGAAGACTAAATGAACATCACATTCACCTGTGCAATCCAAACTAAATGAAAACTACACTCAGTAAAATACCAGACTGGCCGTTTGTGTTGGTTAGTAAAAACATGACCAACAAAAAGAGAGTATCAGTGCATTGTCACATGCGCTTTGGTGAGGAGAAATAGCCAGCCTCTGACCTTCTCACCTTTCATCTTCCAGTCGCAGGTACAGACAAACACATAACACACACACACACATGTGCATGCACGCACATACACATGCACGCACACTCTCATACACACACATAGTCAACTTAACTTGGGATGGAGATGGCAGCCTCCTGTCCTGATCTCTCCAGTCTTGGTTCATCAGCCCTGTAACACACAGCAGTCAACATATAGAAGCAACACTTATCTCACTACATGGATGAAGCGCACACACACACACACCACACACACACACACACACACACACACACACACACACACACACACAACACACACACACCACAAATTGCAAAGATAACAACTGTGGGAGGGAAAAGCAAATAGCTGACGTGACAATATTGTGACTTGATTTTTTTCCGTGGCATTTAAAAAAAAAAATTTCTTCCTTTCATTCAATTGAATAGGTTTTTACATTTAACACCACTTAAAGTCACAGCAGATTTCCCAGCAGATTTCCTCGGGAGAGCGCATTGCCACAAGAGCAGTGCCACCCATTATTTGTTTTTTCTTTTCCTGTCTGCAACTGTATTTGTTTCCATATCAGAGTGGCTTTTTCAATAGAATTTTGTCAGGGACAATTTTCTTGTTGCCGTGGATCCTTTTACATGCACTAAATAATTATGTGTAACACATGGGACCTCAGTTTATTGTCTCGTCCAAAAGATTATGCACAGCCCTCACCTGCCCTGTACATCCCCATTCAGCAAGTCCTGCCCTCCTGTCTCTCTGTTCAGGCTTCAGCTGTCTGCATGTGTGAACCCTGTGAACACACAATAAACACTTTAGTCTCTGACAATACAGCACACACACACACACACACACACACACACACACACACACACACACACACACAAACACACACCGCAAAAAACAAAATTTTTCTCATGTTCCTGCATGTAGAAAAATATGCTAATTTGAAGACTAAATGAACACCACACTCACCTGTACACACCTAACTAAAAGAGCACAACATCCAAATAACACACTCAGTAAAATATCCCCCCACCCCCATCAACTGGCCACTTGTGTTGGTTAGTACAAAGTGACCAACAAAAAGGAGTGACAGTGTATTGTGGCATGCTCTTAAGAAGAAAATAGCCAGCCTCTGACCTTCCACCTTTCATCTTCCAGTCACAGGTATACGCACGCACATACACACACACACGCACACACACAACACACACTAATACACACACACAGCACTTAACTTGTGATGGAGATGGCAGCCTCCTGTCCTGATCCCTTCAGTCTTGGTTCACCAGCCCTGTAACACACAGCAGTGAACATGTAGAAACAACAGCTACCTCACTACATGGACAAAGCACACACAACACCCACGCAGAACATCTCACGCACATGTTAAAACTCGTTCCTTTTTTCAGAAGAATTAGCCATTGTGTGCCGGTGGGAACGGAAGACAAAATTTACAAGATGGCATACAGACAGGACACACGAGTGCTTATTCTATTATCTTCAAAATAAAAGAATGAAATAAAAATACACACACACACACAGATCAATGCTTATTCAATGTACCATCTGGAAATAAAAATTTGACTCGACTTGACTTGACACAGAGTTCTTACACACAAAACACAGAATGGACAGATATAAAACATATCTATACAGAAATGTACAGACTGAATACTTACCGCAGACAAAAAAAGATGGCGCAACCAGTCCTCAGCCATCTGGGAACACCAGCCCTGTAAAGCACAAACAGAATAGATATAGACACTATCTATACACATCCCCACCCTACCCCCCACCCCGAAATGTACAGACTGAATACTTACCACAGGAAAAAAGATGGCACCACCAGTCCTTGGTCATCATGGAACTCGGACACTGTAACACACAAACAAAATAAATATAGATACTATCTATACACATCCCTCCCCTCCCCCCCGAAATGTACAAACTGAACACTTACCGACTGCAGAGACAGAGGGCACCACCAGTCCTTGGTCATCATGCAACACCATCCCTCTCTGTGACGCACAAACAGAAAGAAATATACATAACAGCTGGAGGGAAATGCATAGGTTTCAGCACACAAGATGACAAACACCTGTGTCAAACCTTTCTCAGTTACAACGCAAACCATTTCAAGGTTCCCTTCTTCTTCGATACCATGAATCTATCAAGTCGTGGGTTCGAACCTTAGCACAGTCTGGTGAATTGAAACGAGGGAATTTTTATGATCACCCAGGTCAACTTCAAGTGCAGACCTGCCAGTGCCTTAATGCCTTCTGTGTTAATACACATGCAGAAGATGAAATATGCACGTTCAAGACCCCATAATTCATGTCAGCCTTCAGTGGGTTATGGAAACATGAACATACCCGGCATACATCTCAAGCCGAAATGTGGCTGCCTTCATGGTGATGTTTAAAAACAGTCACATACGCAAAATCTCACCACTGACGAACCTCGGAGCTCTAGCTGAGAAACATGAAAAAAAAATATTCAAGGTTCAACACGGAAGATGACACACACTGTATCAAACCTTTCTGATTTATGACACACAATCATTTTCCAACCCCAAATAATCCATCCTTTTCTCCCCTTCTCCCCCTTTTCCACTAATTTTTTCCAAGAAAATAGTTGCTTTTTTTAAACAAGTGGAGAGGGGGGTACATAAAAAAAACCCAGCAAGAGAGATCTTACTCAGCAAATTCTGTGGAAACACGCCACTCTGCGAGAGGAACACACACACAGATTAGCCTAGTGGTCAGAACATTGCGCTGACTTTGCAAGGAGATTTTTCCCCTAAACATCAGTGCTGACTCCACTCTTCACAAAAGTCTTTCGGAAGAGACTGTAAACTGAGGCCCATGTGCAAACACATGCAAAACACCTTACGCACACATTCAATCCTGTTCCGCTTTTCGTAAGAGTAGGTCATTGTATGCCAGTGGGAACAGATGACAATATTTTCAAAACTGCATACACACAGGGACTGGATTAAAAAAAAAAAAGCACATGAGTGCTTATTCCATTATCCTCAATAAAAAGAATAAAAGAAATAGTAATAACAATAAAATAAAACACACGGACGCAAAACATCTTGCAAACTTATTATAACTTGTTCCTCTTTTCAGAACAGTAGGCCATTATATGCCAGTGGGAACGGTTGACAAAATTTTCAAATACGCAAACACATGGGGCACATGATTGCTTATTCTATTATCTTCAACAGAAAAGAAAAAATATCAAGACACACACACATAGTACTTACATGTAACCCATACACGGAGTTCCCTCCCCTCCTATAACGAGACACAGAAATGTACAGACTAAATACTTACCACAGAAAAAAAAGATGAAGCCATCAGTCCTCAGCCATCTGGGAACACCAGCCCTGTAAAGCACAAACAAAATAGATATAGATACTATCTATACACATCCCCCCCCTACCCCCCCCCCCCCCCCCCCCCCCCCCCCCCTGAAATGTACAGACTGAATACTTACCACAGAAAAAAAGATGACGCCATCAGAGCCAAGCCGTCTGGGAACACCTGCCCTGTGATGTACAAACAAAATAGATATAGATACTATGTATTTTTATTTATTTTATTTTATACCACTTTATGTCACAGCAGATTTCTCTACGTGAAATTCGGGCTACTCTCCCCGGAAAGAGTGTGTCTTCACAAGTGCAGCGCCTACCTATTATTTTAATTTTTTGGTATATATATATACAGCCCCGAGCCTCCCTGGGGACTCCAACTCCCCAATTTTTTCTCAGGGATGGTGTCTAAACACGACACCTGTGTGCATGCTGGGTTTTCATAATTGTGTTCCCCGCTCCTACCAAAACACAATGGCCTGCTCTTCCAAAAGGCAGAACGGGGTTTTACCATGTGCACAAGATGTTCTACATGTGTTCGCACACGGGGGCCTCAGTTTATGGTCTCGTCCCAATGACTTTGACATTCACTTTGATTTTTTTCATCAAACTGGGGAGAAAGGGTGAGGCTGGGAATCAAAACCAGAACCTCACGGTTTACTTGTTGGCAGGCGAACATCTTAACCATCCTGCCACCGGCCTCCCCTTCTTCTGCATTATCTATACACATTCCCCCCCCCCCCCCCCCCCCCAGAAATGTACAAACTGAATACTTACCACAGAAAAGAAGATGGGGCCATCAGTCCTCAGCCATCTGGGAACACCAGCCCTGTAAAACACAAACAAAATAAATATAGATACTATCTATACACTTCCCCCCCCCCCCCCAACCCCCGAAATGTACAGACTGAATACTTACCACAGAAAAACAGATGGCACCACCAGTCAGTCCTTGGTCATCATGGAACTTTGACACTGTAACTCACAAACAAAATAAATATAGATACCATCTACACAACCCCCCACCAACCCCGAAATGTACAAACTGAACACTTACCGAATGCACAGACAGATGGCACCACCAGTCCTTGGTCATCATGCAACACCATCCCTCTCTGTGACGCACAAACAGAAATTAATATACATAACAACTGTAGAGAAATGCACGGGCTACAGCACACAAGATAACAAATATGTGTGTCAAACCTTACTAATTTATGACACACATCATTTTCAAACCCCAAATAACTCCATCCTTTTCTCCCCTTCTCCCCTTTTCCTCTATCAGTTTCAGGTTTTTTCAACAATCCTAATCTGTAAAAAAAAAAAAAGAAAAAAAAAAAGCCTCTTCTTCAACTAATTTCATTTCTTCATCCTAAACTATTTCTGCCATGTGGGTTGTCATAACAATATTGTAGTTAAATATTTTTGGGGTGGTTCTTTGTGGTTTTTACTTGTTTGCTTGCTGTTTTATTTTTGATTGTTTGTTGGTTTGTTTTGTTTTTTTCCTAGACAGATCGCTTTATGAAAAAAAAAACAAATTTATTGCTTGCTCAAAGAACCATCTGGAAAGAAAATTTTGACTCTGACTTCGACTTTCACACACACACACAAACACACACATAGCACTTACCTAATGGAAATGTGGAAGTCACAGGATTGTTTTTCTTTCAAGGTCTACAGCTCCCTTGGTACAGCACCCCTGGGAATGCAAAAAAGATAAAGATATTAGTCAGAACATTGCGCTCGCAATTTGACAAACCAGTTTGATTCCCGTTCGAGGAGATTTTTCTCCTGGAGTTAACATCAGCGCTGACTCCACTCTCCCCCAAAGTCATTTGGATGTGACTATAAACCGAGGCCGTGTATGTACACACACAGAATATCTTGCGCACACGTTAAATCCTGTTTCGCTTATTGTAAGAGTAGGCCATCGTGTGCAGGCGGGAACAGATGACATTTTCAAAACTGCATACACACGGGAATTGGATGTAAAAAAGCACAAGAGTGTTTATCCAATTATCCTGGATATAAAGGAATAAAAAATAAATAAATAAATAAATAAAATAAATAAACATTGCACTGGCAATTGGACCCGAGTTCGATTCCCAGTTGATGGGATTTTTCTCCTGGAGTTAACATCAGTGCTGACTCTTAACATCAGTGCTGACTCCACTCTCCCCAAAAGTCCTTCGGATGAGACTGTAAACCGAGGCCCCATGTACAACTGCATGAAAAAAAGCACATGAGCGTTTTTTCTATTATCCTCGATATAAAAGAATAAGATTAAAAAATTAATAAAACAAATATATAATTAAACACACACACACACAAAACTTACCCCTACTAAAAATGTGCCAGCTACCTGATTTTCTGGTTGCTTTGGTATGGGAACCCTGGGACTGCAACAAAAACCATCGTCAGTAGAATGTCATGTCATGTCACAAAGCAAATTTACTGAATTCAGAAGGAAAACTGCGATCAATTTACGTCACTGGCGCAAAAATTACCACTCTCAATACCAAACAAAGAAGAGCAACCTAACATGAACATCCAATTCAGCTGGGGTTGTTTTTATTTAACTCCTACGCAGGTTGAAATACTGACTCAAATTTACTTCTTCACAACAAGGGAACACTGCATTGAATACACCTCAATATAGCATCAAAGAATTCCGCAAACATATCACAAAGCACTGAATAGCTGGAAATTAAAATCTGTGTGTTCACTTTTCTCCACTTTAACAGTGGAAAGGATGCAATGCTATCTTGAACGTAGGACAGTGGACCATGCGGTAAGTGAGTGAGCTAAGATACGATCATCAGGGCTCAAGTACCAGCGTCTGAGAGCAGTGGAAAGTGGGGGACAATGACTGCCATGTAATTACCTCTGCCAGGATCCTGACTGTCTTCCTTCCAGTTCTGTCTTCCACTGTCTCCACACACCAACCTTGCAACTCACAGAATCAACATATATGTACACAATGTCCACAACTATCCCCAAAGTTTTCCTGATGAGACTATAAACCAAGGCCATGTGGGAATGCATGCAAAACATCATGCGCACACATTAAATCCCGTTCTGCTTTTCAAAACAGTAGGCTATTGTGCACCAGTGAACAGATGACAAATTTTTTTCTCCTGGAGTTAACATCAGTGCTGACTCCACTCTCCCCAAAAGTCCTTTGGATGAGACTATAAACAGAGGATCCATGTGAGACTGGATGTAAAAAAAGCACATGAGTGCTTATTCTATTATCCATGATATAAAATTTTTTTTTAATTTAAAAAAAAAATAAACGCACACACACACACACAGACACACACACACAGCACTTACCCCTAATAAAAATGTACAAGCCACCTGATTTTCTGGTTGCTTTGGTATGGGAACCCTGGGACTGCAACAAAAACCATCATCAGTAGATTGTCATGTCATGTCACAAATCAAATTTATCTCAATTCAGAAGGAAAATTGCAATCAATTTATGTCACTGGCACAAAAATTACCACTCAATACTAAACAAAGAAGAGCAGCTTGAACATCCAATCAAGCTGTTATTTTTTGTTAAAACTTTTACGCAGATCAAACATATTGATTCAAATTTACCTCTTCACAACAAGTGAACACTGCATTGAATACACCTGAATATAGCATTGAAGAATTCCGCAAACATAGCTCAAAGCACTGAAAAGTTGGTAATTAAAATCTGTGTTCATTTTTCTCCATTGTAACAGTGGATAAGACACTATCTTCAGCGCAGGAAAGCGGACCCTTCCATGGGGTAAGTGAGTGAGCTAAGATTAGATCATCAGGCTTAAGTACCAGCATCTGAGAGCAGTGGAAAGTGGGGGACAATGACTGCCATGTAATTACCTCTGCTACAGTCCCTGACTGTCCTTCCTTCCAATCC
>CM060327.1:54555663-54564480 GCA_030674155.1 Stramonita haemastoma | reverse complement strand
GAAAGGTAAAGGCAGAGGCTGGCTATTTCTCCTCACCAAAGCGCATGTGACAATGCACTGTTACTCTCTTTTTGTTGATCATGTTTTTACTAACCAGCACAAACGGCCAGTCTGGTATTAAGTAAGTGTGGTGTTCATTTAGTTTAGATTGCACGGGTGAAAGTGGTGTTCATTTAGTCTTCAAATTAGCATCTTTCTACAGGCAGGAACATGAGAGGAATTTAGTTTTTTTGCATGTGTGTGTGTGTTTGTATGTGTGTGTGTGTACATGCGCATGTGCTGCATCGTCAGAGACTAAAGTGTATATTATGTGTTCACAGACACATGCAGACAGCTGAAGACTGCACATGGAGACAGGAGGGAAGGACTTGCTGAATGGGGCTCTCGGGGCAGGTGAGTGCTGTGCATACCACAGCAGAGTTCTCTGCATGAAATTCAGGCTGCTGTCCCCAGAGAGAGCATGTCATCTCAAGAGCAGTGCCACCCATTTAAAGAAAGACGTAAATCATTGAAAAGACTCGGGTAAAACGTAGTGTTGGATTCTATCTCACCGAGAAAGCGAGAAGTCGGGGTCGGAGTGTGCAGTGGTTTGAATTACATTTGTGCCCAAAACTTTTCCCGCATCCATTAGACCATGAGTGGTGATCTGGGTACTAGTCTTTTGGATGAGACAATAAGCCAAGGTCTTGAGTGTAACACTAATTATTTAGTGCATATAAAAGAACCCATGGCAACAAGAGAGTTGTTCCTGGCAAAATTTTATAAAAAAAGCCACTGTGATAGGGAAACGAATACAGTTGCAGACAGGAAAAGAAAAACAAATAATGGATGGCACTGTTCTTCTTGCAACATGCTTTCCCCAGGGAGAGCAGCCCGAATTTCATGCAGGGAAATCTGCCGTGACTTATATTGGTGTTAAATATAAAAAACGTTTTAAATTGAATAAAAGAAAGAAAAAATCTGTTTTAAAAGCACGGAAAAAAATCAAGTCACAATATTGTCACGTCAACTATTGGCTTTTCTCCTTCACACAGTTGTTATATTTGCATTTGTGTGTGTGTGTGTGTGTGTGTGCGCGCTTCATCCATGTAGTGAGATAGCTGTTGTTTCTACATGTTCACTGATGTGTGTTACAGGGCTGATGAAACCAAGACTGAAGGGATCAGGACAGGAGGCTGCCATCTCCATCCCAAGTTAAGTTGACTATGTGTGTGTATGCGAGTGTGCGTGCGTGTGTGGTGTGCGTGCATGCGCATGTGTGTGTGTTATGTGTTTGTCTGTACCTGCAACTGGAAGATGAAAGGTGAGAAGGTCAGAGGCTGGCTATTTCTCCTCACCAAAGCGCATGTGACAATGCACTGTTACTCTCTTTTTGTTGGTCATGTTTTTACTAACCAGCACAAATGGCCAGTCTGGTATTTACTAAGTGTGGTGTTCATTTAGTTTTAGATTGCACAGGTGAGTGTGGTGTTCATTTAGTCTTCAAATTAGCATCTTTCTACAGGCAGGAACATGTGAGGAATTTAGTTTTTTTGCATGTGTGTGTGTGCTGCATTGTCGGAGACCAAAGTGTTTATTGTTTTGTTCACAGGTTGGCACATGCAGACAGCTGAAGACTGTGCAGAGACACAGGAGAGAGGACTTGCTGAATGGGAATCTACAAGACAGGTGAGTGCTGTGCATTCCACAGCAGAATTCTCTACATTAAATTCAGGCTGCTCTCCCTAGGGAGAGTATGTCATCTCAAGAGCAGTGCCATCCATTTAAAGAACTGACTTAAATCATTTAAAAGACTCAGATAAAACTTTTTGTTACATTCCATCTCACTTCGGTGTATACTAAAATGAGAAAGTTTGTGTCTGTCTTTTTGTGTATGTCTGCGTGCTTTGTTTGTGTGTGTGTCAAGTCAACATTTTTATTTGCAGATGGTACATGGAGTAAGCAATAGATTTGCTTTTTTCTATTATCAAGCTATTTATCTAGGGGAAAAAAAAAACCCAAAACAAAACAACCAAGCAAAAAAACCAACCAAACAAAGAAAACCCAAAGAAACAAAACAAAAAAAACTGCAAGCAAACATGCAAAAAAAACCAAAACCCATCCCACAATAATTAACATCAACATTATTACAGCAACCCGTAATAATAAAATAGACTAAAAAAGGAACTAAGAAAAATTAAAGCTCTGTAAAACTCGTCATATGTTGCCCCCCCCCCCCCTCCCTTACACACGCTCACATACACGCAGACGCAGTCAATCACACCACCACACACATATGTACGTACATAAATACACACAACTGAGATTAAAAAGAAATTATTTTAGACTGACATATCACTGATGCTATGTGTTATGTGGTGACTGACGTGTCACTGTTGTTGCTGTGTGCAGATGGTGTCTGTCCATGATGGAAGGGGCGGTGGGCAGCACAAGTGTGGATCAAACCAGGGCCACACATCTTGCAACACATCATCGCATCAAACCATGGCCAGACATCTTGCAACAGGCATCATCGCATCAAACCACGGCCACACCTTTTGCAACACATCATCGCATCAAACCATGGCCACACATCTTGCAACAGGCCATCATCTTGGGAGGCAGGAGAGGAGATTGCTGAAATAAAAGAAAGTGTCACTCCAACCACAACCACCCCCCTCTTTTGTTCATTTCTTAAACTGTCGGTAGCTTTTGATTGTTAGCTTCTGTACAGAGAGGGGTTCATACACACAACACACGTGGCTCGTGTTTTGTCTTTCTGAGGGGTATGTGCATGTACATGTATGAGTCGCACTACCTGTGTGTGTGGTGTGTGTGTGTGTGTGTGGTGTGTGGTGTGTGAGTGTGAGAGAGAGATGGTCAGTAAAACTTCCTGCCCTGTTCTCCCCTACTTCCTTGGCTAGAGCTCTGAGGTTCACCAATGGAGAGTTTTGTATTCCAATGAAGAGATTTTATTTTTGTATTCCAATGGAGATATTTTTGTATTCGACCATTTTTACTGACCATGAAGGTAGCTGCATTTTGACTTTGGGGAGGCATGTCATCTAAAAACACGGATATGTAATCCAGACATATAAAATGGCAAAAATATCGTAATCTAAAAATATCAACAAATAAATCACACACATAAAATGGTTAAAATTCATTCATCTAAAAAATGGCTAAAATATAGTTAGCTAAAAACTACAGACATGCAAATCATTGATAAAAATGAAAAATGCATTCATCTAAAAAACTAAAAAATTGCTGCAATGCAGCCATCTAAAAATGGTGACATATGATCCACACAAATAAAATGACTAAAATGCATCTGTTTAAAATCACCACATGTAATCTGCACATATTAAATGGCTTAAATCTATCCATCTAAAAACGCCCAACATTTAAGGTACACGAATTAGGTTTGTAAAATACAGTCATCTAAAAACATTGACATTTAATCCACAGAGATGAAATGAATAAAACATAACCATCTAAAATTGCTGTCTAGTAATCTACAGATATAAAATGACAATAAAGCCATCTAAAAACATTGAAATTTAATCCACATAGATGAGATGACTTAAATGAAACTCTGTAAAAACACAGACATGTAATCCACACAGACAAAATTGCTAGAATAAAGTGATCAAAAACGCAGACTTTTAATATACACAAAGAGAATGTGTAAAATACATTTTACAATACCAACATGTAGTAGTAGTAGGCACCCATCAGTCTCGGAAGACTATGGAATTACGCTCTACGACTAGAGCGCAAAGCCTGGGTAGGTAAGTATGGAGGGCAAGCTGTTACCCATGCAGCAGACCCCCCCCTCTCCACGCCACTAGAATGATCTATTGGAAAGGCAATGACCGGTAGGAATGGTTCCAGTACCGTCGCAGGAGCCACCAGAACGTTGCCATATACAGCCCCGAGCTGCCCTGGGACTCCAACCACCCCTATTTTGCCTCAGGGATGGTGTCTAAACACACCTGTGTGCATGCTGTTTTATGATAATTTTGTCATCCGTTCCGACCGGCACACAATGGCCTGCTCTTCTGAAAGGCGAAACTGGGTTTTAACGTGTGCCCAAGATGTTCTGCCTGCGTTCGCACACACAGGGGCCTCGGTTTATAGTCTCATCCAAATGACTTTGACATTCAGTTCGATTTTTTCATGAAACTAGGAAGAAAAGGCAAGGCTGGGTACGAAACCAGAAACTCGTGGTTTACGTATTGGCAAGCAAACGTCTTAACCATCCTGCCACCATCCTTCCTACATGTAATCCATACATAAAATGACAAGTGTAAACCATAAAGAAATAATAGTTAACACAGTCAAAGATACAGTTTCTAAATACAGAGACATGTAATCTGCACAGATAAAATGACTAAAATACAATTGCCTATAAACACAGACATATAATCCAAAGAGATCAAATGTCTACAATAGGGCCAGCTAAAACGCTGACATGCAATATGCACAGCTAAAATGGCTACAATATAGCCATATAAAAACACTAATATGTATATAATCCACACAAATAAAACAACTAAAATTCAGCCATCTTAAACCAGACATTTAATACACACAAAATTGCTAAAATACTCACATCTTAAAATACCAGCAAGTGATCAGAGAAAAATGGCATAAGAAACAGGGATCTAAAATATAAACATTTAATCTACACAAAAGGAATCTAAAATACAGCCAGTAAAAAATACATATAGGTATATGTGTCCCATAACCTATGTGGTCATAAGGGAGTGAGGTGTCGGAGACCTTGGCTTCTCTAGGGCCAGCATATTGAGGGTAGTGCCCATCCTCTCCCTTGCTGCTTTACCTTCCCTGACTCTAAAGAGAGCAGGTACCCATTTACAGATGGGTGAACTGGGGAACTATACTAAAGCCAAGGTGCGTAAATGATCACCCATCCAAATGGTAACCACACTTGATGCTGCTTAACTTGACTTGGGGAAAGCAAGGGCTCTGACCACTTTTTTTGTTTGTTTGTTTTTTTGCTGCCTTGTCTTCTGTGACGTCCCCGTCCTGTTGCTCCCACGCCGCTCATTTCAATCTCCCTGCCACAGCCATACCCAGATTCGTTGTGTCTCTCTCCCGGGGGAGTCCACAGGGAGCCCATCAATATTGGGCCACCGCGGGGCCACCAGCCAGAGGGGCCCTGCACTTCTGCTGGGTCACTTTGGTGGTGTTCAGTGGTGCCTGTTCTGAGCTAACATACACAGGACACCACCTACTAAGCCCCCCACCTACGACAGTATTAGCTCAGTCGCGGAGCCAGACTGAGTGAGCCACCAACCTGAGGTGGTGACCACCACAACGTCTCCAACGAACCCCCAACCCCAAAGGCTTTGACACAAATTCATCACAGGCACAAAAGGGGATGGGGAAACAGAATCTGAGGTCACCATGAGACCAAAGCAAGGGGGGGGGGGGCACTGATCAATGATGATGAGGATGATGTAATGATGCTGCTATGGAGGTGTATCGGAGTTGAGATTACTTGACAGGGTTGTTCTCTATGCTTACTGTCATAATATATCCCAGCGTCAACCAGGCCGAGACATACAGACACCTGCAGTGTTGGTCAGGTAATTTGAGCAACACTCTCAAATTCGCATCCTAAAGTGGATGAAGCTCGACTGTGTGGTCCCAGTTTCCCCACTGAGCCCACAGCACACTCACTCTGGTAGGAGCCGGCCGGAGCCGAAAAATCCCTATGACTCTTGGGATTCGAACCCGCGACCTTCCAGTCCAGAATCCAAGGCGCTAACCACTGCGCCATGGCGGCTGGTCTCAGACCACTTTCTATACTACCACCCTAAAATGAATGTAATCCACACAAATAAAATGACAAATACTGCCATATAAAAACACAGACATATAATTGACACAGATTTGTAATCCACACAAATAGAATGACTAAAGTAATGCTATCTTAAAGTATTAGTATGCAAATTGCATAGATAAAATGACTTTAATTCCAACATATAATCTAAATAAAACATTGCTTAAACACAGTCATCTAAGAACACTGATATGTAATTCACACAAATAAAATTTCTAAAATACAGAAAGAAATATAGTTAATCCACACAGATAAAATGATTAAAATACAGTCATCCAAATACACAAACATTAAAAATATACACAAATAGAATGACTAAAACACAGGGATTTTAAAATACTGACATGCAACCCATATAAATAAAATGACCTGAATACAGCCATCTAAAAATACCCAACATTTAATCTACAAAGATAAAATGACTAAGATGCAGCCCCTTATAAACACATATATTTAACCCACACCTATAAAATGGCTAGTAAACTGCCATCTTAAAATACCAGTATGTAATAAACACAAATAAAATGACTAAACTACTGCCATCTTGAAACACCGATTTCAACTCACACAGATAAAATTACTAAAACAGAGTCACCTATAAACACAGATATTCAACCCACACTGATAAACTGCTAAAATTCAGTAATCTAAAACACTGACATTTAATCCAAACACATGAATAACTAATAAACAACCATCTTACAATACTGATATGTAAATCACGCAGATATGATGACATACACTCATTTAAAAATATTAATTTAAAACAGATAAAATAATTAAAATAGTCATTTAAAAACAGATATGGCACACACACACACACACACACACACACACACACACACACACACACACACACACACACACACACACACACACACACCACACATGGACAAACACACACACATATGTACAGTAGGCCATTGTGTGCCCACAGAAACAGATGGCAAATTTACAAAACTGAATTCACACTTGGACTGGTTGTAAAAATAGCACAGGAGTGCTTATTCCACTATCCTCATGATTAAAGATTAAGTAAGTAAAATAAATAACACACAAACACAAGCATATAGGCCTACAATACCAAGCCTTGATGTGTGTCAGTGTGTATAGCACACACACACACACACACACACACACACACACACAACACAAACACACACACACACCACCACACACACACACACAGATAGATAGATAGATAGATAGATAGATAGATAGATAGATAGATAGATAGATAGATAGATAGATAGATAGATAGATAGATAGATAGATAGATGCAGGAATTGAAGGGGATGTATTCCCCAGAGTTAACATCATTACTGACTCCACTCCCAAAAATCCCTCCCATGAGACTGTAAACAACGTCCTGTGTAGGAAACACACATAGAACATATTTCCCGTTTGAGAGGATTTTTCCTCTGGAGTTAACATCATTGCTGACTCCACCTCCCCAAAAATCCTTCCGATGAGGAGACCATGGTGTGCAGGTGGGAATGATGACAAAATTTACAAAACTGGAGATACACAGGGAACTGGTAAAATAATTAGCAAAAGGTCTTATTCAATAGCATTATCCTCAAAATTAATAAAGAAAAAAAAAGATAAAACAAAAAAATGCACACAAAACACAGAGAGAGAAAGAGATAGACAGACAGACAGACAGACAGACAGACAGACAGACAGACAGACAGACAGACAGACAGACAGACAGACACACACACACACACACACACACACACACACACACACACACACACACACACACACATCTTGTTGTTTAGCATGGCCTGATGAAAAACTAACAATGGAAGGGAGACAACCTCCTGGCAAAACGGTCAGTTCTGTTTCTGTGGTCTCTTAGGTGTGGAAGCAAAAGAAAATTCATAAAATTTTAATAAAAATAGGATTGGACTGTGTCTTGGACACACAGTATTTTGTAAACAAAGATAGTTTAAGTCTTAATTTATTTGATTTGATTTATTCTTTTATATGGAGGATAATGGAATAAGCACTCACGTGCTTTTTTACATCCAGCCCCCATGTGTATACAGTTTTGTAAATGTCATCTGTTCCCACCGGCACACGATGGTCTACTCTTACCAAAAGCGGAACAGGATTGAACGTGTGTCCAAGATGTTCTGCGTGCCTTGGCACATGGGGCCTCAGTTTAAAGTCTATGGAAGGACTTTTGGGGAGAGTGGAGAGTCTGAATGTCATAAGACCTTAAAAGGACAATATTGTAAAGTCATGGTCAGAAGAGTTGCAAAGAAGAAACAAAGGCACATTTTATGGCAATTACAAAAATATTTTAAGAAGAAAAATTACCATAGTAGGTTACCATATAACAATATGATTTCACTATTTTGAGTCAGGTGTATTAATCATCCATTGCAGATTCAAACTGGATGGGTGAATTGCATTGAACACTAAACAATGCAACATACAAATAATAGGAAATGAGTTTCACTTTGTAATGGAGTGTCCAAAGTTTTTAGAGCTTGGGAAGAATGTCTTACCTCAGAGATTATCTATATCCGAGATCCATGTCCACATTTTGTAATTTGTAATTTTTCTTACAAAAAGACTTCATTAAAAGTTAGCAATCAGTAAAATTGCCTGAGGTTGTTGAGAATGTTGACTGCATGTTTATTTCTGTCACATGGAGTGTTGGACAGGCTTTTGTTAGTGTAAATAATTATACTTGTTACTGTTGATTTGTTAACTGAAATTCTCCATGCCCCAAGAGGGGTGTGTGTGTGTGTGTGTGTGTGTGTGTGTGTGTGTGTGTGTGTGTGTGTGTGTGTGTGTGTGTGTGTGTGTGTGTGTGTGTGTGTGTGTGTGTGTGTGTGTGTGTGTGTGCTCATGCATTTATGCATGTGTATATGTGTGTGTGTTTCTTAATTTACATGGAAGATTTTCTATTTCTGTTTTAACATAATTTTTTTTATAGACTGTGTGCCACT
>CM060327.1:54529101-54550563 GCA_030674155.1 Stramonita haemastoma | reverse complement strand
AGCCCTGTGATGTACAAACAAAATAGATATAGATACTATCCATTTTTATTTATTTTATTTTATACCACTTTAAGTCACAGCAGATTTCTCTACGTGAAATTCGGGCTACTCTCCCCAGGAAGAGCGCATCACCACAAGTGCACCGCCTACCTATTTTTTTTTTTTTTTTGGTATATATATATAGATACAGCCCCAAGCCGCTTTGGGGACTCCAACTCACCATTTTTTTTCTCAGGGATGGTGTCTAAACACAACACCTGTGTGCATGCTGGTTGTTCTTTTTTTATAACGGAGTTTTAACATGTGCGCAAGATGTTCTGCATGCATTCGCACACGGGGCCTTGGTTTATAGTCTTGTCTGAATGACTTTGACATTCAGTCTGGCGCTGCTAGGAATCAAAACCAGAACCTCACAGTTTACTTGTTGGCAGGCGAACGTCTTAACCATCCTGCCACCTGCCTTCCCTTCTTCTGCATTATCTATACACATCCCCCCCCCCCCCCAATAATGTACAAACTGAATACTTACCACAGCAAAAAAGATGGCGCCATCAGTCCTCAGCCATCTGGAAACACCAGCCCTGTAAAGCACAAAAAATATAGATATAGATACTATCTATACACTCCCCCCCCTCCCCAACCCCCTAAATGAACAGACTCAATACTTACCACAGAAAAAAAGATGGCACCACCAGTCCTTGGTCATCATGGAACTTTGACACTGTAACTCACAAACAAAATAAATATAGATACTATCTACACAACCCCCCACCCCCACCCCCCCACCCCCTACCAACCCCGAAATGTACAAACTGAACACTTACCGACTGCACAGACAGATGGCGCCACCAGTCCTTGGTCATCATGCAACACCAGCCCTCCCTGTGACGCACAAACAGAAAGAAATATACATAACAACTGCAGAGAAATGCACAGGTTTCAGCACACAAGATACCAAAAACCTGTGTCAAACCTTAGTGATTTATGACTCACATCATTTTCAAACCCCAAATAACTCCATCCTTTTCTCCCCTTTTCCTCTATCAGTTTCAGGTTTTTCAACAATTCTAATCTGTAAGAAAAGCCTCTCCTTCAACTAATTTCATTTCTTCATCCTAAACTATTTCTGCCATGTGGGTTGTCATAATAATATTGTAGTTAAATATTTTTGGGGTAGTTCTTTGTGTTTTTTTTACTTGTTTGCTTGCTGTTTTATTTTTGATTGTTTGTTGGTTTGTTTTGTTTTTTTCCTAGACAGATCGCTTAATGAAAAAAAGCAAATTTATTGCTTGCTCAAAGAACCATCTGGAAATAAAATTTTGACTCTGACTTCGACTTTCACACACACACACAAACACACACATAGCACTTACCTAATGGAAATGTGGAAGTCACAGGATTGTTTTTCTTTCAAGGTCTACAGCTCCCTTTGTACAGCACCCCTGGGAATGCAAAAAAGATAAAGATATTAGTCAGAACATTGCGCTTGCAATTTGACAACCCAGTTTGATTCCCGTTCGAGGAGATTTTTCTCCTGGAGTTAACATTAGTGCTGACTCCACTCTCCCCAAAAGTCCTTCGGATGAGACTATAAACCAAGGCCCGTGTATGTACGTATGCAGAATATCTTGCGCACACGTTAAATCCTGTTTCACTTATTGTAAGAGTAGGCCATCGTGTGCAGGCGGGAACAGATGACATTTTCAAAACTGCATACACACGGGGACTAGATGTAAAAAAGCACAAGAGTGTGTATCCAATTATCCTGGATATAAAAGAATACAAAAAAAGAAATAAATAAACATTGCACAGGCAATTGGACCTGAGTTCGATTCCGGTTGATGGGATTTTTCTCCTGGAGTTAACATCAGTGCTGACTCCACTCTCCCCAAAAGTCATTCTGATGAGACTGTAAACCGAGGCCACATGTACAACTGCATGAAAAAAAGCACATGAGTGCTTTTTCTATTATCCTCGATATAAAAGAATAAGATTAAAAAATTAATAAAACAAATAAATAAATAAACACACACACACAAAACTTACCCCTACTAAAAATGTGCCAGCCACCTGATTTTCTGGTTGCCTTGGTATGGGAACTCTGGGACTGCAACAAAAACCATCATCAGTAGATTGTCATGTCATGTCACAAATCAAATTTATCTCAATTCAGAAGGAAAACTGCAATCAATTTACGTTACCGGCGCAAAAATTACCACTCTCAATACTAAACAGAGAAGAGCAACTTAACATGAACATCCAATTCAGCTGGGGGGGGGGGGGGGTTATAACTCCTACGCAGGTTGAAATACTGACTCAAATTTACTTCTTCACAACAAGGGAAGACTGCATTGAATACACCTCAATATAGCATCAAAGAATTCCGCAAACATATCACAAAGCACTGAATAGTTGGAAATTAAAATCTGTGTGGTCACTTTTCTCCACTTTAACAGTGGAAAGGATGCAATGCTATCTTGAGCGTAGGAAAGTGGACCATGCGGTAAGTGAGTGAGCTAAGATTCGATCATCAGGGCTCAAGTACCAGCGTCTGCGAGCAGTGGAAAGTGGGGGACAATGACTGCCGTGTAATTACCTCTGCCAGAATCCTGACTGTCTTCTTCCCAGTCCTGTCTTCCACCGTCTCCACACACCAACCTTGCAACTCACAGAATGAACATATATGTACACAATGTCCACAACTATCCCAAAAGTTTTCCTGATGAGCCTATAAACCAAGGCCATGTGTGAATACATGCAAAACATGCGCACACATTAAATCCCGTTCTGTTTTCAAAACAGTAGGCTATTGTGCACCAGTGAACAGATGACAAATTTTTTTCTCCTGGAGTTAACATCAGTGCTGACTCCATTCTCCCCAAAAGTTCTTTGGATGAGACTATAAACCCGAGGATCCGTGTGAGACTAGATGTAAAAAAGCACAGGAGTGCTTATTCTATTATCCATGACATAAAAGTTTTTTTTTTAATTAAAAAAAAAATAAACGCACACACACACACACACACACAGCACTTACCCCTAATAAAAATATGCAAGCCACCTGATTTTCTGGTTGCTTTGGTATGGGAACCCTGGGACTGCAACAAAAACCATCATCAGTAGATTGTCATGTCATGTCACAAATCAAATTTATCTCAATTCAGAAGGAAAATTGCGATCAATTTATGTCACTGGCGCAAAAATCACTACTCAATACTAAACAAAGAAGAGCAACTTGGACCATCCAATCCAGCTGTTATTTTTTGTTAAAACTTTTACGCAGATCAAACATATTGATTCAAATTTACTTCTCGCAACAAGTGAACACTGCATTGAATACACCTGAATATAGCATTGAAGAATTCCGCAAACATATCTCAAAGAACTGAAAAGTTGGTAATTAAAATCTGTGTGTTCACTTTTCTCCATTGTAACAGTGGATAAGACGCTATCTTCAGCACAGGAAAGCGGACCCTTCCATGGGGTAAGTGAGTGAGCTAAGATTAGATCATCAGGGCTTAGAGTGGAAAGTGGGGGACAATGACTGCCATGTAATTACCTCTGCTACAGTCCTGACTGTCTTCCTTCCAGTCCAGTCTTCCACTGTCACCATACACCAACCTTGCAACTCACAGAATGAACATATATGTACACAATGCCCAGAACTCTTCCAAACAGATGACGAATTTTTCTCCACTGGAGTTAACATCAGTGCTGACTCCACTTTCCCCCAAAGTCCTCAGATGAGACTATAAACCGAGGCCCGTGTGTGAACGCATGCAGAATATCTTGCGCACATGTTAAATCCTGTTTCGCTTATTGTAATAGTAGGCCACCCTGTGTCGGTGGGAACAGGTGACATTTACAAAACTGCATACACAACGGGGACTAGATGTAAAAAAGCACAAGAGTGCTTATCCCACTATCCTGGATATAAAAAAATAAAAGAAAATAAAATAAATAAATATTGTGCTGGCAATTGGACGACCCGAGTTTGATTCCCGGTCGATGGGATTTTCCTCCTAGAGTTAACATCAGTGCTGACTCCACTCTCCCCAAAAGTCCTTCGGATGAGACTGTAAACCAGGGCCCCATGTACAACTGGATGAAAATAAAGCACACGAGTACTTATTCTATTATCCTCGATATAAAAGAATAACATGAAAAAATTAATAAAATAAAAAAATAAACACACACACACATACACATAGCACTTACCCCTTAAAAAAATGTGCCAGCTACCTGATTTTCTGGTTGCTTTGGTACGGGAACCCTGGGACTGCAACAAAAACCATCATTAGTAGAATGTCATGTCATGTCACAAATCAAATTTATCTCAATTCAGAAGGAAAACTGCAATCAATTTACGTCACCAGCGCAAAAATTACCACTCTCAATACCAAACAAAGAAGAGCAACCTGACATGAACATCCAATTCAGCTGGGGATTTTTTTTTTAACTTCTACGCAGGTTGAAATACTGACTCAAATTTACTTCTTCACAACAAGGGAACACTGCATTCAATATAGCATCAAAGAATTCCGCAAACATATCACAAAGCACTGAATAGCTGGAAATTAAAATCTGTGTGGTCACTTTTCTCCACTTTAACAGTGGAAAGGATGCAATGCTATCTTGAGTGTAGGAAAGCGAACCATACGGTAAGTGAGTGAGCTAAGATTCGATCATCAGGGCTCAAGTACCAGCGTCTGAGAGCAGTGGAAAGTGGGGGACAATGACTGTCGTGTAGTTACCTCTGCCAGGATCCTGACTGTCTTCCTTCCAGTCCTGTCTTCCACTGTCTCCACACACCAACCTTGCAACTCACAGAATCAACATGTATGTACACAATGTCCACAACTTTTCCAAAAAGTTTTCCTGATGAGACTATAAACCAAGGCCATGTGTGAATGCATGCAAAACATCATGCGCACACATTAAATCCCGTTCTGCTTTTCAAAACAGTAGGCTATTGTGCACCAGTGAACAGATGACAAATTTTTTTCTCCTGGAGTTAACATCAGTGCTGACTCCACTCTCCCCAAAAGTCCTTTGGATGAGACTATAAACCGAGGATCCATGTGAGACTGGATGTAAAAAAGCACATGAGTGCTTATTCTATTATCCATGATATAAAAGGTTTTTTTTTAATTTAAAAAAAATAAACGCACACACACAGCACTTACCCCTAATTAAAAATGTGCCAGCCACCTGAGTTTCTAGTTGCCTTGGTATGGGAACCCTGGGACTGCAACAAAAACCATCATCAGTAGATTGTCATGTCATGTCACAAATCAAAGTTATCTCAATTAAGAAGGAAAATTGTGATCAATTTATGTCACTGGCGCAAAAATTACCACTCAATACTAAAGAAAGAAGAGCAGCCTGAACATCCAATCCAGCTGTTATTTTTTGTTAAAACTCTTACGCAGATCAAACATATTGATTCAAATTCACTTCTTCACAAGAAGTGAACACTGCATTGAATACACCTGAATATAGCATTGAAGAATTCCGCAAACATATCTCAAAGCACTGAAAAGTTGGAAATTAAAATCTGTGTTCACTTTTCTCCATTGTAACAGTGGATAAGACGCTATCTTCAGCGCGGGAAAGCGGACCCTTCCATGGGGTAAGTGAGTGAGCTAAGATTAGATCATCAGGGCTTAGAGTGGAAAGTGGGGGACAATGACTGCCATGTAATTACCTCTGCTACAGTCCTGTCTTCCTTCCAATCCAGTCTTCCACTGTCTCCATACACCAACCTTGCAACTCACAGAATAAACATATATGTACACAATGCCCAGAACTCTTCCAAACAGATGACGAATTTTTCTCCACTGGAGTTAACATCAGTGCAGACTCCACTTTCCCCCCTAAGTGCTTCGGATGAGACTATAAACCGAGTCCCGTGTGTGAACGCATGCAAAATATCTTGCACACATGTTAAATCCTGTTTCACTTATTGTAAGAGTAGGCCACCGTGTGCCGGTGGGAACAGGTGACATTTACAAAACTGCATACACACAGGGACTGATGGAAAAAAGCACAAGAGTGCTTATCCCATTATCCTGAATATAAAAGAATAAAATAAAATAAAATAAAATAAATATTGTGCTGGCAATTGGATGACCAGAGTTCGATTCCCAGTCGATGGGATTTTTCTCCTGGAGTTAACATCAGTGCTGACTCCACTCTCCCCAAAAGTCCTTCGGATGAGACTGTAAACCAAGGCCCATGTGCAACTGGATGAAAAAAAAGCACACGAGTACTTATTCTATTATCCTCGATATAAAAGAATAACATGAAAAAAATAAAAAAATAAAAAAATAAATAAACACACACACACACACACATAGCACTTACCCTTAAAAAAATGTGCCAGCTACCTGATTTCCTGGTTGCTTTGGTACGGGAACCTTGGGACTGCAACAAAAACCATCATTAGTAGAATGTCATGTCATGTCACAAATCAAATTTATCTGAATTCAGATGGAAAATTACGATCAATTTATTTCACCGGCACGAAAATTACCACTCTCAATACAAACAAAGAAGAGCAACCTGACATGAACATCCAATCCAGCTGTCATTTTTTTCATAACTCCTACACAGATTGAAATACTGATTCAAATTTACTTTTAAGTGGACCATGCGGTAACTGCGTGAGCTAAGATTAGATCATCAGGGCTCAAGTACCAGCGTCTGAGAGCAGTGGAAAGTGGGGGACAATGACTGCCGTGTAATTACCTCTGCCAGGGTCCGGACTGTCTTCCTTCCAGTCCTGTCTTCCACTGTCTCCACACACCAACCTTGCAACTCACAGAATCAACATGTTTGTACACAATGTCCACAACTATCCCAAAAGTTTTCCTGATGAGACTATAAACCAAGGCCATGTGTGAATGCATGCAAACCATCATGCGCATACATTAAATCCCGTTCTGCTTTTCAAAACAGTAGGCTATTGTACACCAGTGGGAACACATGACAAATTTTTATCTCTTGGAGTTAACATTAGTGCTGACTCTACTCTCCCCAAAAGTCCTTTGGATGAGACTATAAACCGAGGATCCATGTGAGACTGGATGTAAAAAAGCACATGAGTGCTTATTCTATTATCCATGATATAAAAGTGTTTTTTTTAATTTAAAAAAAATAAACGCACACACACACAGAGAACACACACACACACACCACTTACCCCTGATAAAAATATGCAAGCCACCTGATTTTCTGGTTGCTTTGGTATGGGAACCCTGGGACTGCAACAAAAACCATCATCAGTAGATTGTCATGTCATGTCACAAATCAAATATATCTCAATTCAGAAGGAAAATTGCGATCAATTTATATCACTGGCACAAAAAATACCACTCAATATTAAACAAAGAAGAGCAGCCTGAACGTCCAATTCAGCTGTTATCTTTTGTTAAAACTCCTACGCAGATCAAACATATTGATTCAAATTTACTTCTCCACAACAATAAGAGAACACTGTACTGAATACACCTGAATATAACGCTGAAGAATTCCGCAAGCATATCACAAAGCACTGAAAAGTTGGAAATTAAAATCCATGTGGTTACTTTTCTCCACTGAAACAGTGGAAAGGACGCTACGCTATTTTGAGCACAGGAAAGCGGACCCTTCCATACGGTAAGTGCGTGAGCTAAGATTAGATCATCAGGGCTCAAGTACCAGCGTCTGAGAGCAGTGGAAAATGGGGGACAATGACTGCCATGTAATTACCTCTGCCAGGATCCTGACTGTCTTCCTTCCAGTCCTGTCTTCCACTGTCTCCACACACCAACCTTGCAACTCACAGAATCAACATATGTGTACACAATGTCCACAACTATCCCAAAAGTTTTCCTGATGAGACTATAAACCAAGGCCATGTGTGAATGCATGCAAACCATCATGCGCACACATTAAATCCCGTTCTGCTTTTCAAAACAGTAGGTTATTGTGCACCAGTGAACAGATGACAAATTTTTATCTCCTGGAGTTAACATTAGTGCTGACTCCACTCTCCCCAAAAGTCCTTTGGATGAGACTATAAACCCGAGGATCCGTGTGAGACTAGATGTAAAAAAGCACAGGACTGCTTATTCTATTATCCATGATATAAAAGTGTTTTTTTTAATTAAAAAAAAATAACGCACACACACAGACACACACACAGCACTTACCCCTAATAAAAATGTACCAGCCACCTGATTTTCTGGTTGCTTTGGTACGGGAACCCTAGGACTGCAACAAAAACCATCATCAGTAGAATGTCATGTCATGTCACAAATCAAATTTATCTTAATTCAGAAGGAAAATTGGGATCAATTTATGTCACTGCCGCAAAAATTACCACTCAATACTAAACAAAGAAGAGCAGCCTGAACGTCCAATCCAGCTGTTATTTTTTGTTAAAACTCTTATGCAGATCAAACATACTGATTCAAATTTACTTCTTCACAACAAGTGAACACTGCATTGAATACACCTGAATATAGCATTGAAGAATTCCGCAAACATATCTCAAAGCACTGAAAAGTTGGTAATTAAAATCTGTGTTCACTTTTCTCCATTGTAACAGTGGATAAGACACTATCTTCAGCGCAGGAAAGCGGACCCTTCCATGGGGTAAGTGAGTGAGCTAAGATTAGATCATCAGGGCTCAAGTACCAGCATCTGAGAGCAGTGGAAAGTGGGGGACAATGAATGCCATGTAATTACCTCTGCTACAGTCCTGACTGTCTTCCTTCCAGTCCAGTCTTCAGCTGTCTCCATACACCAACCTTGCAACTCACAGAATGAACATATATGTACACAATGCCCAGAACTCTTCCAAACAGATGACGAATTTTTCTCCACTGGAGTTAACATCAGTGCTGACTCCACTTTCCCCCAAAGTCCTTCGGATGAGACTATAAACCGAGGCCCGTGTATGAACGCATGCAGAATATCTTGCGCACACGTTAAATCCTGTTTCGCTTATTGTAAGAGTAGGCCACCGTGTGCCGGTGGGAACAGGTGACATTTACAAAACTGCATACACACGGGGACTGGATGGAAAAAAGCACAAGAGTGCTTATCCCATTATCCTGGATATAAAAGAATAAAATAAAATAAAATAAAATAAATTTTGTGCTGGCAATTGGACGACCCAAGTTCGATTCCCAGTCGATGGGATTTTTCTCCTGGAGTTAACATCAGTGCTGACTCCATTCTCCCCAAAAGTCCTTCAGATGAGACTGTAAACCAAGGCCCCATGTGCAACTGGATGAAAAAAAAAGCACACAAGTACTTATTCTATTATCCTCGATATAAAAGAATAACATGAAAAAATTAATAAAATAAATAAATAAATAAACACACACACACATAGCACTTACCCTTAAAAAAATGTGCCAGCTACCTGATTTCCTGGTTGCTTTGGTACGGGAACCCTAGGACTGCAACAAAAACCATCATTAGTAGAATGTCATGTCATATCACAAATCAAATTTATCTGAATTCAGAAGGAAAATTACAATCAATTTATGTCACCAGCATGAAAATTACCACTCTCAATACTAAACAAAGAAGAGCAACCTGACATGAACATCCAATCCAGCTGTTATTTTTTTTATAACTCCTACACAGATTGAAATACTGATTCAAATTTACTTTTAAGCGGACCATGCAGTAAGTGAGTGAGCTAAGATTAGATCATTAGGCTTAAGTACCAGCCTCTGAGAGCAGTGGAAAGTGGGGGAAAACGACTGCCGTGTAATTACCTCTGCCATGGTCCGGACTGTCTTCCTCCCAGTCCTGGCTTCCACTGTCTCCACACACCAACCTTGCAACTCACAGAATGAACATGTATGTACACAATGTCCACAACTATCCCAAAAGTTTTCCTGATGAGACTATAAACCAAGGCCATGTGTGAATGCATGCAAAACATCATGCACACACATTAAAAAAAGCACATGATTGCTTATTCTGTTATCCTCGATATAAAAGAATAAAATAAATAAAATAAATAAATAAATCCCGTTCTGCTTTTCAAAACAGTAGGCTATTGTACACCAGTGGGAACACATGACAAATTTTTATCTCCTGGAGTTAACATTAGTGCTGACTCTACTCTCCCAAAAAGTCCTTTGGATGAGACTATAAACCGAGGATCCATGTGAGACTGGATGTAAAAAAGCACAGGACTGCTTATTCTATTATCCATGATATAAAAGTGTTTTTTTTTAATTAAAAGAAAAATAAATGCACACACACACACACAGACACACATACACACCACTTACCCCTAATAAAAATGTACCAGCCACCTGATTTTCTGGTTGCTTTGGTATGGGAACCCTGGGACTGCAACAAAAACCATCATCAGTAGAATGTCATGTCATGTCACAAATCAAATTTATCTCAATTCAGAAGGAAAATTGCGATCAATTTATGTCACTGGCGCAAAAATTACCACTCAATACTAAACAAAGAAGAGCAACCTGAACGTCCAATCCAGCTGTTATTTTTTGTTAAAACTCTTATGCAGATCAAACATACTGATTCAAATTTACTTCTTCACAACAAGAGAACACTGCATTGAATACACCTGAATATAGCACTGAAGAATTCCGCAAACATATCACAAAGCACTCAAAAGTTGGAAATTAAAATCTGTGTGTTCACTTTTCTCCACTGTAACAGTGGATAAGACGCCATCTTCAGCGCAGGAAAGCGGACCCTTCCATGGGGTAAGTGCGTGAGCTAAGATTAGATCATCAGGGCTTAGGTACCAGCATCTGAGACCAGGGGAAAACGACTGCCATGTAATTACCTCTGCTAGGGTCCTCACTGTCTTCCTCCAAGTCCTGTCTTCTGCTGTCTCCACACACCAACCTTGCAACTCACAGAATGAACATATATGTACACAATGTCCACAACTCTTCCAAAAATCCTTCCGTTGAGACTATAAACTCAGGCCATGTATGCAATACATCATGCGCACACATTAAATCCTGTTCTTTTCAAAAGAGTAGGCTATTGTTTGCCAGTGGGAACATATGACAAAATTTACAAAAGTGCATGCACATGGGGACAGGATGTAAAAAAGTATATCAGTACTTATTCTATTAGCCTTGTGGTTAAAACATTGCACTCGCAATTTGACGACCCAGGTTCGATTCCCATTTGAGATTTTTCTCCTGGAGTTAACATCAGTGCTGACTCCACTCTCCCCCAAAGTCCTTTGGATGAGACTCTAAACCAAGGCCCCATGTGTGAACGCATGCAGAACATCTTGCACACACATTAAATCCTGTTCCGCTTTTCGTAAGAGTAGACCATTGTGTGCTGGTGGGAACAGATGACATTTACAAAACTGCATACATACGAGGACTGGATGTAAAAAAGCACAAGAGTTCTTATCCAATTACCCTCAATATAAAAGAATAAAATACAAAAATAAACTAAATAAACATATAAAAGAATAACTAGAAAAATAAATAAAAAAACATAACATTTGTTGCATACCACCTCCCCCCCCCCCCCCCCAACCTTACTCTTCGCCCATTCTCATATGTCTTCAGCTTCTTGGTTGATTTCTGTGCACAACACCACTTTGACAAATAAATGTATTCACACACACACACACACACACACACACACACACACACACACACACACACACACTATACATAAAACACAGACAGACAGACAAACAGACACACACACGCACACTCACTCACACTCTCTATCTCTGAGACACACACACACACAAAACACACACACACACACACACACACACACACACACTCATACACTTACTCACATACTCATTCACACACACACACACACTCATAAACACTCACTCACATAACCACACACACACACACACACACACACACACACACACACACACCACACACACACACACACACACACACACACACAAGGGAATAGATGGTGTGCCACTTAAACAGGCAGGTTGCCTGTTTTTCATGGGCATGTCACACTTGCTGACATATGGACAATGGAACACTGACACATGGACAACGGAACACTGACACATGGACAATGGAACACTGACATGTGAACAATGGAACACTGACACGTGGACAATGGAACACTTGACACATGGACAATGGAACGCTGACACATGGACAATGGATCAGTATATCTGGTGACCCTTTTCACTGGTGACAGTTCAGTGTATTTGGTGATCTCTATCTTGCAGGGAAACTGTGTCCGTGGCTTGGAATTTGTTTTCTCCATGTGCTGTCAGGGATCCATGTCTGACATGTATGGAGGAAGCTGAATGTGCACAGCAGTTCACACCTACTCCTGTCTGATGAGTCACAGCAGTTCACTTCGTAAGACTTCAATACAACTCTGGCTGAAGTGACTTTAAAACCAAATCAGAAAATCCCCGCACAAAAAAACAAGCAGACAAGGTTCAGTCAAAGCTGGTGTGTAGAAAGCCTTGGACATCACTCGGACCATTCTGAATCTACCCAGGATGCTGACTGCACTGACAGCTGTCTGCTTTGAACAAGGCAGAACTAGGGATGTTCTTATGCTGGCTGCTATTACTACTATTATCAGCCGTACTACTCCCCCCACCCCCTACCCAAAAAAAAAACACAAACAAACTGCCTTCCAAGATAACCACTTTCCCAGGATAACCAATTCTCCCCCATCCCCTGAAAACAGCTTTCCAAGGCTAACAAGTTCTTTGTGTCAACCCCCCCCCCCCCCCCCCCCCCCCCCCTTTATAAAAAAAAAAAAGCTGCCTTCCTAATCAAACCAGTTCGCCTATCTGTGAAAACAGTCCTGCCAGGAAGGACAGGAGTTGGGCTTTGGTTTTCACAGACTTAAGGAGCACTGTCTAGGCAGTGACAGCTTATCCCCACTCTCCCTCCCTGGCTATGACCACCTTTGGCAACCACCAGCCACAACAGATGACCGGCTGTTTGAACAGGGCCCAGCATGATCCAAAGTACCCTCAGGGAGGTGGAAGCGGTACCAGCATGTGTGTACACACACACACACACACACACACACACACACAACACACACACACACACACACCCTCTCTCTCTCTTATTCACAAACACTCTCTCTCTATCCCTGTCTCTTTCTTTAACTCTTGCACATGTAGTATCACTGATGTAGACAGACATTAGATGGAATACTACCATTACTACTTTTGTTATTATAATATTTTACTCCCGTTACAAATGCTACAGCTACCACTATTACTGTCACCACTTCAAATACTACTCTACACACACACACACACACACAACACACACACACACACACACACACACACAAACAAACACACAACAACACACACTCGCCCTCACTCTTCCACTCCACTCTAAGACTGTATCCATATTTTCCTACATGTCACATTCAAACACAAAGGACAGAGGTGGGGTTAGACAGGATGGCAGAAAGAAAGGGGGGGAGAAACTCAGGAAGAACTGGAGTACCACAGACACACTGCAGACCTGTCCTTAATACAGTCAGTCACAAACAGTGCTGGAAAAAAGAGTGCTGTGAAAACCTTGCAGAAACACAACCATGTGAAGACTGCAGTCCCTACAGAAGAACTTTCCCAACAGAAGCACAAAGAAGAAAACTTTCACAGAAACTTTCCCAGAAACATGCTAAACTCAGAAAGTTTAACTTTCAGAGATTAGAGGATGTTTGCCGTATGAAGCCAACAAATGGAGCGACGAAATGATCATATTCTTAGTAGTCTTCAGAGAAAAAAAGAAAGCAGCCTAGAAAAAGCAGTCTAATGAAAGACGTGATAAAAGAATAGAGTTGAGATTTCTGGAGTGCTACACAGGCCTGTTTCTAGGTCTACAGTGCTACATGGTTGTGTACCTCTGTTTAAACCACAGCAGAATCATGTAGCTAAGTCACACTACCAATCTTATTCAGTCACTGCAGGTACAGCTTTATGTCCACTGTGTGTAATATTACTATTAATTACACCAGTCGGTCAGGCAGTATGGCTGGGACTTTGGGGGAATAAATAACAAATTCATCAACATCTTTAATGTCATGTGTCAAACAGAGTTCATCTTTTTATCGTCTTCACTTGTGCTTTTAAATGTGTTAATGTTTCAAAATTACCTTTTTGGACAGACATTTTCTTACAGAAAGACAATTCTGATGAGAAAGGGAGCTAATATTTATGTACTATCATGAAAAAATGCTTTTATCAACATGTTTTAGAATGTGGTCAACTTAGCTGGAAGAAGGGAAAACTGACATTGGTTAAAGGACGGTCTAGTTTGGCTTTGTCAGGGGAATCTTGTGTAATGATGAGGAGGCCAGGCATGGCTGAGACTACACACTTTTTTCTGGAAATAGAAAATGGAGCAGCTAAAAAAAATAATAAAAAATAACAAAATAAAAAATAAAATAAAAATAAAAATAAAATAAAGAAAATGGAGCAGCCGAAGAAAATCAAGAAGACCACTTTAGCTTGCAAACTTCTCACTGAAAGATGGTGACAGTTGTCACTATGAAAGAAAGATGATTACCAGAAAAATAAAGGAATGTTGAATTAACAGGTATAGGCATGTTTTCAAACTCTGATCAGGAAATGAATCCCTCACTGAAAAAGCCAACAAAGAAAAAATCAAAGCCAACAAAGAGAAAATCCAACTTGCAGGTGACTGACTCTGTCCTGAGGAACACGTCAGTTCTGCATACATCTTCTACAGCAGGCTGAACCTGCACATGTATAGAGGACGTGCAGCTGACAAGAAAGACAGCATTTTCTACTTGGTAGTGTATTCCAGTTGAGGTGCGCTTAGGGGGGTGTGTGTGTGTGTGTCTGTGTGTGTGAGTGTGGGTGTGGGTGTGGGTGTATTCAAGTATGCACACGAGTGTGCAAGTCTTCATTGTAGTATGCACAAATGTTCTTGGTGAGAAATCAAAGTCTCATCCAAGGTTTTCTTGCAAATACACAATTTTACCTGAAAGAAAAACGGATCATTTTGTTCAAAGCAAATTGCTGACCAAAACACAACCCCGGTGATAAACCCCCACCTCCATAGACCCTCCAGCACCACAGGATCACCCCTCAGAACCATCAAACAAGGACCACAAACCAATCCTCAAGGCATCGCAAGTCCATTCCCCCCACCTTCTCTTAAGTGTGTGTGTGTGTGTCTGTGTGTTTGTGTGTGTCTGTGTTCGTGTCGTGTGTATTCCGGTTTGTGTGTGTGTGCTCATGCTTGTCCATGTTTGTGTGTACACAAACACGACCCCAAACATTTCCCCTGAGCCTCTGGCCAGGCGCCATTTTCTTAAGAACACGACAGGAGCTTTCTCGAGCCTGAGAGTCGGTAAGCTTGCGGTACTTGCTCTCTTTTAGTGTTCTTGCTTGACGTTTCTGACCATTACATTTGGGAAGAGGACGAGCTTTTCAGCTCGGACTTTTCAGCCACCCACATCACTACTGTGGGGCGTGCCCTCATCCTGGGGTGAGTAGGTGGTGGTGTGAAGGTGGGGGTGAGGTAGGTGGGTATGTGTGCATGTATGCATGCGTGCGCGTACGAATGCATGGGCGAGTGCAAATGTGTGGGGTGTGAGTGCGTTCTAAAAAGGACTTTCATGCCTTGAGTGAAGGTTTCATGAATCCCCATTTAATAACCCTGAAAGAAATGAATCCCGAGTTGCTTTTGGGTGTAAGGGAGTGTGGCTTACTACAGGGGTTCACTGCTGACAAATGCGTCTCTTCAACACTGGTTCTGAAAATTAATTTTGAAGTCTTGCAAAGAAAAAAATATTTTTGTTCGGTTGAACTTTCTCTCTCTCTCTGAGGGTAAGATTTTTTTTTTATAAAGTCATTCTGCCTAATCTATTACCGCTAATAAATAAAATTTCATCATCTTTATCTCTCTAACTCTTAATCTTTACCGCATCCCTAATTCCCAACACATGTGCTTATATGCGTATATGCGATTGCATGTATGTATGTGTCTTCACATGGTGAGGTTGTTTGAGGGTAGGGGTGGAGGAGAGGTTTGCAAACTGTTAAGTTCACACACACATGACTACTGAAAGCGATGTGCTAGCATTCTCTTCAGACAGATTTGTGGATGAAACAAGAAAAGGATACAGAAGAGAGCTAATCAGTTAAACCAAATGAAAGAAATATCCAGTGATATACATCTACTGAAGCTTCCTCACTAATGCTACAATATATATGCTATATATATGACAGAGAAAACTGGGAAATGTGTCAGGAAAACTGAGAGATGTGTAATGAACTAGAGAAAAGCCTATCACTAATCCTTTAAGGAAATACTGAGCAAAGCTTGGCAGAAAAGACTAGTCCCTGCACTGTGAAGTGACAGGAAAGCATCAGAGAAAATGAACACAACAGTCCACACTGAATAAGGATGCAGTCTGATCCCTTTCTGGCTTCCTGGTTACACAAGATTTACTTTGGGGGGGGAGGGGGGTTTACATGTATCTACATTTAAAATAATCCATGTAATAGTGTTATAGTCATATTCAAATTCAAAATGCTGCATAGTGATATATCGTCTACATTTAAAATATTACAGTCATATATATTGAAGTTTGAAGTATTGCATAATCAAAACAACAATGTATCTAAGTCTGAAAAACAATGTAGTGGTATGGTACCAAAACTCATTAATACTAAAGTAGAGGTGTGTGTGTGTGTGTGTGTGTGTGTGTGTGTGTGTGTGTGTGTGTGTGGTGTGTGTGTGTGTGTGTGTGTGTGTGTGTGTGTGTGTCCCATAGACCAGCCTGTATCTCAGTAAAAGCAACATCTTAACTCTATTTAAAAGAAGAAGAAAAAGAAATAAGGCTACAAGCCAATGACAGCCATTTGGACAGCTTTTTACAGCCTCACTCAGTCATCTCCAGAACCTGAACACAAGTTAACAGCTCTCTGCCCTTGTCCATCTGGAGGTCAATTCAACAACTCTGTGATCCCTAACATCTGAACACCAGTTAACAACTCTCTGCCTATGTCCATCTGGAGGTCAATTCAACAACTCTTTAATCCCAAACATCTTACGACTATCATCACTGACCTAAGCTTACTAAGACCCAGCCTTGCATTTCAAACTGTCACTTTACAGAGTATCTTTATAAAATAAAAAAATAAAAATTAAGCACCACAAAACACCATTAATTCTCAACATTCAACAACATACCTAAAAAAATGTGTGTGTGTGTGCGTTTCTCTTTGTGTCTATCTCTGGGTCTATGTGGGGGTTTTCTTTTAAATTTTCATTTATTTATTTAATTACACACCCTGATTCTTGCTAGCTAAAAATTCCATGACGGAGCTAACAGCTGGTGCCAATGTCCTGCAGACTGCTGGAGAGAATTTCTGGCTCATACTGGACAGAGTCATGTTACTGAACAGTGCCCAGCCTGACCACACCCTGAAAAGTCATACTTGAAAAAAAAAAGTGTTCACAAGAAATATACTGAAGTATTCAAAACCAGTAATATCTTCAAGGCAACTGAACATTTCATCTATTCAAAAGGATTGTGCAGAACATGTACCTGACAGTTCAAAAGCATTTTAAATGAAGAAGCTAAGAAACAGAAATATTTATGTCTACCACAATCCAACTCAACTTGATTCCTAAAAAGAAAATATCCGGACTATGTGATTATGTGAAGGATTATACTGAGGGCAGAAGGAATCCTGACTATCAGTAAATCTATCACGATGTTATCAGCTATACACATACCGTAAAGGGTTATACTGAAGACAGAAGGAATCCTATCAGTAAATCTATCATGATGTCATAAGCTATACACAGACTGTGAAGGGTTATACTGAGGACAGAAGGAATCCTTGACAACAGGGGAAAGGCCAAAGGGTGGGAGGTAGGGGAAGATTGTACAACAACAACAGTACAAAGAAAAAATGTACACAACTGATTTCTAACAGGTAGTGAGGTATAGAGCTCTGGGCTGTCTGTGTGTGTGTGTGTGTGTGTGTGTGTGTGTGTGTGTGTGTGTGTGTGTGTGTGTGTGTGTGTGTTTGTGTTTGTGTGTGTGCGCGCGCACACATGTAAGAGTGTGAGTGTTTGTGATATTTTTATTTGAAACGTATAATTTCTGAACAAATATGAAATGTAGCTATTTTGTGTCTTTGATTATGATTCGTATCAATATGCCTGTCTGTATTGTAATTGCCCTTCAGGGATGATTAAAGTGTTTTTGACTTGACTTGACTTTGACTTGTCTCTGCCTCTGTCTTTCTTCCCCAATCTCTCTCTCACACACACACATGCACATGTAGTGATCTACTCACACGCACCCGCACGCACACATACAACACACACACACAAACACACAAGCACACACACACGCATGCACACACACATACACACACACAAACATGCACACACACACACACACAACAAACATCACACACACCACCAACACCAACTCCACTCCCCCAAAAGCTCCTCAAAAGAGACTACAAACTGACAGCATGTGTGCGAACACATGCAGAACCTCTTGCGCACATGTTAAAGCCTGTTACATTTTTCAGAAAAGTATACCATTGTGTGCCAGTAGGAACAGCTGACAAAATTTACAAAACTGCATATACATAGGGATCAGTTGTAAAAAAGCACATGAGTGCTTATTCTATTATCCTTGAAAGAAAAAATATATATATAGATAAAACATACCAATAACAGACATTCACAGCACTGAAAAATGTGGTTAATCCCAGGTTAACCTACCACTACCTGAACTGAAGCCACAATGTTCACACAGAAATATCATCAACTGAAAGGGGGACTGAGAAAAAGGAATCCCAAACCACTCTATTCTGGCCTGAACAAGGGGGTTTTCAGAATTGTCTTACAGCCAACTTCACCTATTAGCCCATTGCACACTCCCGCCTCTTACACTTCTCTTCTGCTGTGACGCTTCTCTGAAGTTCAAACTTTCTGCTGGCTCTTTGCAAAACTTGTTCCAATGCCATATCTGGTGCTGAATTTCTGCCTATGACAGCTGCTGCTTCACTTAGTCTCTGAAGCCTTTCCTGGGAATGCAGCAGTGACCTTTGCGCTGTTTCAGCTGGCCAAAGAAGTCAGTTTCAGGTTTTTTTCTGCATCCTCCATCCTTGCTCCATCTTCAGCCCAACCAAGTTGCTGCTGCAACACTATAGACTCCAAACCAGGCACGCTGGGTCATTGAACAATTTCTTCATTGCTGATTTTGTCTTGCCACTGGACGCTAAGGTTGGAAGGAAGACAGCGTTGATGGAAGCACTCCAACAGCTTGATCAGCTGATGACAATACATGACCCAGGTTTCTGAACCATACAACAGGGCAGGGCCACCACAGCTCTGTGTACTTGGGTTTTCGTTGAGAGGCATAGGGATTTCTTCTGCCATACATTTTTGGACAGTACGATGACAACGACAACAACAACAAGAACAACAACCACCACACACACACACAAACATCAGTACCGACTCCACTCCCCCAAAAGTCCTTCGGCTGAGACTATAAACCAAGGCCCATGGGCGAACGCATGCAGAACATATTGCGTGCACACTAATTCCTGTTCCACTTTTCATAATAGTAGGCCAATGCGTGCCGGTGGAAACAGATGACAAAATTTACAAAACTGCATATACACGGAGACTGGATGTAAAAATGCTTACTCCATTATCCTTGATATAACAGATTAAACAAATAAACAAAACAAACAACAAACACACACGCACACACACACACACCACCACCACCAACCACACACATACAGCACAGACAACACAGACAACACACATACACACACAACACCACGCACCACACCACACCACACAAAACACACACACCACTCCACACCACACACACACACACAACACACACACACAACACAACACAACACAAATACACAATCACACACACACACAGAGAAACAGACACATGCCACACACACACACACACACACACGTACACACACACGTACACACACACACACGTGTACACACAACACCCCCTTTCCTCACACAACACACACACTAACACACACAAACACATACACATGCACCCACAGACACAGGCACACAGAAAACACAAAACGCACACACATACACACACACAGACAGAGTACACAAACACAGTGACACACACACAAACACACACAAAACACACAAAGTACACACACGCGCACACACACACTGAGAAACAAGGGGGACAGGATAGCCTAGTGGTCAGAACACTGCGCTCGCAATTTGACGACCCAGGTTCGATTCCCATTGAAGGGGATTTTTCCCCTGGAGTTAACATCAGTGCTTATTTCACTCTCTCCAAAAGTCCTTGAGATGGGACTATAAACCAAGGACCCATGTGTGAACGCACACAGAACATCTTGTGCACATGTTAAATCTTGTTTCGCTTTTCATAAGAGTAGGTCATTGTGTGCCAATGGGAACGGATGACAAAGATTGACAAAACTGCATAGACATGTGGACTGGATGTAAAAAAGCACATGAGTGCTTATTCCATTATCCTTAATATAAAATAATAGATAAATAAATAAATATACACACATAGTGACATACATACGCACGCACGCACACACACACACACACACGCACCACACACACACACACACACACACACACACACACACACACACACACACACACACACACACACGTGATGGGATAGCCTGGTTGGTTAGAGCGATATGCAATGCACTCATTATCTGCTGGTCCAGGTTTGAATCCCATTCAAGAGTATAACTGTTCGAGGGGATTTTTCCCCTGGAGTTATGATCAGTGCCAACTCAACTCCCCCAAAAGTCCTTCAGATAAGACTATAAACCAAGATCCCATGGATGAACGTGCACAGAACACCTTGCGCACACGTTTAAACCTGTTCAGATTTTTGGAAGAATAGGCCACTGTGTGCTGGTGGGAACTGATGACAAAATTTATGAAACTGCATACACACGGGAACTGGATGTAAACAACCACATGAGTGCTTATTCCATTATCTCTGAAATAAAAGAATTACACACACATACACACACACACACACACACTCACACAGTGACACACACACTCACACAGTGACACACACACACCAGGAGAGACAGACAGAAGTTTCAACTGACCCCAAACCATACATACCTTGCCACATGCTGTACTGGCCTGGTGGCACAGCAGTAACTTACACAGTGCAGCCAGGGTCTGGGACTGTGACTGAGCTGATCACTTGGTGGTTGTCTGTCTATCTGTCCGTCCATCCTGCAAACACACCATTCTGAGTCACTGACATCTTCAGGGTGAAAAAGATAGTCTGATATCTTGATCAGGTTATTACAATGCGTTTCTTTGTCTGTAAACAGAAGACAGCATTTGAGACCGAGTGTGTGACAAAAGACAGTTTTTCAATACCCTATGTTTGTCTGTT
>CM060327.1:54501601-54521601 GCA_030674155.1 Stramonita haemastoma | reverse complement strand
GGCCTACAGGGGCAAGAGAAAGGAACTTGGCGCCAACGCCTTAACGCCTTCAGGCTACTAATTCTTATTTCGTTTAGCATTAATGACTTATCTTTTGAAATTAAACACACACCTAAAGTAACTGCTTAATTGTTTTTACGAAATGCATGACATGTACTGCGCTGATGTGCATATTTGACCAGATAGCATCGAAGCAACTGTCCACATGTGTTGGGCCAGTTCCTACATTTATACAGTAGTAGAGGAATGTAGTATGTATGGTAAACCACTTTTGTCAAAATCAGCTCTCTGTGTGCTTTGTTTTGCTTTATTTTAAAGTGTTTAACTTTCATGAACATGGCCAGAGGTCCTGGCATGAAGAGAAATAGTCATTGTTTAGAGTTTCAAGCCATGGGCGTCATATATATATATATATATATATATATATATATATATATATATATATATATATATATATATATATATATATATATACATATATGCACACAGTGTGTGTATGCATATATATATATATATATATATATATATATATATATATATATATATATATATATATATATATATATATATATATATATATGTGTGTGTGTGTGTGTGTGGTTTTATAACACAATCGTATAAATAACAGCATATATATATATATATATATATTATATATATATATAGATAGATAGATAGATAAATAGATAGATAGATAGATAGATATAGATAATATATATATAGATATATATATAACACAGTATCAACAAGTGTATCTGCAGTCCTTTCTGATGGAAAAGCATGTGTATCAGTGTATATGTGACAGTGTCACATCATCCCTTTCACTTTCTGTCCTTCTCTTTCTTTCTCTGTATGTGTTTCTTGTCTCTATTTGACAGTGTGCATATGATCTGAATTTAGTGGATCCTATTTACCGCACTAGTGGATATTTAGTTCTGAATGAAGGGGATGCAACTTTTTTCAGTTTAACTTTAACCTTAGGGTGATGTGTGACTTTAAAAATGTTTTGTTTATCTTTGTTACCTGCTCTACAAAAGCACTGATCTAAAGCATTGTTTCGTTGCAATTTTGCTGGGCTTTTCACCCCAGAATTTTACCCAATGGCTGATTACGTTTTTGTCCAGATGACAGGACTGACTTTTTATGTCTATGTGTGTTATGTGGAGAAAGACTGCTGATTGATAGCCAAGATGTAGTGAAACAGACTGATAAAGGTGTTGCAGGTTTCCAAAATGCATGCTTTGAGGGGTGACAGTGAACTCTTTTACAAAATCCTGGCAAAGTGTACACCGAGCATGTTGGCAGATGTATTACAGCATCTTGCCATCAAAAAAGATCTGATGAGACAGAGAGAAGAGTAATATTTGTATTATTCAGATGTGAACAACCTAGCTCTTTGATCCAAGAAAGCTAGATTTCATAATTCATCTGAATGTCTCTTTTGCGACCAGCCAATTATTGATTTCCGAAAGAAACGAAACACAATTGTATATTAAAATCGAACATTTAGTTTCCAGCAGCAGATTGAAGAAAGCTATTTCAAGTATGGACCAGAGAAGAAATGAGCGGAAAGTGTGTGTGAAAGAATGCAAGCTGTCAGTGACCTTCATGCTGCAGATGCTGTGCATCACAAGCAGTGCAGTGTCCACTTCACAGCTATGAAATCTATCCTTGCTTTTTGCCATTCTTCACGGATCACAGCAACAAACCTCGGCAACTGCAGGCAGACCTCGTGATGAATCCTTCATGCATGTCATGGCTTGTTTCAAAGAGAATAATATGAACAAACCACATTCATGGACTTGTGCACAAAGATGAAAGAGTATCTCTATGGTGACACTCCCTACACAGAGAAATACATGTGGCAGAAAGTAGAAAGTCACTTTGGTGATGAAGTAATTATTACCTGCGTCAGAAGAAAAGAAAATGTCCCTACATTAAGGTCAAATGCAGAGAAGATCCTGGAGAAATGGGCAAAATCCAGAGTGAAAGATGCAGAGAAAGGAGAAAACAGAATAATTCAGACAACTGCAAAACTTCTCTTATCAGACATGAAGAACGTCAACACCTCAACAACAGAGTATACTTCTGCTGCAGAACTTTCCAGTATCACAAACACCTGATTTTTTTTTTACACACAAATGAAATTATTTCCCATAATCATTCGATCTGTTTCTCTGAATTTTGCTGGGAAGGAAAACAGATCCTGACTTGACAATTGCTTCTCTTGGTCAGGCACTGATACAGGCAGCACAACCAACAGTACTCATCCTTCCCCTTCAGATTGCTTTTGGGGTTGCCATGCACCAGCAGACTGGCTCCAAAGACCTTGCTGAACGTGTCCACAAGCTTGGTTTTAGTTCTTCATAATTATATGGTCAGCCTATTTGAAATGTGTGCTGCTGCTGACCAGAGAACAGACTTGGTAGGCATTAAAGCCCAACATCTGGATCCAGTTTGTTGCTGACAATGTAGATCATCAGATCAGGACACTGGATAGAACTGGTACCTTCCATGGTATGGACATTATTGGCGCAGCCAACCCTGGCTCCAAACAGTGTAAGGCTGTACATGGAATCTAACATTTTCACCAGAGACAATGTTCCTATTTCCTACTACTACTACTACTACTAAGTAGAATTTATATAGCACCTTGCAAAGACAAATCACAGCGCTGCACTCAACCCATTCTTACACAGTCATGCAACCAACGAAACTTAACAGTCTCAAACAATCAAAAATGTGCACACACACACACACACACACACACACACACACACACACACACACACACACACACACACACACACACACACATCCTGGCCTCTCTGTTCCTCATGTTCAGGATCATCAGGGATAATACAAGCTGTGTGCAGTGGAAACTATTCAGATCAGAGTTAGAGCAGCTTGACATTTCTCTCCATTATAGACATGGACCCCACAAACAGTCTACTAGAGGCCATCCAATGCATCTGTCCTGAGGACTGCAGTTCAAAGGGATGTACATGCAGAGAAAAACATGGGCTCCTATGTTCTGTGGCATGCGGACGATGCAAAGGCTGGAGCTGTCTCAATGCACTAACCCTTCTGGAAGTGGATGAATTTGATTCACCAGGTGTGCCTGATTTTGATTTATTCTGCTGCTTCATTTCATCCCAGCAAGACTGCGCTAGAAGAACTGAGCTTTCCATAACTATCAGATATGTACTGAATCTTCGTTGGGAACTATGTTCTGATTATGCCGACTGAAGTGACTTGCCACAGTGATTATTTGAACTAACTCTGATACTGTTTGCCTGTACCTGCACTGTTTTATTTTATACTCATTGTGAAGTTCTGACCTTCAAGGAGAGACTAGCACTTTACTCAGCCGTGGGGACTGTACAGTGGTCGTAAACTTTGGTTTAATCCTGGTAAAATGCAGGAAAGCATACATGATTTTGCATGCTTATGGGCTGCTAACGCTCAATTTAGCATATAAGCAGTATATTTACATTGATTTTTGCTTTATTTTGCGTTTAATGGTGATTCTATTATCAAATTCGTAAACAGTATGTCGAAAGCTTTCCAACTATATGCCACAAGACCATATTACAAACTGTTTAAAAAATATGGTAAAATCCAAATTTTATGACGTCATAAAATCTTTAAAAAAGTGACCTCCCGAAACTTAGATCCCCTACTTTTTGGATATGTTAATAGTTAGCTACTTTTCTATCCAATCATCGCAAAAGCATTACTATTGCAATTAATTCTTTTCTCGGCACTTTTTTTGCAAATATTGACTAGACTATATAGCCTACAGGATGGCCTGCTTGTAGGCCAGGCTAGGCCTAATCTAACCTGGCATGGGTGAAACGGTAGGGGTGGGGGCGGGGAGGGGGGTATCCACACAACGTTGATGCTCATTGGACAGGGTTGTATAGTAGGCCTAGTCACTGAGGGCTGGATAAGCTCCGCCCCTTTCTGTCACTACAATGGTAGGGCCTAGGCCTAGCCTAGCTTGGAGTTGCACTGACATGACACTCTGGATTATTTATTTCTATTAGGCCTAGGCTGGGCCTGCTCCCACTGGCAGTGAGTGTATGCATGTCAATGTTGCCTTCAATTCCCTGTCTCTTTCTAACAGTACAGCCCTGTTTGGCCTAATGTTCTCTGTATGTGTATTTCCTTATGGCACACAGCTGTGTTTATCTGACCATCTTTCTGAGAGTGTGTGTGTGTTGGGTTCAGTGTTCAGAATTTGGCTTAAGAGTAGCTATGAGTTGTAGATTACTTGATGTCTGATAATTTGTGCAAACATGAAAATGTAGGCCTAAAGTAGAGATACCAAAAAGCACTCGATATGCGTTATTTTGAGAGAGTGAAAGCACAGTGCAGAATTAGTGATAAAAGAGGAAAACGTTGGAAACAGCAAAACTGCATAAATGAGACATCAGACTTGCATTGTTTTTTTTAAGTATTTATCAAGGCTAAGACATTGAATTTTTCATTTACTTTTTGTGAAAAATGCTGCTTGGGATTATTCACTCAAGCAGGCATTTTTACCATCTGAAAAAACACAACTGATATGTGTGCCAAAGAAAAGAGCAGGGAGGCCTGGACACACTATGACACTACAATAACAGAGTCTGACTGTTCAGTTTGCTTTGTATGTGAATGAACAACTAACTTTATCCTCCCCTCTTCTGCATATGACTAAACCAAAAAGGAAAAAAATCAAATTCACAGAAACAAAAAGAAAAACAACCAAACACGAAACCAAAACTAATCAGAGCCCTAAGAGAATTTTTTTTAACTGTCTTACTAGCCTCGTAGCAGTGGCAGACAGCTGTGACAGTACTTTTCCATCTTACGCATAGGCCTAGTATATCTCGTGGTTCTCACACAATGTGTCCGAAATTTGGTAGGGCCATGCAGGGAAGGTTTCAGAGGGTGCCAGTGATAGGCCTAAATTTAGACCACTAGCCTAGCCTAACACATGTGTACTTGGGAGGGAAGGAAGAAAGCATAGGCCTAGCCTAGCTGGTGATAGAGACGCCTTCCTTCCCTCGTAGCGCGTGGCGAAAAAAAATGGCGTCTCTGTTGGTTGCAGACGATTCATCTAACTAACTAGACAATAAAATGAACGTGTTTGCATTGGTAGTAGAAAAAATTCTATGATAAATATTAAGTGAGTCAGAAATAAAAAGCTGACGGGGGAGAAGAGAAAGGAAATAACGCAGTTAGAGAGAAGAATGACCCTACACGGCACATTCCTGCAAGCCCCTGCAAGCCCCGTGACCTGTGCTACCCACGCCACTGTGGAGAAATTGGGGGGGGGGGGACTTTTTATTTGAAACTCAAGGACAAATTTGCTGATGACGAATATAGCAAGAAGGAAAAGAAAATAAGTCTCCAATCTGCCAAGGTGCCACAGGTGACAGCTATAGGTACACCCCCACACGTTCACATTTTGTGCTTTCTGTGATGTGATGTGTCCCTGTGCCATCATTATGACTACTTTAAAGGCTATCACGATTAAAATTTTACAGAATTACAGAAGTTCTGTGTTGTTTCATATTTGTCACACCTGTGTGGTGACAGTGGTGAGAATGTGACACTTATGTACAATAATACACTTATGTGCAATTAACAAACACGTGGTAAGACATAGACATCTGAAATCAGTATACAGGTCAGATATTGATTGAATATGCCTTGTTTTCAAAAGACAAAAAACAGTTAAACAAAAAGTATGTCTCTTCAAGACATATAAAACAACAGGAGTTACGAGGACATTGTGTGACACATCCTTGAAGTACAATTGCACACTAACATTGATAAACATGTTTGCTAGAATTTTTGTCTGTTCCATACATATTTTGCTGGTTTACTGTATACAATATACTTTTACCTGTGATTGGTGACAAATAAAGTGACAATGACACGACATTTTGTGACCAGACATGTAAACTTGCCTTAAAATGCAAGTACAAAGATGTATCTAGCTTGTGACAAAATTTCAGCTTGATAGCTTGTCATGCACACAGACAGTTGTCTCAGGAGTATACTATGACAGTTTGGGGTAGAAAACTTTAAAATAATTCAAAATCTACAGGCAGTTTAGTTGTGTAGAATTCAACAAGAGGGTTAAAAGACAACTAACTGACACTACATTATAGCAAAATGGTCGTAAGCTCATTCTACACAATGATCACTATGACAGTGTAGCTAGAAGAAGAGATGACTTAGCCTAGGCTAGTGCTAAGAGCAAGGCATGTGGCTGTAGGCTTAGTGTGTGTGTGAGGGGGGGGGGGGGTGCATTCCTTGGAGTTTAGGGTATAGGCTAGGCCTAGGCCTGCCTAATAGGGAAACTCATCCAAGCAGTGGAGTATTAGGCTAATGTGCCCCCCCCCCCCTCCCCTGTGGCTAGCAGGCTTGAAGAAAGTGGTGAGTCATGCAAGTAGTGGTTACATTTCTGTTGCCATGTTCGAAGGATGAATGTTAAGAAAACTGCCATTCGCCACACAGTGATTGGAAGTTGAAGTTATTTTGTTGTCAATGCATGAATGTGGTAGATTAGTTTATTGCATGGCATGAAAGAAAACTGTAATAACTGACAGATTCATTCTTTCCCGGGAGTGTGAACACTGGTGTAAAGGTACAGCACAGCAGGGTTGGTTTTAATTTTTTTTAAACAATAAAATGGCTGTGCAAAGAAAGAGACAAAGACAAAAGAGATAAAACTGCAGCTAGTGTAATTCACGGCTGACAGTGCAGCACAGTGGTCAGCAGCAGAGGTGTCAGGTCAGGCCACTCCGCCAGATGTTTTGGGTCCCCGATAGCACAGAGGTTAGCAACTAGCCTAAAGAGCTTGCTTCCGCAATACAAGCTGTGCGTTATTTATTAATAGGCTATCCCATTAGACCTTCGAGACAGTTATGAAAGTTTAAAGCATACCTCCTACGATAAGGCAACTTAAAGACTGAAAAATTCGGATAGTTAAATTACTTTCAAAATTGCCTCAACAGGACGATAAACATTAGGCCTAAACCCCTCTATGCAAAGCCATCTACATGGGTTTGTTTCCAGACCACAATGTCATATGGGTTTAGCTAGCCGTCTTTGCCTCATAGCGGCCGCCCGACACCCGCAGTAGGGGCCTAGCACACATATCTCGTGGTTCTCACACAATGTGTCTGAAATTCGGTGGGGCGATGCAGGGAAGGTTTCCGATGGTGCCAGTGATAAATTTAAACTACTAACACGTGTGTACTTGGGAAGGAAGGAAGAAAGCATAGGCCTAGCTGGTAACAGAAACGCTTTAGCTTGTAGCCGGACGAAAAAAATGGCGTCTTTGTTGGTAGCAGACGATTAATCTAATTAACTAGACAATAAAATGAACGTGTTTGCATTGGAAGTAGAGAAAATTCTATGATAAATGTTAAGTGAGTCAGAAATAAAAGCTGGGGGAAAAGAGAAAGGAAATAACGCAGTAAGAGAGAAGAATGACCCTGACTATACGGCACATTCCTGCAAGCGCAGTGACCTGTGCTACCCACACTACTGTGGAGAAATTTGGGAAGGGGGGGGGGGGGGGGGGGTCCGTAGCATAAACGCCAGAAAATGTGAGGCCTTTTGCCTATTTTCTAGTTATTACCACACTTTTTATTTGAAACTCAACGGACAGATTTGCTGATGACAATAATACCAAGAAGGAAAAGAAAATAGATCTCCAGTCTGCCAAGGTGCCACAGGTGACAGCCATAGGTACATCCCCCACACATCCACATTATGTGCTTTCTGTGATGTGATGTGTCCCTTTGCCATCACTATGACTACTTTAAAGGCTATCACGATTAAAATTTTGTAGAGATACAGAAGTTGTGTGTGGTTTTTTTCATATTTGTCACACCTGTGTGGTGACACTGGTGACAATGTGACATTTATGTACAATAATACACTTCTATGCACTTAACAAACATGTCGTAAGACATAGACATCTGAAATGCAGTATACAGGTCAGATATTGGTGAATATGCCTTGTTTTCAAAAGACAAATAAACAGTTCAACAAAAAGTATGTCTCATCAAGACATAAAAAACAACAGGTGTTATGAGGACATTGTGTGACACATCCTTGAAGTACAATTGCACACAAACATTAACAAACACTTAGCTAGGCGTCAGTTCTTTATTCAACACTTACATGTATGAATTTTTGTCTATTCCATACATATTTTGCTGATTTATTCTATACAACATTCTTTTACCTGTGATTGGTGACAAATAAGGTGACAATGACATATCTTGTGACCATACATGTAAACTTGCCTTAAAATACAAGTACAAACATATATCTAGCTTGTGACAAAATTTCAGCTTGATAGCTTGTCATGCACACAGACAATTGTCCCAGGAGTAGACTATGTCAGTTTGGGGTAGAAAACTTTCAAAGAATTCAAAATCTACAGGCAGTTTAGCTCTGTAGAATTCAACAAGAGGGACTGAAAAATTTGGATGGTTGATTTACTTTCAAAATTGCCTCAAGAGGATGATAAATATTAAACATTAAACCCCTCTATGCAAAGCCATCTATGTTTGTTTCCAGACCACAATATCATATCTGTTTAGTGGATAGATTTTATCTAAATGCTCTTGTACAAAATATTGCAATAACATACTATGCATGTCTGGAAAACATATAAGTGTTAAACATCTGCTTACTTGTCCTCCTCAAATTAAAAAAAAAATTTCCGTTACATTGAAAGATCCCTTCCTTTTAGAATCATCTGTAAAGATTAAAAGCATCCTAAACAATGATATACTTCTCTAGAGAATTTCTGAATGTTTGCTACACAGCAGGGTCGGTATCTTTCCGTGAATGATCATTTTGTTTTAGCCTAAGGGCAATTCTTTATGACATGTTCTGGTATACTTCTTCAATTGACACCCCCCCCCCCCCTTTGCCCATATTATCTATATTTCTATGTGTACACGTATTCAAAGTCCATAATGATCTGCAAAGTCCATAATGATCTGCATTCCTATTGTTAGCCAATTGCGATGCTCTGTTCTTTTTATTTTTGACTTGTAGATTTTTTAAAAAATTGTTCTTGTTTTGTTTCCTTAAAGTTCATCACCAAACAAAAGGCTAAGCTGTTTTTCCCCCTCAGTTCTCCTTACTACTTTGTCGCATAGGCTGCTAAATCGTAACACACGCGCGTGCACACATACACGCACGCGCATACATACAGTTACACTCGTGCGCGCACACACAAACAAACACGCATTTATTCTCTCTCTCTCTCTCTCTCTCTCTCCTCTCTCTCTCTCTCTCTCTCTCTCTCTCTCTCTCTCTCTCTACACACACACACACACACACACACACTCGTGCGTGCACACACACAAACGCGCATTCACACACACACAAACGCGCATTCACACACACAAACGCGCATTCACACACACACACACACGCACGCACACGCACGCACGCACGTATTTACATACACGCACGCACGAAGTATTTACACACACACATTTAGCACGTGCCGGTTCGCACACAGGCACGCGCGCACGCACACACACACACACACACAGTATCAAACATACATCTGAACACACTATTTCAAGGAAAAAATGTTTAGAAAACGATGTAAAGTCTGTCTGTTATCCCTATGTAATGCATCATCATCTTCTGCTTCCCTTTGATCATAATTATGTTTTTCGCCACTCTTGATTATCAATTTATTGGGATTGAAGTTAGTACAATATTCCATGTAACTTTGTAAGGTGTGTGTGTGTTTGATTTGATTTGATTTATTCTTTTATATCGAGGATAATGGAATAAGCACTCTTGTGCTTTTTTACATCTAGTCCCCGTGTGTCTGCAATTTTGTAAATGTCATCTGTTCCCACCGGCACACGATGGCCTACTCTTAGGAAAAGTGGAACAGGATTTAAGGTGTGCACAAGATATTCTGCGTGTGTTCGCACACCGTGCGTTCGCACACGGGGCCTCAGTCTAAAGTCTCATCCGAAGGACTTTCGGGGAGAGTGGAGTCAGTACTGATGTTAACTCCAGGAGAAAAATCTCCACCGGACTCGAACCTGGGTGGTCAGATTCCAGCGCCATGTTCTGACCACTAGGCTATCCGCCCGCGCGCGCGTGTGTGTGTGTGTGTGCGCGGGCGCGCGCGCACGCGCGGGCGCGTGTTACGGGTGATGGTGGTGGTGGTTATTGATGCATTGGCTGTTTGCATCCACAGGCAGACAGACACATACACCACAAATACGCGCGCGCGCGCTCGCGTGTACGCACGCACGCACACATATGCATACACACAGAGTATCAAGGCCTCGTATATGTGAGAAAATTTCTCCGTTTTTGAGTTTTTAAAAAAATGTTTGAATTATGAATTAGGTTTTGAATCTGAATGACGACAGCCGCGGGGCCTGGTCTGCGCTCAGCCTCCCCCCTGTTGGGAGTAGGGAGGAATTTTCTTCCTCTATCATTCTTTGTATGTAAGCTCTCTCTCTCTCTCTCTCTCTCTCTCTCTCTCTCTCTCTCTCTCTCTCTCTGTCTCTCTCTCTCTCTCTCTCTCTCTCTCCAAAGGGTCATGGATGAAATTAAAACCTCCCGTTCAAGAAAAGACAGACGCAGTCCAGCAAATGGCATAAATGAAAACCTGCCTACACCACCCTGCAGAAAACAGCAGACAACGTAGCCGCACCGATAGACACGACTTCGACAAGCTTCACTTACCTCTTCAGGCAGTGATGACAGCGTCAGTCGATATGAAAAAAAACAACAAACATTATCGTTGTAATATAACTTATGAACATTTACCGCGATCGTACTTCCATTCGCGAAGATCCTGTGAATGTACATTGCTCGTTTTGATATGTAATTATCGGAGCTTTCGATCCCCCTCCCCCATGTGTATCGACCCAAAGCCCAACACATTAAACCATTCTCTCTCTCTCTCTCTCTCTCTCTCTCTCTCTCTCTCTCTCTGTTATAAAATAACGTTGTTGTTGCTGTTGTGTTTATTATATACTAAACAATTCGGCAACCCCCTTTATGTATGGGCCAATCGCCTTTTTTGTGAATAAATCTTTAGAGTTTCAGTTCCAGTTCCCCCCCTCTCTCTCCCCTCTCTTCTCCCCCTTTTTTTCCTCCCCTCCCCTCCCCTGCCCCCCCCCCCCCCCCCCCCTCCCCCCCCCTCCCTCCCCTCTCTACCTCTCTCCTGGAGGCCTTGGTGTGAGGGCAGTACATGCTGGGGTGTCAAGGTCTAGTGTGTAAACAAAGCAAAGGGAGAGATGGGTTCCAGCCCCTTAGCTCACAAGGGGAGGGGGGGGAGGGAAGGGAGGGAGGGGGGAGGGGAGGTGAGCAGCGCCCATAACGGATAGTTGTCCTAAACGGGAAGGCTTGCATAAAAAAAAAACACAAAAAAACCACCCCAGATATGAGAGAGAGAGAGAGAGAGAGAGAGAGAGAGAGAGAGAGAGAGAGAGAGAGAGAGAGAATGAATAATCTTTATTTTCCAATGGTAAGCATGCACTTGCCCTGATTAGGGAAAAGCAGACCCCCCCTCCCCTACCCCCCCCCCCCCCTAAAAAAATCAGAACAAAAAACAAACCCCCCATGAACCACCACCAACAACAAATATGACAATAGAAAAATCACCATCACAAAAATCACCATCACCAGCAATAAAAGTTCAACCTCTGATTTCAGAAAAGTAATAAGTAGGCTATACTTTCAACAGATGCACAACCCCCACTAGATACATTGATAATACAAAAATAAATAAATAAAGAGAGGATATAGCCTATGAATTCAACAAACACATAAACCCTGAGAGAGAGAGAGAGAGAGAGAGAGAGAGAGAGAGAGAGAGAGAGAGAGAGAGAGAGAGAGAGAGAGAGAGAGAGAGAGAGAGAGAGAGAGAGAGATTTGATTTGATTTGATTTGATTTGATTCTTTTATATCGAGGATAATGAAATAAGCACACTTGTACTTTTTTACATTCAGGCCCCGTGTGTATGCACTTTTGTAAATGTCATCTGTTCCCACCGGCACACAATGGCCTACTCTTACGAAAAGCGGAACAGGATTTAACGTGTGCGCAAGATGTTCTGCGTGCGTTGGCACACGGGCCTCGGTTTAAAGTCTCATCCAAAGAGAGAGAGAGAGAACTCGAACTCGAACTCGAACTCGAAAGGTTTATTCATGAAAAAAGGCCATTGGCCCATACATGAAGGGGGTTGCCGAATAACGATAACGATAATTGCTTTAAGCTGACACACGACGCTACTCCAAGCCATGGAAACCACAGCATTGATTAGTAATGTACATCGAGACACAAACTCTTTACTGTCCAGATATGTTACGGCATTCCGAGCCTTTCTTTCGTCCAGTCTTTGTCACAAACACACCCTTAGGTCTAGGCTAGGCCTAGCCAAGAGACTGCTGTAATAGGTCTCTAAGTGTCGCTAAGTCCCTTGAAGCACACGATAGGGTCTCCGTGTGTAGTGTGTTCTGGATACGCTTCCCATTCCGCAAACTGGCGAGTTTGACACGTTCCTCTTTTAGCATGTTTTTCTCTTGCTGTTTGACAAACCAGTACACACATACTGGCTCAGTGTCTGGTTGGCATGCGCACTGGATCACAATGTCGTCTGACTCACACGTCACAATATCTTCACCGTCTGAATGATGTAGCACGGATTTTCTAAAGTGTGTTTTCTTTGTCTGTCTCTTAGCCTTCTCTGTACGGATCTATCAGTTAGAGTAGCCACGTACTGTTTGACATTTCTTGTGTCGAATGCACCAACAATATTATCATTGTTCACCTCAGGCTGCAAAACACACATATCAGCACAGTCACTACAATCAGACATACAGGGAGGTTCTAAATCAACCGATGATGGCAACTTAACTGAAGTTTTTGTGTTGATGTCCTGTGTGTGTGTTGTTGGTAGGTCTATTCTATGTGTATCTACACATGCTGTATTCCCCTGTTCTACTCCACTGTCAGGCAGACTCGAGGCACTGAGGACACAGTCACTTTCACACACAACACTTGCCTGCTTCTCTTTATGCTTTCGAGACCGTTCAACATCTCGTTGTCTTTGAGAAAACGATTTTTTCCTGTAGTACTGTGCTTGTGTGCTGCGATTCACTGTTGGATCCGCCATGTTGGTTGACACTGTTGTGTCCACTGGTTTCAGTCGCAAGACAAAAACCACGCTGTCCCCTTCTCCTGCCACTTTCCAGCTGGAAACTGCATTGTCGGTCAGCAGGGCGCCTAAGGTCCTCTCCACAGCCGCTGGAAGTCCAGTAACTGGCATTTTTGAATGAATTTCTAGTTTTACTGCTGCTCACAGAAAATGTACGCCCTGTCCGCTTCACTTCTCGTGACCGCCCCAAGAGAGAGAGAGAGAGAGAGAGAGAGAGAGAGAGAGAGAGAGAGAGAGAGAGAGAGGAGAGAGAGAGAGAGAGAGAGAGAGAGAGAGAGAGAGAGAGAGAGAGAGAGAGAGAGCTCTTTGTTGATGTCATGCTGCTGTGTGTTAGGCCTAGTTAATCCTTGCTTTCTTCCTTTGTTGTTTTAGCTGTCAGTCTCTTTATTGACTGTTTATTTTAATGTGATATTTTCATTGTCTTTAGTGACTTGATTTGACACATGCCAGATTTAGATCATTGAAAATAGGATTATTATTTTTCTTTTCGCTCGCAATATCAAAACTCTCTCTCTCTTCTCTCTCTCTCTCTCTCTCTCTCTCTCTCTCTCTCTCTCTCTGTATGTGTGTGTGTGTGTCTTCGTTTTAACGTCTATCCACTAACAAGTGATTTTAAACTGGACAAGGGGAGGAGGAGATAGGAGTGAATATATGTGTATTTGTAAAGTTGAATGAATGATACAAGGAAAAAACATCTAACCATGAAAAAGTCATTGAACTGCACATACAGAAGAAGACAAAGGAAAAAAGATAAACTTGGGTAGGCCTAAGCTCGAATGGGTGCAAGTGTGTGTGAGTGAGTGAGTGTGTATATGTGTGTGTGTGTGTGTGGAAGGGGGGGGGGGGGCGCGCGCGTGTGTGTTTGTAGGGGTGTGTGCGCGTGTGCGTGCACGTGTGTATGTGTGTGTGTGTATATGTGTGTGTGTGTGTGTGGGGGGGGGGGGCGCGCGTGTGTGTTTGTAGGGGTGTGTGCGCGTGTGCGTGCACGTGTGTATGTGTGTGTGTGTATATATGTGTGTGTGTGTGTGTGTGTGTGTGTGTGTGTGTGTGTGTGTGTGTGTGTGTGTGTGTGTGTGTGTATCGTTATCCTTATCATAGGTAAAAACAAAGTGACATTTGAACAAGAAAAACACTAACTTTAAACCTAAAGCAAATGAGCAACTGGACTTCGAAACAAATATTCACAAATGCTGAACATTGATAAAAAGTCACTGAAAACATTTTCTAACGAAGATCAGAAATATCAGGCAAAAATGATTTTAAAGTTTGGCATTCAAAAATTAAATGGACACTTGAAAGTTTTTCCCTGCAACAGCATTTAACTCCTGTTACAAATTTTGTTTTTAAGGCATTTAACTTTAATCGATAAAGAAGTGAAGTAATTTGCCTGAGCTTTGCCATGCTATAATGGGGAAATTTCGAAGCTATATGTTTTAGGTTATAAGTCTGTGTAACACGTTTATCAGAAATGTTACCAAGGTCTTTATCAAATAACTTCATTTCATTCTTTGATTCCTTTTCCAATAAATTGTAAGTGTCATAAATTGAAAGTGGATAAATCAACTCAATAGATCCTTCCTCATGTTTTGCGCCCCTTTTAGCCGCTTGGTCAGCCCACTCATTATAATACAATCGATGATAGGGGACCCAACAAAATATCACATCTGTTCCTCTCAAAGTTAGACAATGTATTAGGTGATTTATTTCTATCCCAATGTTAGAATGTGTTTTAACTGAACCAGATTGAAGAGATAGTAAGGCTGATTTTGAATCAACACAAACTAAAATTTTGAAGACAGAAAAGGTAAGTCATTTATATAGTTTAAAGACATAAGTATTGCAATTAGTTCTGCACTGTGTGTGTGTGTGAATTTTTTTTTTAATAAGAGAGAGAGAGAGAGAGAGAGAGAGAGAGAGAGAGAGAGAGAGAGAGAGAAGAGAGACAGAGAGAGAGAGAGAGAGAGAGAGAGAGAGAGAGCACTGGCACCCCCTCCCCCTTCTCCCAGGCATTCTTACTTTCAATAAGTAATAGATCTATAAGCCCCCATCTGCAATCATCTCTCTCTCTCTCTCTCTCTCTCTCTCTCTCTCTCTCTCTCTCTCTCTCTCTCTCTCTCTCTCTCCTCCACCCCCACCCTGGGGTATCACTACAACAACTACTGCTACTACACCACAGGCGCCCGCCCCTGCGCCCACACCCACGAACGCACATTTTACCGCATACACGCGCACGCACGCACAGACATACACGCGCGCACGCGCACACACACACACACATATTCGTGTACATACTTGTGTTTGTCTGAGGGGGGTTGTGTATATGTGTACGTGCGTATACATGTACATGTGCATGTGCTTGCGTGTGTGTGTGTAGCCCCATGTGAAAGAGTAAGTCTTACAGTTTATTTTCTTTTTTAATATAATATAATTATCATGAGGGGACGGGATAGCTCAGTGGTCAGAGTGCTCGCTTTCCCTCAGCAGCGTGGAGCATAGTTACCAGTTGGATCGGTGACCGTTTGCGCGCCTTGGCTTCAGTACAGTCCCCCAGTTCACCCAGCTGTAAATGGGTACCTGCCCGATTTAGGCTCAGGGAAGGTAAAGCAGCGAGGGAGAGGAGATGGGAGCCGCCCTCAACATGCTGGCCCCTAGAGAAGCTGAGGTCTCTGACGCCTTGCTCCCCTACGACCGCCGAAGTTACGGAACACCTTTACCTTTTGAGTTTATTTAATTTTTGAGTTGTAGTAACAATGTGAAGCTAAATATATTTAGGATGTTTTCCCCCTGTTATTGTATTTTTCTTGTTTGCCTGTTGTTTCATTTTGTTAGTGTGGTTTTTTGTTTGGTTGTTTTGTTGTTGTTTTGTTGTTTGTTTGTTGTTGTTTTTGGGGGTCCAGATTGATGGTTTGATGAAAAAAAAAAAAAGGCTTACTCAATGTACCATCTAAAAATAAAATTTTGACTTTGACACACAGAACATTTCTGTGGCGGGTACCAATCTGTCTGCAGTCACAGCTGGAAAGATCTTGTATTTAGACACTGACACCTCAGCTTGATGGGAACTAGCCTAACACCAAAACAGGAGAGAGAGAGAGAGAGAGAGAGAGAGAGAGAGAGAGAGAGAGAGGAAGAGAGAGAGAGAGAGAGAGAGAGAGAGAAGAGAGAGAGAGAGAGAGAGATGAAAAGAGAGAAGACATGAACAGTGGAATATGAGGAAGGGAAGGAGGAGGGAGGGTCGGTATTGGTGTAGTGAGACACCCCCCACCCCCCCAAGAGAGAGGGGGAGGGGGGATGGTATTCGTTTAGAGTTGTATGGGAGGGGGGCGGAGAGGGAGGGGGAGGGGGGATGGTAGTGGTTTACATGGGGAGAGGGGAGGAGGAGGAGCTGGAGGAGGGAGGGACCTTATTGGTGTAGTGAGGGCCGGGCGGAGAGGGAGGGGAAGGGGGGATAGTGTTGGTTTAGAGTTGAAGTAAGTCAAGTCAAGAGTTGGAGGGGGGGAGGGCGGAGAGAGAGGGGGATGGTATTGGTTTACATGGGGAGATAGGGGGGATAAGAGGGGAGAAAGAGAAGAAGGGATGGGCAGTAGGCCTATTGGTTTACAGGTGAAGAGGGGGGGGGGAGTGCAGAAACAGTGGTAGGCCTATAAGCTGCAACTTAACTTTTAGTCTATTCACTTGCATACAAAGAAAGAAAAACTTTACTGGTTAGCTCTGCACTTATATGGCTCGGCCTTGGGGGGGTGGAGTGAGCAGGCCAGCGAGAGAGAGAGAGAGAGAGAGAGGAGAGAGAGAGAGAGAGAGAGAGAGAGAGAGAGAGAGAGAGAGAGAGAGAGAGGAGAGAGAGGAGACAGACAGACAGACAGACAGAGACAGACAGAGCAGACAGAGAGAGAGAGAGAAGAGAGAGAGAAGAGAGAAGAGAGGAGAGAGAGAGAGAGAAGAGAAGAGAGAGAGAGAGAGAGAGAGAGAATGAATGAATGAATAATCTCTATTTTTCAAGGGTTACAGAGTAAGTATTAGTCTACATACTTTTTTTCCATCCGGCCCTTGTCCTGATCAGGGAATAAAGCTAAGAAACCCCGTCACCAACAACAACAGTTCAACCTAGACTAGATCATGGGATACATTCAACAAACGCGTAATCTCTAACTGGTTACACTGATAATTATTTAATAATAATAATAATAATAATAATATAATAATAATAATAATAATAATAATAATAATAATAATACATGGAATTTGTACTATATCTTGTAAAAACAAATCAAAGCGCTTGCACTCGACCCACACAACACACAATCAACAACAATTTACAGTTTTAACAAACTCAAATATACACACACACACACGCACGCACGCACGCACGCCCGCGAGCACACACAATTAAACAAAAGAAAAGGCTATGTATTCACATAGACGTAGTCCACAATTGACTCGAATATTATCTAGACAGATGCATTGAATATATTTATGTAAATGAAGTATATTAAAATGGAGAGGAGAAAAAATTAAAGAAGAAGAAAAAAAAAAACAAATAAAAGGACCCCAATAATGCAAGCAAAAAATGAGAGAGAGAGAGAGAGAGAGAGGAGAGAGAGAGAGAGAGAGAGAGAGAGAGAGAGAGAGAGAGAGAGAGAGAGAGAGGGAGAGAGAGAAGAGAGAGAATTTCACCCAGAGAAATCTGCCGTGACTTAACAGTGGTATACAAATAGAAATGTGGCAAGGCCACTTTTATATATATATATATATATATATATATATATATATATATATATATATATATATAATATATATATATATATATATATATATATATAGTGTGTAACATAGCCTTGTGACATAGGCCTACCTTGGAAAGTTTTCCACACACTGATTACAAAATAGACAATATCATCACCATCAAACTCTGAGTACAGCAAAATATCAATTTTATGTATACTCACACACATACGCGCGCGCGCGCGCACACACACACTTATACCTGACACACACATACATACGTGTGCACACACACACAACACACACACACACACACACACACACACACACACACACACACACACACACACACACACACACACAAAGCCTAAAGCCCCCCCCCCCTCCCCCCCTCTGTTTAGACACCACTTCCTTCCAGCATCCAGGCTAATTGCTGCTGGCAGATTTCCCCTATCCAGTGCTCAGCAAGGCCTAGCCTCGCCAAAGTGATGGAAAAGATAAACACACAGCCTGAAGAGAGGGGTGGACTGATTGCAGACATAGATAGATGGCGCTGCTCAGGTGGGGACACTTTCTACTGACAGGCAACAGTTTTATCAACATGCCTGTCAGTATTGTAAATTGCCCTTCAGGGATGATTAAAGTGTTTTTGACTTGACTTCGACATCTGCTTTCTATCACCTTTCACCCTTCCCTGACACTGAGACAGGAAAGGTCTCTTGAAAAAATTGAATAACTCCCCTCTTCCACCCCAGAGAATGGTGTGCTAAGTTTCTAATTAGCAGGCCTAGCATATAGGGCGTAGGGTGTAGGCAGCCTAGTGTAGGCCTACCCCTTCTATTCTCCCTCTCCTCATTCTTAGTTTCAACACACTGTAGGTAGGTAGGCCTACTATACTAAATGATGTGCATCACTGGTAGAGGCCTAGGCTAGGCCAAATGCAGTCGCTATTGGTGTTTTACTTTTGTGAGAGTCTTATTTATTTCATTTATTTATTTAGTCTATACCACTTTGTGTCACAGCAGATTTCTCTTAGTGAAATTCGGGCTGTTGGGGAGAGCGCTTCGCCACAAGTGCAGCGGCTACACAGTGGTTTTTTTTTCTCTTTTTCCTGTCTGCAATTGTATTTGTTTCCCTACCAGAGTGAATTTTTTGCTACAGAATTTTGCCAGGGACAACCCTCTTGTTTTTGTGGGTTCTTTTATGTGCGTTATATTAATGATGTGTGTAACACACGGACCTAGCAGGTTTATCGTCTCAAGACTATAGCACCTAGACTACCACTCGTGATCTAATGGATGGGGGAAAATTTTGGGCCCAAACGGGATTCGAACCACCGCACACTCCGACACGACCCGACCCGGTCTTTTCGCTTTCTAGACAGGCGGGCTTTCTAGACTGGTGCGTGGTCTAGGGCTACCGATCCAACACAACTTCTCTCTGTTACCTAGGAAACAGTTATGGAGGACTCTTGTGTCTGGATGGAGGACACAGTGCGTGACAAACAGCAAGGACACAGGGATCTATCTCTATGTGGTGTGTCTGACTGACTGTCTCTTTCAGCTGACAACATTCACAGCAACCAACAGGAAAGCCACAGCTGTCTACACGTGAGTACAACACGTCTGTTTTGCCAGCTTCAGTTACAAGTACAGCTTGCTGTCTGTTTGCATGTTATTGTGATGTTTGTTTTTGTGGTGTAATACTGTCCACTTTTTCTGTGTTGGTATTCTTTAATACTTGTTAGTAGCTGAGGCCTGAACAGTAAGTAAAAAATCCTCTCCCTCAAAAGCGGCCAACAGGATGAAAGAATTTGATAAGATGAAATAATGCACACTTCAGACAAAACACTGTGCTTAAAAAAAATTAGGGCCTAACAATCTCATATTGATTCTAAAATATAGGAGAGAGAGAGAGAGAGAGAGAGAGGAGAGAGAGAGAGAGAGAGAGAGAGAGAGAGAGGAGGAGAACAATTAACAAATTTTATTGCTATTTACTATAATTTAGCAATGAAGCCATATAGCGCTGCGGCGCTGAGTTACAAACCAG
>CM060327.1:54491601-54499101 GCA_030674155.1 Stramonita haemastoma | reverse complement strand
ATACACCGAAAATACATGATCGAGGTACTTAAAAGGCAAATATTAAATTCCAATCAAGTATTTCTTCCTTCTGTTCATTGAATGAAAAATGTACCTGGAGACACTGTGCATCTGTTTGCTATCTGACACTTGTAACAATTCGTGGATAGGAGTTGAAGCTAACCCCCCCAGAAACTTAGTCAGCATATATGGGACACATGAAAAGAAAATAATGCTCTTCATCTTCCTTTGCTGACTTAACAGAATGGACAGAATTTCTTTTGTGGGGCATTGAGAGAGGGAGAATGAATGAATGAATGAATGCATGAATGAATGAATAAATGAATGAATGAATGAATGAATGATCTTTATTTTTGAAGGGTAACAGAGTATTTCCTTGACCTGATTAGGGAATAAAAAAAATAAATAAATAAAAGACCCCACCAAACCAAAATTGAGGTACAAAAATCAAAGATAAAAACAAAGCAACCCCCCCCCCCCCCAAAAAAAAAAAATCGCTACTATCAAGACTAGAAGTTCAACCTATGATTTTATTTTTAAAAAAAGCCCACCCCGGGGCGTGCAGAGAAGAGAGAGAGAGAGAGGAGAGAGAGAGAGAGAGAGAGAGAGAGAGAGAGAGAGAGAGAGAGAGAGAGAGAGAGATTTTATTGCTAGGCCTGTTTAGCAATGAAGCCATATAGCGCTGCGGCGCAGTTATGAACGATATCAAGGGCAAGGCGATTTATTACAGTGACATAAAATCAGGGGCCTATCAATCTCATATTGATTCTAAATTAACAGAGAGAGAGAGAGAGAGAGAGAGAGAGGAGAGAGAGAGAGAGAGAGAGGAGAGAGAGAGGATTTGATTTGAGAGAGAGATTTGATTTGATTTGATTTGATTTATTCTTTTATATCAAGGATAATGGGATAAGCACTCTTGTGCTTTTTTACCCATCCAGTCCCCGTGTGCTTGCAGTTTTGTAAATGTCACCTGTTCCCACCGGCACACGATGGCCTACTCTTACGAAAAGCGGAACAGGATTTAACGTGTGCGCAAGATGTTCTGCGTGCGTTGGCACACGGGGCCTCGGTTTAAAGTGTTAGCCTTTCCGAAGGACTTTAGGGGAGAATGGAGTCAGCACTGATGTTAATTCCAGGAGAAAAATCTCCTCTACCGGACTCGAACCGGGGTCGTCAAATTGCCTGCGCAATGTTCTGACCACTAGGCTATCCGTCCCCACGTTGTCTGTGTGTGTGTGTGTGTGGGGGGGGGGGGGGGGGGGGGGGGGGGGGAAGGGGGCGCGCGCGTGTGTGTGTGTGTACGCGTGTGCATGCGTGTGCATACATGTGTGTTATCATGCGCGGACGCGTGTGTGTGTATGTGTGTGTGTGTGTACGCGTGTGTATGTGTACGCGTGTGCATGCGTGTGCATACATGTGTGGTAGGCCTATCAGTGGCGTGCATGTGTGTATACTCTGTGCGTGCGTGCCTGCGTGCGAGTATGCATGCGAGCGAGCGTGCGTGCGAGCGAGGGAGGGAGCGAGCGGGCGAGTGAGAGTGTGTGTGTGTGCACGTGCACGCGTTATATTTGTTTGCACAAGTATTGTATACACTGCAGCAACTAGGAATCTGTAGGCCCACATAGTTGTGATGTTGATAAAATGTTACATGTCAAAAATTGAATCAAAATCAAATTTAACTTTGAAAGGAATATAGATTTGATTTATAATGGTTTACAAAAACCGAGCTACGGGGCTCTTTTTCAAGCCTTTCACTATTTCTAACATGTTAAATAAGATTATGAAACAATATTATATGTGAGGAATAAACAATCAGGATCACTCTGATACAACCAAGCCCGCAAATACGGCATCAACTGTTATCAATTAAATAAAAACAATAACACCCATGTTGTGGCATAATCTTACTTATCACCACAAATACACGACAAATGTCGATTGAATTTCGCTTTTAGAGCATGGAGCCTGAGTCTGCAATGCAACACCAGCTCACATCACGACACATGCCACATGCGCGCTCACAGACGCGTGCTCGTGCGTACACACACACACACACACACACACACACACACACACACACACACACACACACACACACACACACACACACTCAAACACAAACACACACTCGCATCATTTCTAGCAAACACCATACACCGAAAATACATGATCGAGATACATAAAAGGCAAATATTAAATTCCAATCAAGTATTTCTTCCTTCTGTTTTTTGAATGAAAAATGTACCTGGAGACACTGTGCATCTGTTTGCTATCTGACACTTGTAACAATTCGTGGATAGGAGTTGAAGCTAAACCCCCCAGAAACTTAGTCAGCATATATGGGACACATGAAAAGAAAATAATGCTCTTCATCTTCCTTTGCTGACTTAACAGAATGGACAGAATTTCTTTTGTGGGGCATTGAGAGAGAGAGAGAATGAATGAATGAATAACTGAATGGATGAATGAATGAATGAATGAATGAATGATCTTTATTTTTGAAGGGTAACAGAGTATTTCCTTGACCTGATTAGGGAATAAAAAAAAAAAAATAAAAGACCCCACCAAACCAAAATTAAGGTACAAAAATCAAAGATAAAAACAAAGCAACCCCCCCCCCCCCAAAAAAAAAAAAAAAAAAAAAAAAATCGCTACTATCAAGACTAGAAGTTCAACCTATGATTTTATAAAAAGGCGCACCCCGGGGCGTGCAGAGAGAGAGAGGAGAGAGAGAGAGAGAGAGAGAGAGAGAGAGAGAGAGAGAGAGAGAGAGAGAGAGAGAGACAGAGAGAGAGAGAGAGAGAGAGAGAGAGAGAGAGAGATGAGAGAGAGAGAGAGAGAGAGATTTTATTGCTAGGCCTGTTTAGCAATGAAGCCATATAGCGCTGCGGCGCAGTTATGAACGATATCAAGGGCAAGGCGATTTATTACAGTGACATAAAATCAGGGGCCTATCAATCTCATATTGATTCTAAATTAACAGAGAGAGAGAGAGAGGAGAGAGAGGAGAGAGAGGAGAGAGAGAGAGAGAGAGTTTGATTTGATTTGATTTGATTGATTTGATTTGATTTGATTTATTCTTTTATATCGAGGATAATGGGATAAGCACTCTTGTGCTTTTTTACCCTTCCAGTCCCCGTGTGCTTGCAGTTTTGTAAATGTCACCTGTTCCCACCGGCACACGATGGCCTACTCTTACGAAAAGCGGAACAGGATTTAACGTGTGCGCAAGATGTTCTGCGTGCGTTGGCACACGGGGCCTCGGTTTAAAGTGTTAGCCTATCCGAAGGACTTTAGGGGAGAGTGGAGTCAGCACTGATGTTAACTCCAGGAGAAAAATCTCCTCTACCGGACTCGAACCGGGGTCGTCAAATATCCAGCGCAATGTTCTGACCACTAGGCTATCCGTCCCCACGTTGTCTGTGTGTGTGTGTTGTGTGTGTGTGTGTGTGTGTGTGTGTGTGTGTGTGTGTGTGTGTGTGCGTGCGTGTGTACGCGTGTGCATGCGTGTGCATACATGTGTGTTATCATGCACGGACGCGTGTGTGTATGTGTGTGTGTGTGTGTGTGTGTGTGTGTGTGTGTGTTGTGTGTGTGTGTTACGCGTGTGTATGTGTACGCGTGTGCATGCGTGTGTATACATGTGTGTTAGGCCTATCAGGGGCGCGCGTGTGTGTTACTCTGTGCGTGCGTGCCTGCGTGCGAGCATGCATGCGAGCGAGCGTGCGTGCGAGCGAGGGAGGGAGCGAGCGAGCGGGCGAGTGAGTGTGTGAGAGTGTGTGTGTGTGCACGTGCACGCGTATGTTTGTTTGCACAAGTATTGTATACATTGCAGCAACTAGGAATCTGTAGGCCCACATAGTTGTGATGTTGAAAAAATGTTACATGTCAAAAATTGAATCAAAATCAAATTTAACTTTGAAAGGAATGTAGATTTGATTTATAATGGTTTACAAAAACCGACCTACGGGGCTCTTTTTCAAGCCTTTCACTATTTCTAACAAGTTAAGATTATGAAACAATATTATATGTGAGGAATAAACAATCAGGATCACTCTGGTAGAACCAAGCCCGCAAATACGGCATCAACTGTTATCAATTAAATAAAAACAACAACACCCATGTTGTGGCATAATCTTACTTATCACCACAAATACACGACAAATGTCGATTGAATTTCGCTTTTAGAGCGTGGAGCCTGAGTCTGCAATGCAACACCAGCTCACATCACGACACATGCCACATGCGCGCTCACAGACGCGTGCTCGTGCGTACACACACACACACACACACACACACACACACACACACACACACACACACACACACACACACACACATTGATACAAACACACACACTCCATCATTTCTAGCAAACACCATACACCAAAATTACATGATCGAGGTACATAAAAGGCAAATATTAAATTCCAATCAACTGTTTCTTCCGTCTGTTCATTGAATGAAAAATGTACCTGGAGACAATGTGCATCTGTTTGCTATCTGACACTTGTAACAATACGTGGACAGGAGTTAAAGTTACCCCCCCCCAGAAACTTAGTTCTGAAATCAGCATATATGGGACACATGAAAAGAAAATGCTCTTCATCTTCCTTTGTTGACTTACAAAATGGACAGAATTTATTTGTGGGGCATTGAGAGAGAGAGACGAGAGAGAGAGAGAGAGAGAGAGATGGAGAGATGAAGGAGAGAGGGAGAGAGAGAGAGAGAATTAATTAATTAATTAATTAATTATCTTTAGTTTTGAAGGGTAACAGAGTATTTCCTTGTCCTGATTAGGGAATAGCAAAAAAAAAAAAAAAAAGACCCAACCAAAACAAAATTAAGATACAGAAATCAAAGATAAAAACAAAACGATAAAATCGCTACACACCAAGACTAGAAGTTCAACCTATGATTTTATAAAAAAAGGAGAGAGAGAGAGAGAGAGAGAGAGGAGATGAGAGAGGAGAGAGGAGAGAGAGAGAGGAGAGAGAGAGAGGAGAGAGAGAGTTTTATTGCTAGGCCTGTTTAGCAATAAAGCCATAGCCTATAGCACTGCGGCGCAGTTATGAACGATATCAAGCGCAAGGTGATTACAGTGACATAAAATCAGGGCCTATTAATCTCATATTGGTTCTAAAATAACAGAGAGAGAGAGAGAGAGAGAGAGAGAGAGAGAGAGAGAGAGGAGAGAGAGAGAGAGAGAGAGAGAGAGAGAGAGAGAGAGAGAGAGAGAGAGGCAAGGCAAGGCAAGGCAAATTCTTTTATTCGAAGATAATAGATAAGCACTCATGTGCTTTTTTAAATCAGTCCCCGCCCTTTTCAGGGATAACATCAAGATAGAGAGAGAGAGAGAGAGAGAGAGAGAGAGGAGAGAGAGAGAGAGAGAGAGGAGAGAGAGAGAGAGAGAGAGAGAGAACAATGAACAAAATGAATTTTATTGCTATAAATTTAGCAATGATGCCATATATATAGGGCTGTGGCGCCTATCGCCTAGCCTAGTATCCAGCACAACACGATTACAGTGACACCGAAACCATGGCAGTAGTGTGGTATGTACATCTAGATTGTGTAGTACATTATTGTCCGTGTCTCAATTTTAATTTCGATTTTCAAAAGTCTTTCCTTTTTTCGAGTCTGCAGCCTGCAATACAATGTGATTGCCAAACAAAAACCGGACGAGGTCCCCAAGAAGATGTAGACTACGCTAGCTCCCGTTCAGCTCGTGCCATCAGCACGTGTCACTGTTTCTGCTGTTGTGTGTTAGGGGGAGGGAGGAGAGAGAGAGCAAGGCAAGGCAAATTCTTTTATTCAAGGATAATAGATAAGCACTCGTGTACTTTTTTACATCCAGTCCCCGCCCTTTTCAGGGATAACAAACATCAAGATAAAAAAAAATATATATATATAATTATTAGAGAGAGAGAGAGAGAGAGAGAGAGAGAGAAGGGGGAGAGAGAGAGAGAGAGAGAGAAGAGAGAGGAGAGAAGATTTGATCTGATTTATTCTTTTATATCGAGGATAATGGAATAAGCACTCTTGTGCTTTTTTTTCATCCAGTCCCCGTGTGTATGCAGTTTTGTAAATGTCATTTGTTCCCACCGGCACACGATGGCCTACTCTTACGAAAAGCGGAACAGGATTTAACGTGTGCGCAAGATGTTCTGCGCGCGTTCGCACACGGGGCCTCGGTTTAAAGTCTCATCCGAAGGACGAGAGAGAGAGGAGAGAGAGAGGAAGAGAGAGAGAGAGAGAGAGAGGAGAGGAGGAGAGAGAGGAGAGGAGGAAATGATTTTTGTGACTGACTTGTCAACCTTAAGCCTCCATCATGTCAATAGATGATGAAAACTGCTGTGCTGCTTGACAAGCAATCCTCCTGAGCCGGAATCTGAAAGGGAGATCCGTCAGGAGAGAAATGCGTCGCTGTTTCGGGCGCTTTCTCTCGACAGCTGAAAAAAAAAAGATCAATTATATCAATTGAAAAAAAAACATTAAAAAAACACAGTAGGTTGCAAAAAGTAAAGTGAAATAAATCATGATATCAATTAATGCAGGGAATATACACATGGTTTCACGTCAAATCTGTTAGTCCTGAACAGATAATTGGAGAGAGAGAGAGAGAGAGAGAGAGAGAGAGAGAGAGAGAGAGAGAGAGAGAGAGAGAGAGAGAGAGAGAGAGTTTTATTTTTTATTTATTCTTTTATATCCAGGATAATGGAATAAGCAAAATCATATTTTTTACATCCAGTCTCCGTGTGTATGCAGTTTTGTAAATGTCATCTGTTCCCACCGGCACACGATGGCCTACTCTTACGAAAAGCGGAACAGGATTTAACTTGTGCCCAAGATGTTCTGCGTGCGTTGGCACACGGGCCTCGGTTTATAGTCTCATAAAGACTTTTGGGGAGAGTGGAGTCAGCACTGACGTTAACTCCAGGGGAAAAAATTAATCCTCTCAACCAGAATCGAACCCGTCGCAGCAACGCAGTTCGTCGCAACTTGCAACGAACTGCGTCGATTCCCCCGTGTAAAAAAAAAAACCCAGAAAAACCCACACCAAACAACATACCTTTAATCGATGTAAGTTCAATATAATGCGCTATTTCAACATTTTAGAAGCTTTTCATACATATTAATTGTCAATTTTCTGACTTTAAGTTTGAAGTTGTGACAAAAGTGCTTTGACGCACTTTGTCACATTTTTAGCACCAAAAGCATGCAATGGCAAAAGTTCTCAGTATAAAACAGAAATGATAATAAAGTTGATTTGTAAAAATAAAAAAAATATTTTAAAAAATAGTACATTAATAAACAACAAAAAACCCCTTTGAATCCTCAGCTATTACTTTTTTCAGCTGTTTGACTTTACTTCCAGATTGGGATGATAAGGCTACTCAGTATAAAAAATATGGTACTTAAAATCAAAAGAACTGCTGCTGTGTGACTTTAATGCCGGATTGTCTTCCATGAAAAAACTACTTAAAATCACTTTGTCAC
>CM060327.1:54466601-54486601 GCA_030674155.1 Stramonita haemastoma | reverse complement strand
AACACAGGAAGGAAAGCAGTGAAATAATGCTAAAACTGAAGAAATCTCATGCTTGGAAACACACGAGGAAACGAGGAAACGCTAATGTATACAGTACACAGACACCCAGCCATTGGAGTAAAAAGACGAGAAAAAAAAAAGGGAGAAAACCCCCCAAAACAAACAAGACAGATAGGTTAAAGTTCAGGCATGTGCAGAAGGATTAAGTGGCTCAATGGACAATTTCCGGTGATTGTTGAAAGATAAAAAATAAATAATTTGATCGATCTTTACAATTTGCATCGAGCTATTTTTACTTGACATAACTTGCGATTAAGTTTGCTAAACGGGGCATTATGTAAAAGGCTGAGCATGCAGGGCAATTTTGTGATTTTGAAGGTAAGTTCCGACTTGTTGTTCCAACTTCGTTGTGACTTTGATAGAACACGTGTTTCAGCTTTTTGTGGCAATGAAATGATCGAGATCTGTGCATGGAGAATCGTTTGTGATTAAAAAAAGAAGGAAAACGGCTTTGATATCCCAAGCCAATGTAAAATTCAGATCTAAATTCTAATGTTCCTATCCCTTCCAAGAGCACAGCAGGATCTGAAAGTTGTAGAACATTTTAACTTCAGGACAAGAGTCATGGGGCTGCAGTCATTGATGCTGCTAGATCCTTCCCCTTTCCCTATTGTTGTGTCTAGGTAGCCAGGAGTAAAGAGGATTCGTACAATAAAACTAGGCACGGACGCTTGGAGTTGGAAGTCGATGTCGGTTTATTCTGTTTCTAGCTCCATGGTAACCGAATCCCATTGCATGCTGGGTAATTATCAAAAAATGCCAAATCTCGCACATGCTAACGAGAAATAAAACAAATGAAAATGAAAGTAACTAAAACACAACATTCCTCCCAAGCTTTAAACACAATGTACATACAACACATACACATATCCAAATTGCAAATGTGCTCACGTGTGTGTGTGTGTGTGTGTGTGTGTGTGTGTGTGTGTGTGTGCGCGCGTGCGCCTGTGTGTGTGTGTGTGTGTGTGTGTGTGTGTGTGTGTGTATGCGCGTTTGTGTGTGTATCTGTTGTATCTATTGTTCATAGTCCCTCAGGTATGCAGGGGGGCGACGTTGTCGACGTGGTCTCCCAGGGATTTCAGGTTCGAGGACATTTGCTGCAGGCAGCGAGCAGGCTGGGTTGGGTCTTGTGGGGGTTTGAGGAGGTCCAGGCATGTGGGCAGGTGGAACAACATGTCTATCTTGTGTCTGGTCAGGGGCCATGTTCCAGACAGGTGGAGCAGGTCCAGGAGTCTGGGCTGGTGGAGGCGTCTGTCTGTCTGGTGTCCAGGCAGGGGCCACGTTCGGAGTCGTTTCCTCTTCTTCTTCAGCGGACTCTGGGAGCAAGCCCTTGATGGGTTTGAAGTGGGACGAGTTCCGCACAATGGTGGTGTCACCCCGTTTGGCAGTCACCATGCTGCCCTTCTTCTCAGTCACCACGTATGGATGAGGGGCGTAGGGTGTGGTGACCTTTGTCTGCTTTGGCTGGCGTACCAAGACATGGTCTCCCAGCTGTAGTGTTGATGGCTGGGTGTTGCGGTGCTGGTCAGCATAGGCCTTCATTTTTGCCTTGTTGATTTTGTCGGTCTGGGCTATGAGGGATTGATGTTGGGTATGGGGGGGGGTTTGAGATGGGGAATTCCTTGGCGAGAGAAAATTGTCTCCAGCCTTGGTAGGACTGTGGCAGCTGAAGTGGAGGGAACAATCTCCACCTCGGGAAAGCGGCTGTGTTCGTCAATGACGACAAGCAGGTATTCTCCTGTCGGGAAAGGACCAGCAAAGTCGATGGCCAGTGAGTTCCATGGTTGGGATGGGAGTGGGGTAGGGATGATGGGTTCTCGGGACTTAGGACCAGGGTTTGAGGCTTGACAAGGAAGGCAAGCCTTGACAGTCTCCTCGACGAGTCGGTCGATCCCGGGAAACCAGACCTTCTCTCGGATGCACTGCTTGGTTTTGACAATGCCTTGGTGAGACTGGTGGGCAATGTCAACGACCCTGCGCTGCAGGCAGGAGGGGATGACCAGTCTATGTCCTCTAAGCACAAGGCCGTCGTGAGCTGATAGTTCATCGCGGAATTGTGCGTACTGGCTGATGTCACTGGCATGCCATTTCCCGGTCTGGATGGCCGTCATTACTCTTTGGAGAGTTTCATCATTTTGTGTGGCTGTCCGCACTTCTGCTTGAGTCATCGATTTTGGTACGGTATGCCTGGCAATGTATCTGACATAGTCTTCGCCAGCGTTCTCACGAAGGGGTGTAGACTGAGGGTGACGACTGATGAAGTCAGCGGGGTTCAAGTCATCTCTGCCTGGTGAGTATACAAGGTTGATGTCGTAGGGCATGAGGCGAAGGCGCCAGCGTTCAACACGTGCAGTGGCAGGTTTCTGGCTGTTGATCATGCCTAGCAGGGGCTTGTGGTCAGTCATCACGGTACAGCGAGCACCAAAAAGGTAGAGGGTGGTAGTGCTCCACCCCGTACACCACAGCCAGCATCTCCTTTTCTGTCTGTGAGTAGCGCTGTTCCGTTGGCGTCAGTGCACGACTGCCGTAGCTGATGACCCTTCCCCTCTGAGTCAGGATGGCGCCAAGTCCTACTGGGCTTGCATCAACAAGGATTGTAGAGAGTTCTGCTGGATCAAAGTATGCCATCACCTTGGTGCTCATGAGGCATTGCTTCAGCTTGTTGAAGGCATGTTGTTGCTCCTGTCCCCATTTCCATGTTGTCTTCTTACACGTGAGGAGTCTGAGGGGCTCTGTCAGGGTGGCATAGCTTGGGACAAAGCGGGAGATGTACTGCGTCATTCCCAGGAAGGATCTGACTTCGCTGACATTGGTTGGTGCAGGAGATTCAGAGATGGTTTTGATTTTCTCGGGGTCAGGTTTGATGCCTTTCTTTCCGAACACATGGCCAAAGAAGGACAGTTCTGGCACAGAAAAGACGCACTTGTCCTTTTGAAGTTTTGCCCCCTTTTCATTGAGTCGCTGCAGTGTGGCGTGCAGGCTGCGGTCGTGCTCAGCTTGGGTCTTGCCATGGATGATGATGTCATCAGAGAGGTTTCTGACCCCAGGAATGTCATGAAGAAGTTCGGCGATAGCGTTCTGAAAAATTTCAGAGGCTGCATTCACACCAAAAAGCAGTCTTTTGTAGCGCCTTAGGCCAGCATGAGTGGTGAACGTGGTGATGTAACGGCTTGACTCGTCCAGTTCCAGCTGATGGTAGGCGTTCTTCATGTCTAGTTTGCTGAACACTGTAGATCCATTCAGGTCGGAGATGAGATCATCAAGAGTAGGCATCGGGTGTTTTTCTCGCTTGATGGCTCTGTTTGCTTCCCGCATGTCAATGCACACGCGAACTCCGCCTGATTTCTTTGGGACTACAACGATCGGGCTGACCCATGGGGTAGGTCCGTTAACTTTTTCGATGATGTCCATCGCTTCGAGTCTGTCAAGCTCCTTTTCTACATCTCTGCGGACATGAAAAGGTATTCTTCTGTGTCTCTGGGCTACTGGAGCGACATTCTCATCAATGTGGAGTTTGATGCAGATGTCTTTGATTCGTCCAAGCTCGTTGTTAAATAAATTGTTGTATTTTTCGGCCATCGGAGGTAGTCTGGTTGTGGAGGCTGTGAAAGCATATTGAATCATGGTCATTGCCTGGGCAGTTGCAGCGCTCAGTATGTTTACAGCATTGGTCTGGTCTATGTCCACCACATGGAATGTAGCTGTCCTAGTCACATCTTTGAAACGCATAACGGTTGTGAAATGTCCTTTTACAGTCAAGGGGGTCTTTGATCCATAGGGATATATCAAAGGAGAGGGGTGATGGAGTGTGACCTTGGGGCATACTTTCTGGAAGGTATCTGTGTTGAGAATGTTGACGGTGGCTCCCGTGTCTACAAGAAAGTTGACTGGGGTCTGGAAAATTTCAGCGCTGACCATGGGGCTGGTTTTTCTTTGTGAAGTAAGGGTGAATACTTCCTCACTTGATGTACTATCTTCTTGCTGTTCATCAGTTGTAGAGAATTCTAGGTGTCGGACTCTTGCCGTGGACTCACAAACTTTGGCAAAATGTCCAATTTTATGACAGGCACTGCACTCTTTGCCTCTTGCTGGGCATCTGCTGAGATGTGGTAAATTTCCACCACAGTATCTGCATCGTTGTTGGTGATCACTGCTGCCCCTGGGTTGTCTCCAAGATCCTCTGCTGTCATTTTGTCTGCCTCTGTCGTATCTTGATGAATGGTATGAGTCACTATGGGCTCCCTGTTGATTCCTGGAGATTTGGGGCCTAGTCATGCTGTGTCGACGGCCTGGCCCTCCTTTGACTGCATTCACTGATGATGCGCCACTGCTGCATGTCTGTTCTATCTCCGCTGCTCGAGCGTTGGACAGTTCTGAGGCACGGGCTTCAGCTAATACGTTGGCTAAGGTCATATCATCTTTCAGGGCCTTTCGTCTCACTCTGGAGGAAGAGCACCCTTGTAGGATTTGGGAAAGGATTTCACGGTCTGTGTCATGGAAGTCGCATGTGGCAGCTAGGGTTCTAAGTCGTGTATGGAAAGAGTCCATCGACTCACCCACATTCTGTGTTGCTTGCCTGAACTTGAAGACTTCATACGATGTATTTCGCTTTGGCGTGAAGTAATCTGTGAGAGATTTCTTCAGCACTTCGTATTCTCCTGGTATGTTATGCCCTTCTACCTGCTGGACTGCCCCAATCCCTTTCTGTTCATCGGTGAAACTGTCATAAATTTCGTACGTTTCATCACCTACGTAATGGAGTAACATTGCTTTTTTCTTTTTGTCAGAGTCAATGTCCAATGCACACAGCATGTTTTCGAAACGATCAATCCATTTTTTCCATCGGACACCGCCAGATTGTTCTTCGGTATGTACTGAGAAAGATGGAAAACTGGGTAAACTAGCCATACCTGTCGTTTTTGTTTTGTTTCTTTTTTTATCCTCGTCGCCAATGTTGTGTCTAGGTAGCCAGGAGTAAAGAGGATTCGTACAATAAAACTAGGCACGGACGCTTGGAGTTGGAAGTCGATGTCGGTTTATTCTGTTTCTAGCTCCATGGTAACCGAATCCCATTGCATGCTGGGTAATTATCAAAAAATGCCAAATCTCGCACATGCTAACGAGAAATAAAACAAATGAAAATGAAAGTAACTAAAAACACAACACCTATCATGGGTCTGTAGGATTTACAAAAAAGCTCTGGCATGGAAACTTTGGGGGGTGTAAAATACGTGTTTAAATGGAAAAGGAATGAGGTCAATTTGGATCTTTAAAATTTTGATAACATGCCTAATTTGATAATCAATGCAGATTTTTGCTTGACACTGATAATATACTTCACCACAGTTGTGCAAGATAAACCACAGAAGAGTAAACATGTATACATTCATGTGGGATCATCTTTACCAATTGAATGAAATCCACTTACATATATATAGATATTATATGTGACGCTCCACCACATAAGGAGTCGTATTGCACCAGAGGTCAAATTTCAGTTATTGACATGTTATTAATTTACAATGAAATGGCTGTACAAAACAAAAAAAACAGATTGAAAATCGGACAATTCTATCAACAGTTATTACAACTTGAAATGATAAACTGCAGGAAATGTCAAAATGAGAAATTGACAAGTTAAGCATTAGTAACAGGTGGTCACAATGAGGGCTTCACTATTTTCAAAGCAGGTTTAAAAACAAAAGAAAACAAAATTATGCCTTGATATTTCACAACAGTACAAGGTAGAATAAGTGCTATTGTTTTGCAGTCAATCATAATCTCAAAATCGACAACCTCACCCCCACCTGTCTTTAATGGCTTTTAGCTGAAAAGTGGATTATGTGCTAAGTGACTCATTTCGTGGTGGAGCGTTAAATATTTTACTCTGATTAGGTTTCAACTCCTATAAATTTACCACTCCTCTCCCCCAACCCACACCACATACAGGACCCATCCCCCTATTTCCTTCTGCCTCAGGCTTTGATTGACTTTTGCTATTGCTCTCTCACTTGACTCACTGTCACTATCACAAAATTTACAAAACTGTATACACATGTACTGGATGTAAAGAAAAAAGCAAATGGGTGCTTATTTCATTATCCTTGAAATAAAAGAAAAGAAAAAAACAATAAAATCATGAGGACACCTGTACTCCAGCAAGCTGACTCACACTTTTTTCTCTGTCTTCTAAAATTTTGTCTGCTGCGTGACTTCAGCTAGTGTTGTACATCATGATTACTGTCATAATCATTGTCATGTTCAAGTAATTCATTGACAAAAGGCATCTTCTCTCATCGCAGTATGTTGTCACTGTCAGTAAAGTTTGTTAGGTGTTGTCCAGTATATATATATATATATGAACTGATCAGAAATATATCCCTGAGCTCAGTGATAGTGTCAGACCTGCAGTCCTGAAGTCATGGGCTTCAATCCCAGCAGTGCCTGGTGAATTACAGGGGGGTGGGAGATTTTTGTCATCTTCCAGGGCAACTTTTGTACCAAATCTGTACCTCATTTTGTTTACAAGCACATGCACTTTAGCAGGAAAAACATCTGTACACATGTATATGTTTGCTTCTTAGGGTGTGTGTTGTTTCTGAATAGGAAACAGTCTGATTCAAGGGTCAACTAACAACACACTGCCAGAAATAAAATCAGTCCAGTGCTCCAAAAACTGCTAAAGAAATTAATGGAGAACAACAGACTTGTTCAGAACCACAAGCAGGGATGTTAGCCAGAAGAGTAATATTTTGTTCTTTTTTGTTTGACAGGATCAGCACAGAGTGAGATGTTGGGGAGGAGGAGCCCTGGACCAGGTTTGTGACAGAACTGAAATGGCTGTGGGAGAGGAGAGGATAAACGCAGGGAGACTGAGAAGTAAGTTGATGTGAAAGATGTGAGAGTGTGCCTGAAAAGGTGTAGATTTCTGGACTGATAGAATCTCTGCTTAGCACCCAAGGAGTGTAAACTTTCCATAGGCCTAATGAATGAATAAATGAAGGAAATAAATGAACAATTAGATAAATCAACATATGAATAGATATTTTTCATCATAGCTACAATAAATCATTCATGGATTTACACAACTTTGCGCAAATTAATAAGTACTGTTATCTAGAGCAAGTAGTATGTTCTATTTGGAGTATCAGTATCTTTCATTATGGCGTGTGCTGGTGTGAGTGTTTATTTTATTCTTCTTTTATTTATTCTTTTATTTCAAAGATAATGGAATAAGCACTCGACTCATGTGCTTTTTTATATCCAGTCCCCTTGTGTATGCACTTTTGTAAATTTTGTCATCCGTTCCCACCAGCACACAAAGGCATACTCTTCCAAAAAGCAGAACAGTTTTTAACGTGTGCGCAATATGTTCTGCGTGCATTTGCCTATATGTGACCTTTGTTTAGTCTCATTTGAAGGACTTATTGGGGGAGTTGAGTCAGCACTGACCTGAACTCCAGAGGAAAAATGCTCTTATATGAGATTTGAACCTGGGTCAGCAGATCATGAGCGAAATGCGCAGCACTCTTACTCCCATGTGTGTGTTGTGTGTGTGTGTGTGTGTGTGTGTGTGTGTGTGTGTGTGGTGTGTGATTTCAGAATGAAATATTAAAGATAAAAGTAAACAGTCTGAAAGAGAAAAAGGGGCAAGCTTCATTTTAATTAATCTGTTTTTACAGCAGCATCAAACAATTTTGCTCTCCAAGTTATCAAAACAGGCCATGAATTAAGTATAAGTTAGAAATGATGTTTTGTTGATAATCTATAGAAGACAAAGCAGTGTCTTATAAACTGCACCTTGGATGATTATGCGTGCGTACATGCATGTGTGTGTGTGTGTGTTCTATTTAAAAAATTTTTTTTTATTATTCTTTTATTGTCCCTGTGTGTTAGCAGTTTGTAAATCTTGTCATCTGTTCCCACCGGCACACAATGGCCTACTCTTATGAAAAAAGGAACAGGATTTAACTTGTGCACAAGATGTTCTTCATGCTTTTGCACACAGGGCCTCAGTTTATAGTCTCATCTGAAGGATTTTAGGGGAGAGTGGAGTCAGCACTGATGTTAACTCCAGGGGAAACATCCCCTCGATCGGGAATCGAACTGTGGTCGTTAAATTGCGAGCGCAATGTTCTGACCACAAGGTTATCCCTGTGTGTGTGTGTGTGTGTGTTGTGTGTGTGTGTGTGTGTGTGTGTGTGTGTGTGTGTGTGTGTTCTTTTTCTTTTCCCCCCTTGTAGTTTATTTTTGGGTGCATTGTTCCAATACAGCAGTGCTTCTTGCACAAATGAGCTGCAAAAAGAAGAAAGCTTTGGGAAGAGGAAGGGGTTTTGAGTGGAGGAAAAAAAAAAACTACTGAGAGTAATATGTGACAAGTGAATATTGAATAACACATGCATTTTTTGTGGGAAAGTAGTCAGTCAGTGTGGGTGGTGGACTGCATGACATGAACATGTGCAGCATGCACAGCAGACCTCTAGGAGAGAGATGGGCTGCACCAGCTTCAACTTGGCCAAGGGCACACAGCCTGAACAATTCAGGGCAGTGCCAGCAACACTGCACTGAGTGAAGTCAGCAGGTCAGCCCAGTCCATAGAACCTTTCGACCTCTGTCAGTATTGAATTCAAACATTTTAATTATCTCACAAATAGAAATTCATATGTGGGCTACAAGCCATGCATAAGAAAGTAAATAGGAAAAACATTTATCACAGAGGAATAACATGGCACAGTATACAACCAATACCCCCACACATTACAAGGCTATACCTTTACCAACACCAATACCAGCACTTTGTCAAATAGGAATTCATGTGGCCTCAAGCATTATACATGTACATAAAAATAATGAGCAGAAACAGTTATCACAGAAAGTAATAAAATTCAGTCTTAAAAAATCCCCCCCCCCCCACTCACACACACTCACACACACACACACACACACACACACACACACACCACACACACACACACACACACACACACACACACACACACACACACACACACACACTTGGAATTATTGATTTTGTGAGAACTGCATTTTCCTTTTGTTTATTGTACTTCAGTAAGTTACAAAAAGGTTGTTATTTTTAATTTTTTTAAACCACTTAGCAAGTATTGACCCCCTGAAATTCCTTATCCTACACATTGCCAACTACACCCCCTTCCCCTGACACTCCCCCCCCCCCCCCCCCCCCTTCGCCCCTTCCCTCATTAACTCATGTATCTCAACTTGATCATATCATTTGTGTCCTCTGGTTCATTCCCTTCACTGACAGAAGAGATAACAAACACTGCATCTCACTGTCAATGTCTTTTTCTGATTGTCCCTCCTGTCTGTCTGATTTTCTTCAGCTCTATGTACCAGAGTGCTGTTTTTCCTCTTCTCTGATACAACCAGACTCCTAATTCCAACTCAGCATTGTATATCCTGTGGCTCTTGTACAAGTTTCTCTCGTACAGTCCCTCTCTTTGGAATGATTTTATGTAGAAATAGATCTCCCTTTTGTCATTCTGTTTCAGTCTCAGCCTTCAGAAGAACTCTTCAAACTGACCTGTTCCTTTCTTCATACATAGCTAGCTATACTTTGCCAGTTACTAGGATTTTTACTCTGTGTGTGTGTGGTGTGGTGTGTGTGTTCTTCAGTTAAAGGCTTTCTGTAAGAGAGTGATATTATGGTAGAGAAGTGAGGGAGAGAGGGGGGGGAGGAGGGGGGGAGAGAGAGAGAGAGAGAGAGCTTGCTCTGGGTATGTGTATATGTTCACATAAGTGTATCATGTATGGTGTGGGGGGGGTGTGTGTGTGTGTAGCATTCATGTGGGTTTGTTTGCATGCACATGTGCATATAGGTGTGTCTACCTTAGTGCATGAAATGCTGTTAGCCGAGTAAGTGAACTTGTGAGGTACTGATTGCCTATTGGTTTTGACTGTTTGTTTGTTTTCTTGCCATTTTTGTGATTATGTTTGTTGTTTTTTCCCCTGTTGTACTGTCATTACTTCTTTGGGCCCAACTATGGAAATAGTGCTTCTGGCCACTTCTAGGTAAAAGCATTATGCAAGATTCCACTGACATTACATTATACATTACATCACATTGCATTGCTTACATGTCTTATCACATTCAAATCAACATATAATCATGACAATAATAACAATTGATGTTAGAACTGTATGGATACAAAAAACAAACAAAATTTTAATTAAAAAAATAGTATCACGAAGAGCTGTCAAAGTTAAGTTACACAGGGTGAGAGAAAAGAAAAGTGAAGTGATAAAAGCGGTTGAAGATGTCAGTTGTGCTGATGAAAAAGATCTATATTCTCAAGTGCCCTTTTCAAAGTGGAGGGAGATTCTTTATGGCGTATTTTGAAAGGGAGAGTTCCAGACTTGAGGTGCACTTACAGGAGAACCAAATTGTGTTTGACTCTTGGAACTGATAGAAGATGGGAGATCAGGAGGTGGGAGATTTCTAGAGGGAATGCAGACAGTGAGAAGTTAGTGCTGCATTATTCTAGGCAGGGAAAACCTGTGTGAAGAGCTCAACCATCATGTAGCTGTCTTTGAGTGGCTGAAAGTGTAGAGTGTTTTTGCTCTGGGAACAACTCTGGTAGCAGAACTTTCAACTTTTCCTGTTGGATAGGATACACTGTGAACAGTTAACAAGAAGAGAAATATGACAGTAGTCGAGTTTTGACAAAATAAAGTACAAGCAAGGGTTTTGGCTGATTCATTTGTCAGATATTTGTGAATGAACTGTTACAGTAAATTTCTGTGTAGGTGGAGTGAAGATATTTGACCCCTTTTCCAGAACCTGCTATTGGAAATAAGAATATGCAAAATATATTTAAAATTGCAACCTGAACAGATGTTTTGTAGTTTGTGGATATGTACCATGTTTGACTGAATCAGAAGAGCTTCAGTTTGATCGTCATTGAGTTTTCACTTATCAACAGTCATCCAGGTCTGAACATCTCTGATGCAGGTCTCAGTGTTTTCAACAGTAGACAGGATTTGTCAAGGAAAACATGAGTTTTACTGAATTTTTGACAATGCAAACATTCACAGCCAAAATCATAGTATTGTGGTCATACTAAATGCTTTCACAATGCACACATCATAGCAAAATTGCAGTAGGGTACCATATATTGTGGTCACACTGCATTTTTTTTATTTATAGAAAAAGCAAAAGAAACAGTAAGATGATACATGTTAGAAGCACTTAGAAAGATAAAAACATATTATGTAGATTTTCATTTTGTTTAAACCTAAAAAAAAAAAAAAAAAAAAGGGGGGGGGGGGGGGGGGGGCTAGGTACAAGTATCCAGAAATGAGCAGTTAATGATTGGGAGAACACAGTAGGAATTAGTTTGTATCAGGAGCAACAAGACATTTCAGGCAGTCTTGTCCTCATGTACTGCTGGTTGCATCTATCTTGCCAGACAAAAGTTTGGGAAACAACTGTATTTTTGAAACATAAGCAAAATGATAGAAGGCGTTCTTTGTTTATGTGATAGGTTTAAACATTCCTTGTAGTCTAACAATAATTGTTTAAACATCAAGTTTTAACTCTTTGGTACTAAATTATAGTAATGATATGTACATTGTTTACTGATTAGGTTATCCATTTTTATTTTATTTATTTTATTTTGTTCTTATTATATGGAACATAATTCATAGACAGCTCTTAAAAGTAGTGTAGAGGTGGTGATGTTGTAAAGACTCCACTTGACTACATGAATTGCAGTTTCTCTGTTTATCCCTGTGTCTGTTCTCTCCCCCCCCCCCCCTCCTCCCTCTGTCTCTCTCTCTGTCTGTCTGCCCTTCTCTGTCTGTCTGTCTGCCTCTGTCTGTCTGTCTCTGTCTCTCTCTCTCTGTCTCTCTCTCTCTTTGTCTCTCTCCCTCTCTCTATCTCCCCCCTCTCTCTCTCTGTCTCTCTCTTCTTCTGTCTGTCTGTCTGTCTCTTTCTCATTTTTTCTTCTGTCTCTGTCTGTTGTCTGTCTCTCTCTCTGTGTATGTCTGTCTGTTCCCCTCTGTCTCTTTTGTTCATCTCTTCTGTCTGTCACCCCCCTCTCTCTCTGTCTGTCTGACTGTAGTCTTTCTCTCTGCCTCTGTCTTCTGTCTGTTCCACCCCCCCCCTCTCTCTCGTCTCTTCTTCCTCTGCTCTCGTCTCTGTCTGTTCCCTTCCCTCTCTCTCTCTCTCTCTGTCTGTCTGTCTGTCTGTCTTTTTTCTGTCTGTCTTCTGTCTCTCTGTCTCTCTCTGTCTCTCTGTCTTTCCGTCCGTCTCTGTCTGTCCCCCCCCTCTCTCTCTCCTCCCCCCTCTCTCCTTCCCCCCCCCCCCTCCCTCTCTCTCCCTCTTTCTCTCTTCTCTCCCACACGCTCTCACTCTTTTTCTCTCCTTGGGCCCCTCTCCCCTTCTGTCTCTTTCTGTCTGCTGTATATATATATCATGGCTTGCTTCATGGGGTATGACAGCGTCACCTGTCAGAGGAGAATACATGCATCAGTAACACTTGTCTTGATTTGGATTTAAAAAAAAAAAAGACATTGACATGGTTACTATATCTATAATAACATGTTGTGTTATGTTGTACTTGTTGTAGATTGCGTGGCCTGCTAACTGGGCTGCATAGCTTATTAGCAATAACTTTCCTACATTCCTTCATTGGTTCATTCATTCTCTCTTTGTCTGTGTTGTGATTGTGGCAGATACAGTGGATTTAGAAAGCTGGACATTTGAGGGATGAAGAAGATCTGTTTGTTTGATGGAGCTTGGGTTCATTTACTTGTAGCTAGAGTGGGCACTTTATTTTGTTCTTTATTTTGTTTTTCAGTGAAGCTGAGAGGGGGGTAGGATTTTTATTTATTATTATTATTATTTATTTTTTATTCATTTATATCGAGGATAATGGAATAAGCTCTGGTGTGCTTTTTTCCATCCAGTTCCCGTGTGTACGCAGTTTTGTAAATCTTGTCATCTGTTCCCACCGGCACACAATGGCCTACTCTTACAAAAAGCGGAACAGGATTTAACGTGTGCAGAAGATATTCCTCATGCGTTCGCTCACAGGCCTCGGTTTATAGTCTCATCCGGGGACATAAACATACCATGATGCTCTGCTATGGTCAGTGCTATGGATGATGACATGAACATAGCATGATGCTCTGCTATGGCACTGAACATTCTTTTCTCTTTTCGCGGAGTTCAGTGTTAGTTTTCTCTCTCAGTTATGATATAACTTGGTCTAGTTGGTTCTGAAATATGCAGTCAGGTTGTGACTATTTTCTAGAGAGGCAGGTCAGTAAGGAGTTGACAGCATGGATGTCATCCCAGTAAAACAACAGGAGCAGTGAAGAAAGGCGGTCTGCAGCTGAATCGTAGAATTCATGACCTTCAGTAGCTTCTACCTCCAGTTCAGAGTCTGTTTCAGCTAAGATGGGTTAAATCACAGCTATCTGATTCCAAGGATGGGAGGACGTCAGCTGCACCTCACCTCCTTCATTGTCAATGTTATTTTCCTGATAAATGCTGACAGCTACATTTTTTTAATGTAAAGTTCATGAAAGCAAAGTGTACGATTTTGTTTTGAGAAATTTGACTTTTGTACTTTTCTGTCAGTGCGAGAAATCTGTGATTAATTTACAGCGTTACTAAGAAAAGCAGAGTTGTGCATTTGCAGCCAACAATTCTCTGCCTTGACAACCCACGGGCACCCCTGTGTTCTTTCTCTAAGGAGTATTTTTAATATATTTAAAACCAGCATTGGATCACCTTCAGATGTGGAGAGAATGGAATGTTCTGCACATGGGGCATCTCCTGAGGAAAACACACTGAAAACTGAAACTGGACATGTTGTTTGTGTGTGTGTGTGTGTGTGTGTGTGTGTGTGTGTGGTGTGTGTGTGTGTGTGTGTGTGTGTGTGTGTTGTGTGTGGTGTGTGTGTGTAGGGAGGTGAGTGTTGAGGTTGTAAGGAGTATGTGTGTAGTTGGGGGGGGGGGGGGGAGATTGTGTTTGGGGGGGGGGGGTTGCATGTGAAGTTGGGGGATGTGTGTATGTTGGGAGGTTAGTATTGAGGCAGGGAAGGAGTATGTGTCTTTATTTTATCTATCAACACTCTTGTGTGTGTGTGTGTGTGTGTGTGTGTGTGTGTGTGTGTGTGTGTGTGTGTGTGGTGTGTGTGTGTTTGATTTTGGTAACGGTTTAGCTGCTGACCTCAAACTGGCAGAGTTAGATGTGAAGGTAAGCTGGGAGGATGCTGTGTCCACTGTTCATTCTTCCTCCTGCAGGGTGTGTTGTGTGGGATGTGGGAAAAGTCCTGTGTGTGTGTGTGTGCCCCAAGGTGAGGTGGCAGACCTGTCTGTCGTCAGCTATCCCCACACTGTGTCAAGGGAGGCAGTGGTGGTCTAGGAGTAACTTACCCACCTGAGAAGCAAGAGGCCTATGGTTCAAATCTGATCTGAAACTTTGGTTTCCATTTCTTGGCTAGTAGTGGTCTGGGGCTAGTTTATTCAGTTGGGGGATAATATAGAATATACCACTACTTTTACCTAGTATAGGAGATAATATGGAATATATACTACTTGTAACATGTTAGCTACTGAAAATAATATGGAATATATAACCACTACTTTAGACTTGTGTCAAAGATAATCCAGATTATACCACTGCTGTTAACTCGTGTAGAAGGTGATACAGAATATGTGAATAATGTTTATATATATATACATACTTAGATTGTGTAAATATCATATATACTATGCATTAATATTAGAGATATTATATATAATAATTTTATATTATAATTAATGTAGAAAATGATTCTTAACTCAGAAGATAGTTTGGGATTTTTCTAGATACTCTCAACTCATCAATCTGGAATTTTCCCCTACTTTATCTTATACTCATAGGAGATAATCTGGAATTTTCCCCTACTTTTACTTCATTTAGAAGATCAACTGGTTTTTCCCTACTCTTACTCAACTCCTGTTGAAAGATAATCTGGAATTCCCCATTTTAACTCTGTAAAGAATGGATGACAACAAGCGTTTTCTATGGTAGATTGTGCAGAAAACATGCAGATCATTGATAGAGCTGAAGAAGACAAAACATTGTCAGAAAAGTGGAATACACTGATAGCAGTCAGGCTGAAGAAGACAAAACATTGTCAGAAAAGTGAGGAATACTGATAGCAGTCAGGTGAAGAAGACAAAATGTCAGAAAGTGAAGAAACCTGAAGCAGTCAGGCTGAAGAAGACAAAATTGTCAGAAAATGAGGAATACCTGATAGCAGTCAGGCTGAAGAAGAAGAAGACTTAGAATGTTGTCCCTGCACTGAGGTGGAATGCACTTCCCTGAAGAGAACTTCAATTTCACACAGAAACTCTTCACCACCACCAATGATGGATCACACACATCACCAGGCCACCCAAGTTGATCACCATTACATACTACACACACTTCACCACACATCCTCACCACCATCACAACACACACAATCACACACATAGCACATCACATCACCACATAGCACACTTCACCACATCACCTTTCCACTCACCACATTATCAAACCATACCAAAGTACACCACCACACCATATGACACCAGGGCATTTATATATATATATATATCATACCATACCATTCTCTCTAACACCCCCTCCCCCTCTTCTCTTTACCTCATCATGCCATATCAGATTTCTCTGCAGTGATACCATCCTAAATTTGCAGCTGCTTTATGTTAAACCTGTTACACTGTGGTGATCCATCATAATTATGTTGTGGATTTTAAACACAGCAAGAGTAGTTAAGTTGTTTTAAAGATTGGGGGGGGGGGGGGGGGGGGGGGTAATTTTGGACCTGAGTGTGGGTGGAAAAGAAAATCAGAAAAAAGCCCATGATTATATTATGTAGTGGAGTATGGTATGGAGTTGTCAGTTGAAGACTGACAGTATTAACATCACTGTCTGAAGCTGACACATGATTTTAGTGATTCTGTTCTGTTTTACTTGAGAGAGACAGAGACACGGGGAGAGAGACATAAACTATGGATATGAGTGAGGGTAGAAAAGAAAATCAGAAAGTTGCTATTATGTAGTTGAGTATGGTATGGAGTTCTCAGTTGAAGAGGGATAGTATTAACATCACTGTCTGAAGGAGTCGCATGATTTTTGTGATTCTGTTCTGTTTTACGAGAGAGAGAGAGAGAGAGAGAGAGAGAGAGAGAGAGAGAGAGAGAGAGAGAGAGAGAGAGAGAGAGAGAGAGAGAGAGAGAAAGTGCGCGTGTGTGTGTGTGTGTGTGTGTGTGTGTGTGTGTGTGTGTGTGTGTGTGTGTGTGTGTGAGTGAGTGAGTGAGGGAAGTGAGAGTGAGTGAGTGAAGTGAGAGTGAGTGAGTGAGTGAGAGAGAGGGGAGGAGGGTGTGTGTGTGTGTGTGTGTGTGTGTGTGTGTGTGTGTGTGTGTGTGTGTGTGTGTGTGTGTGTGTGTGTGTGAAGTAGTAGATTTCCCATGTTTTCCATATCTATGATATTACATCTTGATGATGATGATGATAGTGTGTGTGTGTGTGTGTGTGTGTGTGTGTGTGTGTGTGTGTGTGTGTGTGTGTGTGTGTGTGAATGAAGTAGTAGATGTACCATGTTTTCCATATCTATGATATTACATCTTGATGATGATGATGATGATGATAGTGTGTGTGTGTGTGTGTGTGTGTGTGTGTGTGTGTGTGTGTGTGTGTGTGTGTGTTTGTGTATATGAGAGAGAGACATAGACAGATAGAGAATGTGTGTGTGTGTGAAGTAGTAGATTTTTCTTGTTTTCCATATCTATATTACATGATCATGACAGTGATGATGATGAAAATGTGTGTGTGTGTGAGAGAGAGGGGGGGGGGAAGAGAGAGAAAGAGAGAGGGGGGGGGGGGAGAGAGAGAGAGAGTGTGTGTGTGTGTGTGTATGTCTTCAATTTTACGTCTGTTCACTTAATGTGATATTAGACGGGGAGAGGGGGGAGGGGGGGGGGGGGTTGATGAGATGGAAGATGTAGCAAGATACTAATTCTAAACAATACAAAAAATAAAACAAGGCAAAGAAACACAAAAAGAACAACCCTCAGAACAACAACAATAGCAACAAAACTATGCTAACAGCAGAACCTGAACATTTGGAATCATTCTGATTTCAAATCTGTTGCAGACGCATTGTCAAATTTTACAAAAATGAAGCTACTGGGGATCGCATCAGGGATAATGCTATCTCACACAATAGCCTTGGATTCGTAAGAACCTCATGTAGGGACTTATTTTGAAATGATGGTAGGAACTTTTTTAAACCTGAACAGTGATACAAAACATGAATATTTGAAAGTTTTTCACCGCATATACATTGTATATTTTTTGCAAATTTTGCTCGAAAAGCATTTAGTTTCAATCTGTGTGTGTGTGTGTGTGTGTGTGTGTGTGTGTGTGTGTGTGTGTGTGTGTGTGTGTGCATGCATGCTCATTTGCTTGTTATTTTTCTGAGAGAAAGAGAAGAGAGAGCTTGTTACTGTACCTGTGTGGAAAGTGTGTTGTGAGTGCTTTACTGTGCATGTGTCCATAATATAATGTGTGTGAAGAGTTGATTGCTGTCAGAGATGGAAAAGTGACAGATCAGAAGCCATGGCATGTTGTCATGAAAAATCTGTGACACTGTTTAACCAGTGCTTGGTGGAGATTGAGTTCAGTTGAAACTTGATATGGATGATCATAATATCACAGCAGGTCACACGGACAGTGGTGATTTGTGTGAGAGAACTAAGAAACAGAAAAATATCAAACATTTGGCCAGTTTTCTTTCGCCATATTTCTGTGATTATTATTAGTGTTTACTAAAAGAAGTGATCAAGTCATGTTTTTAACAGGAAGGGAAATGAAAGAAGACAAAGTATGAGCTTTTTCATGTGAAAAGCAGGAGAATAACGCCATATACCAGAAAAAAGAATAGACAACCAACACCAATCACAGAAAACAGACTGAACAACAGACAGGGTGAAACAGAGCACAGTACAGGCACCAGGCTACCAGCCCCTAATGACAGAAGCAAATGCAGTCAACCAACCCCAGCAATGAACTGAATCCTCTCCAGAGCTGTTGAAGGACAGAAGAACCAGGAAGAGACAGAGTAGGCTACATGCACCAGCATATCAGTTACCCCTTGTAGCATCACCTATTTTCCTGTTCTCACTGCTGGCATCATGTTTGAATCACAACGGCCTGCAGTCACTGTATGTAGGCAGACCACAGGTTTCCCACTGCAGAGTTTAGAAAGTTCACTTCATGAGATTTTAGTGTTCCCAATATGGCATACCAGGAAAAAACTCCCTGTATCTGTACTTGTTGATAGATACTATACTACTAGACCTTGGTCCCTCCGTAGACCCCCCTCCCCCCCCCTGGGGGGGATTTATGGGTGCATTTTTCTGAAACTTTGTTTATTTTAACGTTTTATGGTATATGTTACCCTCATGTAACCAGGTTATTTCAGGATATACAAGCAATTCAATATGGTAACACCTTCAGAAGGAAAATATTTAGGGGGTGAGGTTAATTTACATTATTTATATAAATATATTCTTACACATTCATATCAAATTTGGTACCAAAATAAAGGGTATTAAACAGGCTATCAACATATGTTAATGTCACCACTGCACAAGGAACGCCTGTCCCATATTTTAAAAACAAAACAGAAAATTGAAATGAAAACGCTGTACAATCCTGTCCTGCCTTCAACATCTACCTGCCAAAGTGTATAACGTTTATAGGTGTGTGTGTGCGCGCGCATGCTGCGTGCGTGCGTGCGTGCGTGCGTGCGTGTGTGTGTGTGTGTGTGTGTGTGTGTGTGTGTGTGTGTGTGTGTGTGTGTGTGTGTGCATGCGAGTGAGTGTACAATCGAATTTGTTAACTGTAAATTGCTGTTGATTGCTTGTGTGTTGTGTAGGTCGAATGCAAGCGCTTTGATTTGTTTTTACAAGATATAGCGCTATAAAAGTTCCATGTATTATTATTATTATTATTATTATTATTATTATTATTATTATTATTATTATTATTATTATCATTATGTTCAGTGACAGGGTGGCGGATGGGTGCCATATAGTCCACAGTAGACTGCTTCTTTTCTGTCCCTTCTCTTGTGAGTGATACCCACCCTCCCCATCCAGGGACAAGTTGACTTCCATTTGTGGCCTAGAATCTGGAGAAGAAAAAAACCCACCAAAAATCAGCAAGTTGAGCTTTGTAGACTGCCTCTGTGTTTGAGAAATGAGTTTCCACAACATGCAACTTAGGTTCTGCCTTTACTTTTGCAAAGCATGGAGGAACATCATGTAGCTCATACTGCACTGAGCATTGGCGGTCCTGATAATGAGGAGGAGGTTCTGTCTGAGACAGAAAAGTGTCAGGCATTGTGTCCCCAGTAACCTCTTGAATGACAATGCCATGAGTGGAGTGGGTGGTGTTGGCTCCTGATGGAGTTTCTTCGTTCAGGTCAAAGTTATCCCAGCAAAAATGGATAACCTTGTTCTCTGTCAAACTCACTGTTGAAGGAAGAAGACTTGCGCACTGGAGTACAGAATTGGCCATAGCAGTCTCAAGTCGCACAATGGTTTTGTATCCAGCAACATGACCAAACCTATTCAACAGACTTATGATTTCAGAGCTGCCAGTTACATGTCTGACAGACATTCCAAGCAAAACATGTTTAGGCATTTTCCACTTCCTTCCTGTCACAGATTAGCATATGTCCTGGGCAATTAAGGATGCCAATCTGGTGGTTTTGGGTTGCTCCATAGAACTACTCTTTCCAGATAGCAGTGTTTTTAGAAAGTCTGTGAAAATATCTGGAGGTTTAACAGCATCAGACTGAAGAAATTCTGCAGAAGGAGGCCATGGCATATCAGGT
>CM060327.1:54441601-54461601 GCA_030674155.1 Stramonita haemastoma | reverse complement strand
AGTGTTTTCTTGTAACGAGCTGAGCAAATCACTGCGATGTTTTGCCTTTTTCTGTCTTAATAGTTCCTTATATTGTCTATGGTTTTCCTGGTATAATGTATTGTCATCTGGGTTGTTAGTATTATGGAATTTTCTTAGTTTTTGTCAAACCAATTTTCTACTCTCTCTACATTCTTTGTCAAACCATTTGTTATATTTTTTTCTGTCATATGTGTATTACTGTTTTCATACACGAGCCTGCTTTCATTAAATTTGGTAATTGACTCATTAATATTCATATTAATCAAGCATTCTGCTTCGTCAAAAATCTGCATTACTTCAACTGAACTAATTTTTTAAAAAAAACTCTCTGCTTTTTCTTGTTTCCATATAAATTATCTAATTTGAAAGTACCAATGTTTGCTTCAGATTTGTTGTTTTGTTCACCACAATTAAAGAGAGTTCAACAGGCATATGTTTTAATTCAACTCTTTGGCCACATTCATTCTCAGAGAAAGCTGTAATAATGACTTTGACACAATAAAATAGTCAATAACACTACATCCAGTAGGAGAAATGTAAGTAAAACCGGCAGAATCTACATCACAATAAACCATTCATAATACATAAATCAAATTTGTCACAAAACATTCAAAAGATATTTACCAAATCATTCAACGTATGGTCTCTTGATGCCTGAATGGTCTGTTCACCTGAATACCGTGATGGCAAATACTATCAATGATATATCCAAAGCATCATGCTCACCGAATTTTCATTGCCAGTTCGAGCATTGAAGTCACCAAATAGAATAAACAGAACATCACCCAATCTGTCAATCACATCAAGCATACAATGTTCTAACATAACAACACCATTATATCAATCTGTTTCTTTATAATAATCAGATGAGCTTGGAGGCAAATAAGCGCCTACTAAGACTACAGGCATTTCAGTTTCAAAAAGTTCTTTGGTAAAGTCGCAAAGCAATCATATTATCATATTCTAAAGTTATACTTTCAACATGCGAAGCCAATTCTTTTCTAACCAACATAATTAAACCACCAGACAGTCGTGCAGTGGTAGCACCTGATAAACTAACTGCAGGTGATAGAAACATATCATGATCAGGAAATAATTGCCGTGCCTGTGGAAATTTTGCAACAAAAGTTTCAACTAAAAGACAAAAATTGAAGCTTGCTAAATACATCTGCACATCTGGATCATACAGGCTTGCTACTCCTTCAATATTGTGCGAAACAAAACGCAAATGGCTTTTGTGTGTACTAGAGTCACTGTCAGGTGTGATATGGACCATGCCTTTATCCTAATTGTTGTTGCTTTTGTTTGACATGCTTTCCGATAAAGTTAGTTGTCTTCTTTCGTCAGCTGTGGTTACCTCAGACTTACTTCTGAAACGTCTTTCTATATCAGACAAACGTTTGTTTATGAGAGCACTAACACATTTTTCTCATTTATTATTCTTCCATGATTGGAACCTCCTTGGATGCTTGTTTGATGATGTATTGAAGTGAACCATGTCCAGAAGGCTGGTGCTAGGATGCCATTTTCAACAGCGGTAGCAGAAGACTAAAAAATGCGTGTGGTGTTCAGTGGTGTGCTAGTGATGCCATTTTCAACAAGTGTCAGGATAAATAAAAATGCGTGTGGTGTTCAGTGGTGCTGTGATGCCATTTTCAACAGCAGTAGCAGAAGATAAAAATGCGTGTGGTGTTCAGTGGTGCTGATGATGCCATTTTTTCATGCAGATAAGCAGTAAGATAAAAAATGCGTGTGGTGTTCAGTGGTGCTGTGAGTGATATGCCATTTTCAACCGCAGAGCAGAAGATAAAAAATCGTGTGTGGTGTTCAGTGGTGCTGGTGCCATTGTTCAACAGCAGTAGCAGAAGATAAAAAATGGCGTGTGAGTGTTCCAGTGATCAACATATGCGCCATGATTGAGATTTTCTGTCCTGAGATTAAAGTGGAAATGAATCCTGATTGTGAAGCATGTGTCCATTTTAGTTCCAGCATCACTGTACCACATGAATTGGCGTGCAAGTGTACAACAGAATTAACCAAGAATTGAATTTCTTGTCTTGAGATAATAAAGTGATTGATGAATGTGAATTATTTTGTTCATCATGTGGTAATTCATGTTGAAATGAAAACAAGTACTTAGATGCAGGAATATTTTAAGAGTAAGACTGTGACTTTGGTTTAAGACAGATTAAAAAAAAAAGTTGCACATGACAGTGTGTGCTATGGAGAGAGAAAAATTCTTTCTGCACCGCAACATGCATTACTTGACTGAGTAAGAAAGGGTAATGCAGGAAGGCTATGCAACATGGAAAAAGTCTGACAAGTGGAGTAGCCCACAGATGAGCAGAAGTAAGCTGCAGCTGAAGCACAGGACAGTCATTATCTCCATGAATGAACTCTGTGATGCAGGTCAGAAGGCACTCACCCTGGCCATGGTAGAGATTGGTTCCCTCCTTTGAGTGATATGTGTTACAACATTGAACCCTTGTAAGTGATATTGTCTGCTCTTCTCAAAAACCCAGAGGAAAGCAACAGTGCTCACCAGGATACACTCGAGTCATTCTCATATCACTGGCATTCACTTGTTGAAAGGCAAGGGAACCCATAGCATGTAACAGTGATGTATGGGTAACCATCAAGCATCTGTTTCTGGAGTGTCGGGATGTTCAGAATATTAGGCACAAGCATTTTACTGCAGAGTCCCTAAAGATCTTTTTTCGTGATGTTCCTGGACACCATTCTCTGCCAGAGAGAAGCAGGCCTTATCCGTTTGATATGAGTGAAAGTGTATAGTTGGTCGCTAAGAACAAGGTTGTTTAATTTAAAGGAATCTGGTTTGGGTTTTTTTCTCATTTTATGTGTGATTGATGTGATTTTTCCCATAAAAAGGTGTTCACACTGGGTTGACCCTTATGGTTGACAAGGGCGTCGATACAAAGAAGGATAGTAGAGTTGGTTTTATACCCCATTTTGATCTGTACATATATATATATTTGCACTGTTTTATTCTGAGACATAATATTATAGAAGTGACAACCCTGACATGGCCTGTGTGGACTGCAGGGTGATAAACAGCATGATTGGATTGGATTGGCTCTTGTCATAATGATAGTGGTAATAATGATCATAATAATAATAATGATGATAACAACAGTAATACTGATACAAGTCCTGAGATGGCTGTTATTTAACTGGGCTTTAGCAGTGATAATACATCCACTTTGTTGCTCATGGCTTCTATAAATGGGGACGGGATAGCCAGGGGTCAGAACATTGCGCTCGCAATTTGCGACCGAGTTCGATTCCCGTTCGAGGAGATTTTTCTCCTGGAGTTAACATCAGTGCTGACTCCACTCTCCCCACAAGTCCTTCAGATGAGACTATAAATTGAGGCCCCTGTGTGTGAACGCATGCAGAACATCTTGCGCACATGTTAAATCCTGTTCCGCTTTTCGTAAAGTAGGCCATCGTGTGCCGGTGGGAACAGATTACATTACAAAACTGCATAGCACGCGGGGACTGGACATAAAAAAGCACAAGATGCTTATTCCATTATCCTCGATATAAAAAAACAACAAAAAATTATTTATAAAATATAATGACAATGAATACCTATACTTTCTTTTACAGCAGAGCTGAAAAGGCTTTACACTCCCCGCCCCCCTGCTTCCACCCCCACCATTTCCCCCCCCCCCATCACTTCCCCCTGCTTCCCACCCACATTCCCCCCCCCATCACTTCCCCCTGCTTCCACCCCCACCATTTCCCACCCCACCTCACTTCCCCCTGCTTCCCCCCCCCCCCCCCCATGCTTCCCACCACACCCACACTACATACCCCCCCCTCCTGCTCCCACCCCCACCCCACCCACACACATGCACACAGTGACAATGTTGTAGCTAAATACTTTTTGAGTGGGGTTTTCTTGGTTGTACTCTGCTTGTTTGCTTGCTGCTTCTTTTTTGTAAATTTATTGCTTACTCGGTGCACCATCTGGAAATAAATTTTGACTTTGACAGGATTCACAGACAGTGAGAAGTTACTGGTGAGGTTAAGAAACTTGATGGAAAATGATGAACAGAGGAAGTCTTCAGTCTGCCTTGACAGAAGAAAGAGAAGAATGGAGGAGATGCTGAGACAGACACAGTGTTGCAGACAAAAGAAAGAGAAGAATGAAGGAAGCAGACCTAGACACATGTTGCAGACAGAAGAAAGAGAAGAATGAAGGAGATCCTGAGACAGACACAAGTGTTGCAGACAGAAGAAAGAGAAGAATGAAGGAGATGCTGAGACAGACACAGTGTTGCAGACAGAAGAAAGAGAAGAATGAAGGGATCCTGAGACAGACACAGTGTTGCAGACAGAAGAAAGAGAAGAATGAAGGAGATGCTGAGACAGACACAGTGTTGCAGACAGAAGAAAGAGAAGAATGAAGGAGATGCTGAGACAGACACAGTGTTGCAGACAGAAGAAAGAGAAGAATGAAGAAGATCCTGAGACAGGCACAGTGTTGCAGACAGCAGGGGCTGAATGGAGGAGAAAAAGGCAGGCAGTGCTGGCCACAAGATGTTGAGGTATTGCAGAGAGACCTGTGTCAGTGCTGGTGTGCTTGTTGAGGTATTGCAAAGACACCTGTGTCAGTGCTGGTGTGTTTGTGGAGGTATTGCAGAGAGACCTGTGTCAGTGCTGGCCACAAGATGGTGTGTTTGTGGAGGTATTGCAGAGACACCTGTGTCAGTGCTGGTGTGTTTGTGGAGGTATTGCAGAGACACCTGTGTCAGTGCTGGTGTGTTTGTGGAGGTATTACAGAGAGACCTGTGTCAGTGCTGGTGTGTTTGTGGAGGTATTGCAGAGACCTGTGTCAGTGCTGGCCACAAGATGGTGTGCTTGTTGAGGTATTGCAGAGAGACCTGTGTCAGTGTTGGTGTGTTGAGGTATTGCAGAAACACCTGTGTCAGTGCTGGTGTGTTTGTGGAGGTATTGCAGAGAGACCTGTGTCAGTACTGGCCACAAGATGGTGTGTTTGTAGAGGTATTGCAGAGAGACCTGTGTCAGTGCTGGTGTGTTTGTGGAGGTATTGCAGAGACACCTGTGTCAGTACTGGCCACAAGATGGTGTGTTTGTGGAGGTATTGCAGAGACCTGTGTCAGTGCTGGCTACTGTGGAGGTATTGCAGAGACACCTGTGTCAGTGCTGGCTACTGTGGAGGTATTGCAGAGACACCTGTGTCAGTGCTAGTTACTGTGGAGGTATTGCAGAGACACCTGTGTCAGTACTGGCCACAAGATGGTGTGTTTGTGGAGGTATTGCAGAGACACCTGTGTCAGTGCTGGCTACTGTGGAGGTATTGCAGAGACACCTGTGTCAGTGCTAGTTACTGTGGAGGTATTGCAGAGACACCTGTGTCAGTGCTGGCCTCAAGATGGTGTGTTTGTGGAGGTATTAGACCTGTGTCAGTGCTTGATCCCAGTGCTGCTGACATAAATTTAATAAAGATGGTTTTACTTATGTGGCTTTCTGCTGCTGACATAAATTTGATAAGGATCGTTATAATGATCTGGCTTTCTGCTTCTGACATAAATTTATTAAGGATCGTTATAATTACCTGGGTTTCTGGTGCCGACTAAGGATCGTTATAATTATCTGACTTTCTGCTGCTGACATAATTGTGTGGATGGTTCTGATTATCTGGGCTTCTGTTGCTGATATAATTTATGGATGGTTATAATTATTAGGCTTTCTGCTGCTGATGTAATTTTATGGATGGATATTATCTGGCTGTGTGCTGCTGACATAATTTCATGGATGGTTATAATTATCAGCCTTTCCGCTGCTAACATAATTTCATGGATGTTTATAATTGTCAGCCTTTAAGTTTGTGTATGCTGCTGACATAATTTTATGGATTCTTGTGACTATCAGGCCTTCTGCTGCTGACATAATTTCTTGGATGGTTAAAATTATCAGGCTTCTGCTGCTGACATAATTTCATGGATGGTTATAATTATCAGGCTTCTGCTGCTGACATAATTTCATGGATGGTTATAATTATCAGGCTTCTGCTGCTGACATAATTTCATGGATAGTTATAATTATCAGGCCTTCTGCTGCTGACATAATTTCATGGACGGTTATAATTATCAGGCTTTTGCTGCTGACATATCATGGATGGCTATAATTATCAGACTTCTGCTGCTGACATAATTTCATGGATGGTTATAATTATCAGGCTTCTGCTGCTGACATAATTTCATTGATGGTTATAATTATCAGGCTTCTGCTGCCAACATAATTTCATGGATGGTTTTAATTATCAGGCTTCTGCTGACATAATTTCATGGATAGTTATAATTATCAGGCTTTCTGCAACTGACATAATTTTATGGATTCTTATGATTATCAGGCTTTCTGCTGCTGACATAATTTTATGGATGCTGCTGACACAATTTCATGGATTCTTATGATTATCAGGCTTCTGCTGTTGACATAATTTCCTGGATGGTTATAATTATCAGGCTTCTGCTGCTGACATAATTTCCTGGATGGTTATAATTATCAGGCTTCTGCTGCCGACATAATTTCATGGATGGTTATAATTATCAGACTTCTGCTGCTGACATAATTTCATGGATGGTTATAGTTATCAAGCTTCTGCTGCTGACATAATTTCATGGATGGTTATAATTATCAGGCTTATACTGGTGACATAATTTCATGGATGGTTATAATTATCAGGCTTCTGCTGATATAATTTCATGGATGGTTATAATTATCAGGCCTCCTGCTGCTGACATAATTTTATGGATGCTGCTGACATAATTTCATGGATTCTTTTGATTATCAGGCCTTCTGCTGTTCACATTATTTCATGGATGGTTATAATTATTAGGCTTCTGCTGCTGACATAATTTCATGGATAGTTATAATTATCGGGCTTCTGCTGCTGACATTATTTCATTAATGGTTATAATTATCAGGCTTCTGCTGCTGTCATGATAATCAGTGTGGGTAAAGTTATCAGACTTCTGCTGCTTACAAAATTATGAGTGTTAATTAATAACTGTTAGGCTTTCTGCTGTGGACATGATTACAAATCGATATGATTATCAGGCTTTCTGCTGCTGACATGATTATAAGAGTGGATATGATTATCAGAATTCTGCTGCTGACATGATTACAAGTTTTTGTAATTATCAGGCTTTCTGCTGCTGACATAATTTCATGGATGGTTATAATTATATGGCTTTCTGCTGCTGATGACATAATTTCATGGATGGTTATAATTATCAGGGTTTAGCTGCTGACATAATTATATAAGGGTGGATACAATTATCAGACTTTCTGCTGCTGACATGATTATAACTTGTTATACATATCAGATTTCTGCTGCTGACATACTTATAAAAGTGGTTGTAATTACCAAGCTGTAGACATGTCTGTCTACAGACTGTAGAGATGTTGTCTATTGGGGTCATGTTTCTGCACGTCTGTCTACAGACTGTAGAGATGTTGTTTATTGGGGTCTTGTTTCTGCACAAGTCTGTCTACAGACTGTAGAGATGTTGTCTATTGGGTTCATGTTTCTGCACATGTCTGTCTACAGACTGTAGGGATGTTGTTCTCATCAGAGCTTTTGTTTCTGCACATGTCTGTCTACAGACTGTAGGGATGTTGTTTATTCAGGTCATGTTTCTGCACACGTCTGTCTACAGACTGTAGGGATGTTGTTTATTCAGGTCATGTTTCTGCACACGTCTGTCTACAGACTGTAGGGATGTTGTTTATTTAGGTCATGTTTCTGCACACGTCTGTCTACAGACTGTAGGGATGTTGTTTATTCAGGTCATGTTTCTGCACACGTCTGTCTACAGACTGTAAGGATGTTGTTTATTGGGTTCATATTTCTGCACGTCTGTCTACAGACTGTAGGGATGTTGTTTATTGAGTTCATATTTCTGCACGTCTGTCTACAGACTGTAAAGATGTTGTTCTCATCAGGGATTTTGCTTCTGCACAAGTCTGTCTACAGACCCAATGCTCACAGTTCAGCCTTGGTATGGCCTCTGTGGTTGGCTTGGCTGAAAGCATCAGGATTGATTGAAGCAGTTTTCTACAGCCAGTGTTGTGATAGTGATGCTGATGACTTTAAGAATCTGCTGTGTTTCATATCACTCAGTGTCGGTGCTTAGGAGGGAGAGAGAGAGAGGATGAATGATCTTTGAATGATCTTTATTTTTCAAGGGTTACAGAGTAAGCATTACATACTTCTTTTCATCCGGCCCTTGCCCTGCTGATCAGGGAATAAAGCTAAGAAACCCCCTCCCTACCCCTACATACCAGCATCACCAACAACAGCAGTTCAACCAATATTTTAAAAGAAGAAAACGGAATACATTCAACAAAATGCGTCATCCTAACTGGATACACTGATATATTTAAACAAATGTGTGTGTGTTTGAGTGAGTGTGTGTGTGTGTGTGTGTGTGTGTGTGTGTGTGTGTGTGTGTGTGTGTGTGTGTGTGTGTGTGTGTGTGTGTGTGTGTGTGTGTGTGGAGAGAGAGAGAGAGAGAGAGAGAGAGAGAGAGAGAGAGAGAGATTAAATCAAATCATATCAAAATTTTATTTCCAGATCGTACATCTGAGAGAGAGAGAGAGAGAGAGAGAGAGAGAGAGAGAGAGAGAGAGAGAGAGAGAGAGAGAGAGAGAGAGAGAGAGAGTGAGTGAGTGAGTGAGTGAGTGAGTGAGTGAGTGAGTGAGTGAGTGAGTGAGTGAGTGAGAGAGAGAGAGTGTGTGTGTGTGAGGAGGGGGGAGAGAGAGAGAGGGGGGGGGGGGGCGTAGCACTCCTGTGATGCAGTATTGGGACTTAAGATATCAAGACGATTTTCTAAAATCTGATCAAAATTCCCTGAAATCAAAGACAGTGTCTTTGAATTCAAAAAAGATCCCTTAGTCTTGTGTGGTCTGTCAGATTTCCCGGGGACTTTCTCAAGTCTCCCAGGATTCATTGTAAATCCCAACCAAAGCAAGTATGTGACCAGTCATACAAGTAAAACAGACAAACATACAGACAAGCAAGCAACACACACACATACAGGTAGTGAAAGGAGAAGACAGTGACACAGACACAGTGACACAGACAGTGACACAATCAGTGATACAGACACAGACAGTGACACAGACATAGACAGTGACACAAACACAGTGACACAGACAGTGGCGCAGATACAGACAGTGACACAGACACAGTGACACAGACAGTGACACAGTGACACAGATACAGACAGTGACACAGACACAGACCCCTCTAGGTAAATAGACAACTCCTGGAGAAGGACCATCAGTTCAGTTGTTTGGAGTGATTGACTGTAATTGCTACAGACCAAACTTTATAGATGTCTGTGTTCAACTGTCATTTAATCAAATCAGTTGATGAAGAAGCCATACATTTAGCAACCAATCACTGAATCAGTTCATAATTAAGTAATCGGTTCATCAAACACTCCCTCATAGTTAGACATAGGTAACAGTCATAGTTTTCCTAAGCAACCCCAATATGCTGGAAAACTCTGTGATTATGACCTGGTAAAACATGATTATGATCATCCTGCTGACTGTTACATCTGAATCTCGATCTCCACCTGTATGCGAGCCTTACTAGCAGGGCTGGTTTGTGTGTTGTTGTTGCTTGAAATAAGATGATGACATCACTGCTGTAACATCAGAGCAGCACAGAAAGTTGGCCTGTCCCAGTCATTGATCCTTCCTAGGGAGAATGTCTTGTGTTGTGTGAAGTAGATGTTTGACTACCTGATGCCTTGTATCAGAATATAGTGTGTGTGTGTGTGAATGTGTGTGTGTGTGTGTGTGAGTGAGTGTGTATGTGTGTGTATGTATGTGTGAGTGGAGAGTGTGTGTGTGTGTGTGTGTGTGTGTGTGTGTGTGTGTGTGTGTGTGTGTGTGTGTGTGTGTGTGTGTGTGTGAGAGAGAGAGTGTGTGTGTGTGTGTGTGTGTGTGTGTGTGTGTTGTGTGTGTGTGTGTGTGTGTGTGTGTGTACAAACCTGTTTGACATTTGAAAGTAATTCTGACTTTAGACAATCCAAGAGTTTTAGATTCCACTGTTGATGTTTTGTTGTCACGGTTGATAGTACATTCTGTGTACATTGTATGTCTGTGATCATTATGTCTGTGGCTCCACCAATGTATTTTCATTCAGTCTCCTCCATCTCCATCACTGCGCGTGTGCGCGCGCATGTGTGTGTGTGTGTAGGGTGTAGGGTGTGTGTGTGTGTAAATATATAATTTGTTAATTCATTTGTGAATGGTTGCATGCATGTGACTGATTTGAATGCAAGCGCTTTGATTTGTTTGCTTTACAAGATTTAGCGCTATATAAATTCCATGTATTATTATTATTATTATTATTATTATTGTTATTATTATTGTTATCATCATTATTATAAAGCACTGTGCTGTGTGAGAGGAAAAGTGCTCAAAATCAATGTCTGGTTTTCTAAACAGCCTGTTTGAAAGCTTTGACATAGTTTCTTGTAGGAATTCCTTGTGAATTTCTTTATTATTGAAAAAATAATGGTATTCTTATACTGTGCACAGCGTTGTTAGAGTTATTACAGAACTGTACTATCATGTGTCATCTTCAGACAGTGTTGTTATTAGAGAACTGTACTAGAATGTATCATCTCCATGCAACAGACAGTCTTGTTAGAGTTATTACAGAACTGTACTATAATGTATCATCTCCATGCAACAGACAGTCTTGTTAGAGTTATTACAGAACTGTACTTCATCTTCACACAACAGATTTCTCCCAGTGAAATTGAAAGTTGTAGGGAAAGTGCATCACCACAGTGCGTTCTGTCTGTGTGTCTGCCTGTTTGTCTGTCTCACTTTCCTGACCCCTTCGTCTGAATCTCCATACAATCCTCAGCCTACCACTGTAGATTTGCTCTCATGACTTCTGTTTGTAATGAAAAGGACATAAATTACAGTTACTTTGTTAACAGATTTGGATTCTTCTGAAAATTGTCAGAGCAATTGTCAGCAACAACAAAAAAAACTCACAAAAAACAACTTGGTTTAAAGCAATTCTTTTTAAAAAAAATAAAATAAAATAAAAAGAAGAAGAAGAAGAAAAAAAAAGAAAGAATGCCAGAATCAGCTGATGCAGTGTTGATATCATTTCTGAAGTGATTAAAAGTGGGGGAAAGACAGTTTGTACAAAGAGAAGGGGAACGTAAGTTTGTACTGAGAACAGGGGAAAGTAAGTTTGTAGTAAGAGTAGGGAAAAGAAGATTGTACAAACAGTAGAGAAAAGGATGTTATTATGAAAGTCATGGAAAGGAAATATAAAAGCAGTGGAAGGGAACTTAAAGAGTTCATTTTAAAGAGAGGGGGTGGGGGGACTTTCTTAAAAAGTGAAGTAAGTCTGAATAGTAGGGTGAAAGGATTTTGCAGAGAAAAACTCCCTTCAGCGTCAAGTGAGTACCAAGGACAGGGTTGTATGTCCGGCTGTGATGTTCTTCAGGCTACAGAATAGAGTTTTTTTTTGGGGGGTGCATTTGTTAAAAAATGAAGAAAGTCCTAATAGTAGGGAGGAAGTATTTTGCAGAGAAAAACTCCCTTCAGCTGCCAAGTAAGTACCAAGGTTTGTATGTCAGGTTGGGATGTTCTTTAGGCTACAGATTGCATAGCGTTCAACATCTGACATTCATAAAGAATCAGGTGTAGGTCATTGCAGGCAATGTGTTATGATGTATAGAAAAAGGACTGGTGGTTATCTCCTGTGCATTGATATCAGCACATGGAGAGTGAGAGAGAGAGAGAGAGAGAGAGAGAGAGAGAGAGAGAGAGAGAGAGAGAGAGAGAGAGAGAGAGAGAATCAGGCCACTCATCATCAACATTGCTACAGGTATGCCAAGCATAGGCTTTCTCTGACTTGTGTGTGTGTGTGTGTTAAGATTGTGAGGGGGTTGAGTTTGTATACATGTGTATGTTGCGGGGTGGGGTGGTGGTGTGTGTGTGTGTGTGGTGTGTGTGTATACATGTGTATGTTGCGGGATGGGGTGTTGCATTTTCCTGTGTATGAATGCATACTGTGTCAGTCAGCAGTGTGTGTGCTGGAGCCAAAGATGTCAGTCCAGTGCAGTTTTCAGTGTGGACTTTTGTCAGGGGATATCTCTACCTGTGAAACTTCTATACAATTATATGCTCAATTTGGAGAAGGAAAAACAAAACAAAACACTTAACAACAAACACTCGTGAAATGCTGATATCAGCTGCACCATGGGATCATTAACATGTATATCCTCTGACTGTATGTCTACATGAAGGAGAGAAAGGCACTGGCAGGTCTGGTCATGAGTTGACCTAGGAGAACATCAAACTCCCCCTCCCTGTTCCCCCCCCCCCCCAAAGTTGCTGATGTTGGAAGCTGTGATGTCAGGACCATTGGGTGTTAGTCAGTCTGTGGCCTTCACCACTTGGCTGTCAGCTTGCAGTTGCTGGTGGAAGATTTGGTCTGCAGTGCAGGTACAATCATGATCATGGATAATGTAGCGTCTGTAGTGATGGAAGGTGTGCAATCATGATCATGGATAATGTAGCGTCTGTAGTGATGGAAGGTGTTGTGCTATACAATCATGATCATGGATAATGTAGGGTCTGTAGTGATGGAAGGTGTTGTGTTATACAATTATGATCATGGATCATAAAGAATCAGTGAGAAAAAGCCCAAAGTAGTATCTGACCATGCAGTGACATGAGTTTATGTCATCATTCATATCTGACCATGCAGTGACATGGAGTTATGTCATCATTCCTATCTGACCATGCAGCGACATGGAGTTATGTCATCATTCATATCTGACCATGCAGCGACGTGGAGTTGTGTCGTCATTCCTATCTGACCATGCAGTGACATGGAGTTATGTCATCATTCCTATCTGACCATGCAGTAACATGGAGTTGTGTCGTCATTCCTATTGACCATGCAGTGAAGTGGAGTTGTGTTGTCATTCATATCTGACTGACCCACACAAAGATCCACAGCAACAGCAGTTCAGTGACTGAAGTCACCAGGCAGACTGAAGTCACCAGGCAGACTGAAGTCACCAGGCAGACTGAAGTCACCAGGCAGACTGAAGTCACCAGGCAGACTGAAGTCACCAGGCAGGATCTGCACCACTTTTCTCTGTAGTAGTCAACAATTATGGAGAGGGGTGGGGGGGGGGGGTGGGGTAGGGATCATAATGATCTTTATGACTTCAGTTATTGATGTGCTTTGAGGGGAGGGAGGGGGGCGGGTGATTATTATGACTTTGATTAATTGTTGATGAGGGGGGGGGGGCGCTGATTATGACTTAAATTAATAATTGATGAGGGGGGGGGGGGGGTGATTATGACCTGAATTAATTATTGATGTCACTGGAGGGGGGGGGGGGGTTGATTATGACTTAAAATAATTATTGATGTCGCAGGACCCGGGGGGTGGGGGGTGGGGGTGATTATGATTTAAATTAATTATTGATGTGGGGGGGGGGGTGGATTATGACTTGAATTAATTATTGATGTCACTGGAGGGGGGGGGGGTTGTTGATTATGACTTAAATTAATTATTGATGTCGCAGGACCCAGGGGGTGGGGTGATTATGATTTAAATTAATTATTGATGTGGGGGGGGTGATTATGACTATAATTAATTATTGATGTAGGTGGGGGTGGGGTGGATTATGACTTAAATTAATCATTGATGTAGGTGGGGGGACGGGGGGGGTTGATTATGACTTAAATTAATTATTGATGTCACTGGAGGGGGGGGGGGGGGGGTGATTATGACTTAAATTAGTCATTGATGTATCTGGGGAGGGGGGGGGGGGGGGTGTCCTTATGACAGTTCTCTTAAGCAGTATGTTTAGCTAATCATGTAGAGAGAGAGAGAGAAGGGGGGGAGGGAGGAGTTCATGATAACTTTGTAGTGATATCTCTCTTATTTTTGTAGCGTTTTGTTTTACTTTAAGAAAAAAAGTATTACTTCTTTTGTTATTCATGTGATATGACACTGTAGGGGGCTTTGACTGTAATATGTATTTGTTTTGTTGTGGGTTTTTGTTTGTTTTTTGTTGTTGTTTTTTGGGGGGGTGAGCTGATGTGTTTGTGACTTGTCTATTGTAATGTCTGTTTTCCCCCATGGTGATGCCAGGGGCTTCTCCGTATGAATAGCATCCTCACCTTCTGGAAATTCTGTATTTGGAATTTCCTCTTTTCTAGCCCTCTCTTTGTGTCTGCCCTTATCCATTTTTCCTGTCACCCTCTTGTCTATTTTCTGCCTTCTTGTCTATCTTCTGCCTTCTTGGTCCATTCTGCTGCCTTTTTTCCATAAAGATTTAAAAGATAGTTTTTTTTTTCCTAAGTTGGATGCACTGGGCCTGACTTGTCAGGCGCTTAACGCCAGTGCTTCACATTTTTGCTCAAAATGACGGAACAGTAGCTGCTCTTTGAGTGTTCTATGAACAAGTAGAAGAAGAAGAAGATGTATTTTTGTTATTGATGTGGTCTATGGGGTACTTTATGACTCACCACCTCTTAAACACTGCTGTGTTAATTAAAATGAATAGATATGATGAGAACACAGGGAGGACAGTGTGTAGTGTAGCCTGAGATAACAATGACAGAGCAGAAATAGCTTATTTATTATGATTCACTCCTCGCCTCTCCTATACAAAGGATACAACAGTGACAGAGCAGAAATAGCATATCTGATTCACTCCTCGCCTCTCCTATACAAAGGATACACAGTTACACACATCTGCAGCACCTGAGTAAATTAATGATAACACAGTTACACACATCTGCAACACCTCCTGATTAAATTGATGATTTGACTCTGTCTATGCACACACTAAAAAGTAGTTTTAATGTTAGATCTTGGATGACTTTTAAAAAGTTAGAACTGAATGATGATAAAACAGAGCTAGGCTTTAATGACCTCCATCAGTGATGTCTACATCTGCTCAGCTATCTGATTCACAGTTTGTCGGCACTGTTAGGGTCCATTTTTTTTCTGAATCAGCTGAAAATCTTGGAGTTGTACTTGATTCTGGCTTGACTAGACAATGAAAGTTTATGTCATCAGTCTGACATGTACGACCAGCGTTGAACTTGGCTGTAGCAGTTCTGTTTGTCATTCTCCTCCACATCAAGCCACTCTGACTCTGACTTCAGCATCTGTGCTGTGCTGTGTTAATTACTGCAACACAAGCACTTTGATTTGTTTTTACAAGATTTAGCCTATACAAATTCCATGTATTATTATTATTACTTCTTGTCATCTGCCCACAAAATCTCTTTTTTCCTTTTTTTTTTAAAGAAAAGGCCCAAACCTGTATAACAAGGTGATTCATGTCATTCTCAGAATGGTCTGTACCAAACATATCACTCCACACCCTTGTTCTTTGCACTAGCTTGAAATGGAGGTCAGAATCAAGTACAAAGTCACGTGCCTGTGCTATGCTGCAGTTAGCTTATCTGAGCCTAAAATAGCAACACATTGCTTATTCAATGGACTATCTGGAAATGAAAAAAGAATGGACTGACTGCATATTCTTGTAACTGTATTCAGATATATTAATATACTCACCAGCAAGGAACTTTTGCTCATGGTCTGAAAATCTTCCACCCTGTTGTACATGTCAGTTGTCAGACTTGTGAAGAAGTTGTAAAGCCGATGCTTTTCTCTCTGGGGGGCCCTCTGTTTGGAACTCACATACTTCAGAAAACCCGCTTTTCATTTGCCTTTTCTAATTTCCACAAAGCTTGCAAGCCTCACACCTTTCAACAACAACAACAACGACAACACACACACACACACACACACACACACATACACACACACACACGAAAAAGATTGATACTGCTTAGAACAAAGGTTCATCATCTTTGTTGTCCCTCATTTTCATCTCCCATTCCTCCCCACTTTCCTTGTAACTTGTCTGTATGTCACCCTGACCTTTCTGTGTTCATGCTGTGTTTGTCATGTGTGGATAACCTTGCGTCATGTATAATATTATGTGTGTGTGTGGCAACTGGGTTATTAAGTGCATGTGCATGCGTGCGTGTGTATGGTGTGTGTATGTGTGCGTGCATGCGCATGTGTGTGTGTGTGTGCGTGTGTATGCATGTGTGCTGGTGTGTGTGTGTGTGTGTGTGTTGTGTGTATGTGTGTGTGTGTGTGTGTGTGTGTGTGTGTGTGTGTGTGTGCTGGTATTCTGGCTCAGTATTCAGGGATGCTCTTCCTTCTGTGATCTCCAGTGCCCTCTCTTTTTTTAAGTCATCAGTTTGAATGTCTGGTCTTTCTCCTGTAGACTGTCTATCTACTGTCTAGTGGTCAGGTGTCTGGTCTTTCTCCTGTAGACTGTCTATCCACTGTCTAGTGGTCAGGTGTCTGGTCTTTCTCCTGTAGACTGTCTATCCACTGTCTAGTGGTCAGGTGTCTGGTCTTTCTCCTGTAGACTGTCTATCCACTGTCTAGTGGTCAGGTGTCTGGTCTTTCTCCTGAAGACTGTCTGTGTATCCACTGTCTAGTGGTCAGGTGTCTGGTCTTTCTCCTGTAGACTGTCTATCCACTGTCTAGTGGTCAGGTGTCTGGTCTTTCTCCTGTAGACTGTCTATCTATCCACTGTCTAGTGGTCAGGTGTCTGGTCTTTCTCCTGTAGACTGTCTGTGTATCCACTGTTCTAGTGGTCAGGTGTCTGGTCTATCTCCTGTAGACTGTCTATCCACTGTCTAGTGGTCAGGTGTCTGGTCTTTCTCCTGTAGACTATCTGTCCACTGTCTAGTGGTCAGGTGTCTGGTCTTTCTCCTGTAGACTATCTGTCCACTGTCTAGTGGTCAGGTGTCTGGTCTTTCTCCTGTAGACTGTCTGTCTATCCACTGTCTTGTGGTCAGGTGTCTGGTCTTTCTCCTGTAGACCATTTATCTATCCACTGTCTAGAGGTCAGGTGTCTGGTCTTTCTTCTGTAGACTGTCGAGCCAGGTTTTTTGCAAAATGTCAGGGAAGATGTGTTGATGCTGTCATGTGTATATATATATAGATATATATAGATATAGATATATATACATACTACAGCTGTCAGGGACGATGTTCAAATTCATGTAACGTCTTTTTACAGGTTGTGATGGGGGTGAGTGTCAGGGAAAGGGGGTGTAGTTGGCAATGTATGGGATAAAGAATTTCAGGGGGTCGATACTTGATAAGTGATTTTTTTTAAAAAATAAGAAGAAGAAGAAAAAAAACAACCTTTTTGTTACAAACCTGTTGAACTACAATAAACAAAATGGAAAATGCAGTTCTAACAATCTTACAAAATCAGTGATTTTTTCAATGAAAAATGAAAATAAATATCAATTACTGAATTTCACATAAGAAAAAACAGAATACCTACCATAATGTAAGGTCGATCCCCCCCCCCCCTCCTCCTCCCCCCCCCCCCCCCCCCCTCATGAGGAAAGAAAGACAACACAAAACAAAACAAAAAAAATCCACCCAACACAAGAATGGGAATATCCAACAACAACTGTGAAAAATCAGCTACAATCAACAACATCTTCTAGCACGCCCCCCCCCCCCCCCCAAAAAAAAACCCACCAAAACAAGCAAAATAAACAATAGGAAAACAAATACAGAGAACAGGAAAAATACTGCACCCTCCCCCCAAAAAAACAACAACAAACAAACAAACAAAAAAAAAAACAACCACAAAAAAAACCCCAACTTACAAACAAGAAAAAATAATTGCCGGATCAGAGCGTCTTTAAAGATGTGTTGATGCTCTCATGCTCTCACTCTTCAGTGTGTTAAGGTCTTCCATTTTACCCCTGTAGCTTGTCACACTTGTCACACAGTTTTGTCACAAAGTAGTCAAGTCAGAAACACTTTAATCATCCACTGAAGGGCAGTTACAATACTGACAGGCATGTTGATATGAATCATAATGAAAAGACACAAGATGGCTACATTTCATATTTAGTAAAACATTCTGTGATAACTTCAAATTAAATACTGCAAACACTTGCACGACATGTACGCGTGTGTGTGTGCGCACGCACGCACGAACGCGCGCACACATACACACACACACCAATGTATGAATATAGTGTGACTAATACCATTGGCTAGAAAAGACATTTAAACTATTATTTACGCATGTACAGACATGCATGCATACATGTACACGTGCGTGCGCACATGAACACACACACACACACACACACACACACAACACACACACACACAATTACAATTGTGATATCAATTACACAGACATGAAGAAGGATGAAAATCCTAATGTTTTGGCAGCCACTGTTAGATCATATATTCATGACAACTACTGTAGTTATCTTAAAGTGTACACTGATGGTTCACTTCTGAATAATCACCAAGCTGGTTCAGCTTTTGTTATACCAGCACTCAAAGTAGAAAAATCATATTTTATAGGTGTAAATCTGTCAGTATTTACAGCTGAACTGGTTGCAATTTTAATGGCTTTAACATATGTGCTAGATAACCCATATTGTTTTTTCCATGTCTTACTTTGTGTGGATTCTAAATCAGTTTTATATGCCATAAAATCTGCAGATTATAAGAATCATTCAAAACTTATATTAGATATAAAACACACAGTCCACCTTCTAAGTTTAAGAAACATATTTGTTACTCTTCTTTGGGTCCCTTCACACATTGGATTGTACTCTAATGAATGGGTTGATTGGGCTGCTAGGAGAGGTGCGAGCAATAGAAGTGGAAACAGTGAGCTACATATTCCTTTATCTATCAAAGAAGGATATCATTTGTTAGAACAAGCATCCTTAAGCAAGTTTAATGAAATACTACAAAAAAGAACAGTTTGTAAAATGGGTTCCAACCAGATAAAAAGTGTCTTTTAAAAGTATACATCAGTCAAAGATTTATACAAATGTGGTCAGAGAAAGACAGCTTCAGGCGTTATTTTTTAGAATCCGATTAAACGCTTTTGTCACAAAATTTAGTAAGGATGTTAAATGCTTATGTGGAAACAACAATATTTCAAATACCCATATTGTACTTGAATGCAAGACTTTAAAGCCTTATTTACCTAGTTTTACCGAAACTTCCCTTGAACAAGTTCTGGATGATGTCAAGTTAGTGTTTGCTATTGCTAAGGGTTTATTGTTAAGTCCCATAGGGCATTTGTTGTAGTTACATCATTGTTCTGTTTTGAACTTTACTCTTCCCTGTTAATTTAATGTTTAGCATACAGTTTCGTTTTATGTAATGAGAATAACTTCAACCACAATTGCAAACTTGCACAAAATACACACACACACACACACACAACACGCACACACACACACACACACACACACACACACACACGATTTCCTTTTTAAAATAAAAAGTAAATATTTAAGTATATACTTTAATGTATATATTCCCCATCATTATCCTTGTCTTTCTCTCCCTTTCTCTCTTTAGTTTATCAACATTTTGATATTTATTAGTATTATTCTATATGTTTATTGTGGGTTTTTTTATATTATTGCTATATTTGCATATATTTCCCATCTTTGATTCCATTTATCTTTTTTTTTTATGCTCCCCCCCCCCCCCCCCCCCCCCCCCCCCCCCCCCCCCCCCGTCCGGTATCACTTTATGTGGAAGGACGTAAAATTGAAGACTACTACTACTACTACACACACACACACACACACACACACACACACGTGTCATCACATGGTATTGTCACAAAGTATTGTCACACAGAATTGTCATACATTAGTGTCACACACAGTATGTGCTTCACAACATGGTCTTCTGGTTGTCAGCTAGTTAAGATTTTTTTTTCTCTCTCTTTTTTTTATGTATGATATAATGTTTTAGATGAAGCAAGGGAGGGTGTGCACGTGTAATCAGCATTTGTACACTGTAG
>CM060327.1:54431557-54441501 GCA_030674155.1 Stramonita haemastoma | reverse complement strand
ACGGCTTGGCACTGATGACATCATCTCTTTTTCTGTGGTGAGTATTCAGTCTGTACATTTCAGGGTGGGGGGGTGGGGGGTAGGGTGGGGATGTGTATAGATGGTATCTATATTTATTTTGTTTGTGTGTTACAGTGTTAGAGTTCCATGATGACCAAGGACTGATGGCGCCATCTTTTTTTCTGTGGTAAGTGTTCAGTTTGTACATTTCGGGGGTTGGGGGGGGGGGGGAGGAGTGTATAGATAGTATCTATATCTATTTTGTTTGTGCTTTACAGGGCTGGTGTTCCCAAATGGCTGAGGACTGATGGCGCCATCTTTTTTTGTCTGTGGTAAGTACTCAGTCTGTACATTTCTGTATAGATATTTTTTATATCTGTCCATTCTGTGTGTTGTGTGTAAGAACTCTGTGTCAAGTCAAGTCGAGTCAAATTTTTATTTCCAGATGGTACATTGAATAAGCATTGATCTGTGTGTGTGTGTGTATTTCTATTTCATTCTTTTATTTTGAGGATAATAGAATAAGCACTCATGTATGCCATCTTGTAAATTTTGTCTTCCGTTCCCACTGGCACATAAGGGACAATTTTTCGGAAAAAAGGAACGGGTTTTAACATGTGCGCGAGATGTTCTGCGTGGGTGTTGTGTGTGCTTCGTCCATGTAGTGAGGTAGCTGTTGTTTCTACATGTTCACTGCTGTGTGTTACAGGGCTCATGAACTGAGATAACAGAGGCTGAAGGGATCAGGACAGGAGGCTGCCATCTCCATCACAAGTTAAGTGCATTGTGTGTGTATGCTTGTGTGTATGTGTGTGCGTGTGTATGTGCGTGCATGCATGTGTGTGTGTTACATGTTTTTCCTTACCAGAAACTGGAAGATGAAGGTTGAGGTCAGAGGCTGGCTATTTCTCTTCACTAAAGCGCATGTGACAATGCACCGTTACTCTCTTTTTGTGGTCATGTTTTTACTAACCAACACAAACGGCCAGTCTGGTATTTTACTGAGTGTAGTGTTCATTTAGTTTGGATTGCACAGGTGAGTGTGGTGTTCATTTAGTCTTCAAATTAGCATCTTTCCACAGGCAGGAACATGAGAGGAATTTTGTGACAATTTTATTTGCAGATGGTACATTGAGTAAGCAAAAGGTTTTGCTTTTTGCGTGTGTGTGAACGCATGCGCGTGCTGTGTTGTCAGTGACTAAAGTGTTTATTGTATGTTCATAGGGTTGGCACATGCAGAAACCTGAAGCCTGCACAGAGAGACAGGAGGGCAGGACTTGCTGAATGGGAATCTACAGGCCAGGTGAGTGCTGTGCATAGTCTTTTGGACGAGACAAGAAACTGAGGTTCCATGTGTTACACATAATTATTTAGTGCATGTAAAAGGATCCACGGCAACAAGAGAATTGTCCCTGGCAAAATTCTATAGAAGAAGCCACTCTCATAGGGAAATAAATACAGTTGCAGACAGGAAAAAAAAAAAAAAAGGGTGACACTGTTCTTATGGCATTGTGCTCTTCCCTGGGAGATCTGCAGGGAAATATGCTGTTACTTAAAGTGGTGTTGAATGTAAAAACCTACTTGATTGAATGAAAGAAAGGAGGAATTTTTTAAAAAATAACACAGAAAAAAATCAGTCACATTATCGTCACATCAGCTGTTTGCTTTTCTCTTTTCCACAGTTGTTTTATTTGCAATTTGTGTGTGTTTGTGTGTGTTTGTGTGTTTGTGTGTGTGTGTGTGTGTGTGTGTGTGTGTGTGTGTGTGTGTGTGTGTGTGTGTGTGAGTGTGTGTGTGTGTGTGTGTGTGTGTGCGGGCGCTTTATCCATGTAGTGAGATAGGTGTTGTTTCTACATGTTCACTGCTGTGTGTTACAGGGCTGATGAACCAAGACTGAAGGGATCAGGACAGGAGGCTGCCATCTCCATCCCAAGTTAAGTTGACTATGTGTGTGTATGCGAGTGTGTGTGCGTGCATGCGTGTGTGTGTGTGTTATGTGTTTGTCTTTACCTGCGACTGGAAGATGAAAGGTGAGAAGGTCAGAGGCTGGCTATTTCTCCTCACCAAAGCGCATGTGACAATGCACTGTTACTCTCTTTTTGTTGATCATGTTTTTACTAACCAGCACAAACGGCCAGTCTGGTATTAACTAAGTGTGGTGTTCATTTAGTTTAGATTGCACGGGTGAAAGTGGTGTTCATTTAGTCTTCAAATTAGCATCTTTCTACAGGCAGGAACATGAGAGGAATTTAGTTTTTTTGCATGTGTGTGTGTGTTTGTATGTGTGTGTGTGTACATGCGCATGTGCTGCATCGTCAGAGACTAAAGTGTATATTATGTGTTCACAGACACATGCAGACAGCTGAAGACTGCACATGGAGACAGGAGGGAAGGACTTGCTGAATGGGGCTCTCAGGGCAGGTGAGTGCTGTGCATACCACAGCAGAGTTCTCTGCATGAAATTCAGGCTGCTGTCCCCAGAGAGAGCATGTCATCTCAAGAGCAGTGCCACCCATTTAAAGAAAGACGTAAATCATTGAAAAGACTCAGGTAAAACGTAGTGTTGGATTCTATCTCACCGAGAAAGCGAGAAGTCGGGGTCGGAGTGTGCAGTGGTTTGAATTACATTTGTGCCCAAAACTTTTCCCGCATCCATTAGACCATGAGTGGTGATCTGGGTACTAGTCTTTTGGATGAGACAATAAGCCAAGGTCTTGAGTGTAACACTAATTATTTAGTGCATATAAAAGAACCCATGGCAACAAGAGAGTTGTTCCTGGCAAAATTTTATAGAAAAAAGCCACTGTGATAGGGAAACGAATACAGTTGCAGACAGGAAAAGAAAAACAAATAATGGATGGCACTGTTCTTCTTGCAACATGCTTTCCCCAGGGAGAGCAGCCCGAATTTCATGCAGGGAAATCTGCCGTGACTTATATTGGTGTTAAATATAAAAACGTTTTAAATTGAATAAAAGAAAGAAAGAATCTGTTTTAAAAGCCACGGAAAAAAATCAAGTCACAACATCGTCACGTCAACTATTTGCTTTTCTCCTTCGCACAGTAGTTATATTTGCATTGTGTGTGTGTGGTGTGTGTGTGTGTGTGTGTGCGCGCTTCATCCATGTAGTGAGATAGCTGTTGTTTCTACATGTTCACTGCTGTGTGTTACAGGGCTGATGAACCAAGACTGAAGGGATCAGGACAGGAGGCTGCCATCTCCATCCCAAGTTAAGTTGACTATGTGTGTGTATGCGAGTGTGCATGCGTGTGTGTGTGCGTGCATGCGCATGTGTGTGTGTTATGTGTTTGTCTGTACCTGCAACTGGAAGATGAAAGGTGAGGTCAGAGGCTGGCTATTTCTCCTCACCAAAGCGCATGTGAGAATGCACTGTTACTCTCTTTTTGTTGATCATGTTTTTACTAACCAGCACAAATGGCCAGTCTGGTATTTACTAAGTGTGGTGTTCATTTAGTTTAGATTGCACGGGTGAGTGTGGTGCTCATTTAGTCTTCAAATTAGCATCTTTCTACAGGCAGGAACATGTGAGGAATTTAGTTTTTTTGCATGTTGTGTGTGCTGCATTGTCGGAGACCAAAGTGTTTATTGTGTGTTCACAGGGTTGGCACATGCAGACAGCTGAAGACTGTGCAGACACACAGGAGAGAGGACTTGCTGAATGGGAATCTACAAGACAGGTGAGTGCTGTGCATACCACAGCAGAGTTCTCGGCATAAAATTCAGGCTGTTCTCCCTAGGGAGAGCTGTCAAGAGCAGTGCCATCCTTTTAAAGAAAGACTTAAATCATTTAAAAGACTCAGATGAAACTTTTTGTTACATTCCATCTCACTTTGGTGTATACTAAAATGAGAAAGTTTTTGTGTCTGTCTTTGTGTGTATGTCTGCATGCTTTGTGTGTGTGTGTGTCAAGTCAAAATTTTATTTGCAGATGGTACATGGAGTAAGCAATAGATTTGCTTTTTTCATCAAGCTTTCTATCTAGGTGAAAAAAAACCCAAAACAAAACAACCAAGCAAAAAATCCAACCAAAGAAAGAAAACCCAAAGAAACAAAACAAAAGAAACTGCGAGCAAACATGCAAAAAACACAAAAACCCATCCCACAATAATTAACATCAACATTATTACAGCAACCCGTAAGAATAAAATAGACTGAAAAAGGAACTAAAAAAAAATTAATGCACTGTAAAACTGTCACGTGTTGCCCCCCCCCCCCCCTTACACACACACACGTACACACGTACACACACATGCACACGCAGTCAATCACACACATACACATGTACGTACATACATAAATACACACAACTGAGATTAAAAGAAATTATTTTAGACTGACATATCACTGATGCTATGTGTTACGTGGTGACTGATGTGTCACTGATGTTGCTGTGTGCAGATGGTGTCTGTCCATGATGGAAGGGGCGGTGGGCAGCACAAGTGTGTATCAAACCACAACCACACATCCTGCAACACATCATCGCATCAAACCAGGGCCACACATCTTGCAACACATCATCCCATCAAACCACGGCCACACATCTTGCAACAGGCATCATCTTGGGAGGAAGAAGAGGAGATTGCTGAAATAAAAGAAAATGTCACTCTAACCACAACCACCCCCCTCTTTTGTTCATTTCTGAAACTGTTGGTAGCTTTTGATTGTTAGCTTCTGTAAAGAGTGGGGTTCATACACACACACACCTGGCTTGTGTTTTGTCTTTCTGAGGGGTATGTGCATGTGCATGTATGAGTCGCACTACCTGTGTTTGTGTGTGTGTGAGAGACAGAGAGAGAGAGGTGGTCAGTAAAGCTTCCTGCCCTGTTCTCCCCCACTTCCTTGGCTAGAGCTCTGAGGTTCACCAATGGAGAGATTTCTGTATTCTAATGGAGAGATTTTTGTATTCCAATGGAGAGATTTTTGTATTCCAATGGAGAGATTTTTAAATTCCAATGGAGAGATTTTTGTATTCCAATGGAGAGATTTTTGTATTCGACCATTTTTGCTGACCATGACGGTAGCTGTATTTTGACTTTGGGGAGGCATGTCATCTAAAAACACTGATATGTAATCCAGACATATAAAACGGCTAAAATACAGTATTCTAAAAATACCAACATATAAATCACACACATAAAATGGCTTAAATTCATTCATCTAAAAAGTTTTGAAATCGGATAAAATAGCTAAAATATACAGTTACCTAAAACTACAGACGTGCAAATCATAGATAAAATGAAAAGTACATTCATCTAAAAACTAAAACAAAATGCTGAAATGCTGCCATCTAAAAACAGTGACATATAATCCACAGAAATAAAATGACTAAAATGCATCCGTTTAAAATCACCACATGTAATCTGCACATATTAAATAGCTTAAATCTATCCATCTAAAAATGCCCAACATTTCAGGTACACAAATTAGGTTTGTAAAATAGTCATCTAAAAGCATTGACATTTAATCCACAGAGATAAAATGAATAAAACGGCCATCTAAAACTGCTGTCGAGTAATCTGCACATATAAAATGACAATAAAGCCGTCTAAAAACATTGAAATTTAATCCACATAGATGAGATGACTTAAATGCAACTCGGTAAAAACACAGACATGTAATCCACACAGACAAAATTGCTAGAATAATGTGATCTAAAACACAGACTTTTAATATACACAAAGCGAATGTGTAAAATACATTTTACAATACCAACATGTAATCCATACATAAAAAAAGTGTAAACTAAAAAGAAATAAGTTAACATTGTCAAAAATACAGTCTCTAAATACAGAAACAGTTAACACAGTCAAAAATACAGTCTCTAAATACAGAAACAGTTAACACCGTCAAAAATACAGTCGCTAAATACAGAAACAGTTAACACAGTCAAAAATACAGTCGCTAAATACAGAAACAGTTAACACAGTCAAAAATACAGTCTCGAAATACAGAAACAGTTAACACAGTCAAAAATACAGTCGCTAAATACAGAAACAGTCAAAAATACAGTCGCTAAATACAGAAACAGTTAATACAGTCGCTAAATACAGAAACAGTTAACACAGTCAAAAATACAGTCGCTAAATACAGAAACGGTTAACACAGTCAAAAATACAGTCGCTAAATACAGAAACGGTTAACACAGTAAAAAATACAGTCGCTAAATACAGAAACGGTTAACACGGTCAAAAATACAGTCGCTAAATACAGAAACAGTTAACACAGTAAAAAATACAGTCGCTAAATACAGAAACAGTTAACACAGTCAAAAATACAGTCGCTAAATACAGAAACAGTTAACACAGTCAAAAATACAGTCGCTAAATACAGAGATCTGTAATCTGCACAGATAAAATGACTGAATACAGTTGCCTATAAACACAGACATATCATCCAAAGAGATCAAATGGCTAAAACAGTGACATACAATGTGCACAGCTAAAATTACTACAGCAGAGGCATATAAAAACACTGAAGTATATATAATCCACACAAATAAAACAGCTGAAATACAGCCATCTTAAACCAGACATTTAATACACACAAATAAAATTGCTAAAATACTCCCATCTTAAAATACCAGCATGTAATCAGAGAAAAATGGCATAAGAAAGTGATCTAAAATATAAACATTTAATCTACACAAAAGGAATGTCTAAAATACAGCCAATTAAAAATACATATAGGCATATGTGTCCCATAACCCATGTGGTCATAAGAGAGTGAGGTGTCGGAGACCTCAGCTTCTCTCAGGCCAGCATATTGAGGGTGATGCCCATCCTCTCCCTCGCTGCTTTACCCTCCCTGACTCTAAAGAGAGCAGGTACCCTTTTACAACTGGGTGAACTGGGGCACTGTACTAAAGCCAAGGTGCGTAAATGGTCACCCATCCAACTGGTAACCACACTTGATGCTGCTTAACTTGACTAGGGGAAAGCAAGGGCTCTGACCACTTGCTATACTGCCGCCCTAAAATGAATGTAATCCACACAAATAAATGACAAATAAGGCATCTAAAAACACAGACCTATAATTGACAGATAAAACGGGTAAAATATAATCACATCAAAACACAGATTTGTAATTCATACAAATAGAATGACTAACCTACTGCTATCTTAAAGTATTGGCATCCAAATCGCACAGATAAAATGACTTTAATTCCAGCATATAATCTAAATATAACGTTAATTAAACACAGTCATCTAAAAACACCATATGTAATTCACACAAATAAAATGTCTAAAATACAGAAAGAAATATAATTAATCCACACAGATAAAATGATTAAAATACAGTCATCTAAATACACAAACATTAAAAATATACACAAATAGAATGACTAAAACACAGGGGTTTTAAAATATGGACATGCAACCCACATAAATAAAATGACCTGAATACAGCCATCTAAAAATACCAACATTTAATCCACACAGATAAAATAACTAAAATGCAGCCACTTATAAACACATATATTTAACCGACACCTACAAAATGGCTAGTAAACTGCCATCTTAAAATACCAGTATGTAATACACACAAATAAAATGACTAAAATACTGCCATCTTGAAACACCGATTTCAACCCACACAGATAAAATTACTAAAACAGAATCACCTATAAACACAGATATTCAACCCACACAGATAAAACTGCTAAAATTCAGTAATCTAAAACCCTGACATTTAATCCAAACACATAAATAACTAATGTACAACCATCTTAAAATACTGATATGTAAATCACACAGATATGATGACATACACTCACCTAAAAACATTAATGTACACAGATAAAATAATTAAAATACTCATTTAAAAAACACAGATCTGGCACACACACACACACACACACACGCACATGCACAGTAGACCAGTGTGTGCCCACAGAGACAGACGCAAATTTTCCAAACTGAATTCACACTTGGACTGTAAGAACACACCTAGAACATATTAAGGGTCAGAACATTGCACTGGCAATTTGACCACCCCGTTGGATTCCTGTTTGAGAGGATTTTTCCTCTGGAGTTATCATCAGTGCTGATTCTACTCTCCCAAAAATCCTTCCAATGACGAGGCCAGTGTGCGAGCATACCCAGAACATTTTGCCCATGTGTTAAATACTGTTCCGCTTTTTGTAAGGATAGGCCATCATGTGCCAGTGGGAATAGATGACAAGATTTACAAAACTGCATACACAAGGGAACTGGATGTAAAAATGCACATGAGTGCTTATTCCATTATCCTTGATATAAAAATAAAATAAAATAAAAAAGCACACCTTAAAATCTGTTCTGTTTTTTGGAAGAGTAGGCTATGGTGTGCAGGTGGGAATGATGACAAAATTTACAAAACCAGAGATACACAGGGAACTGGTAAAAATTAGCATAAGGTCTTATTGCATTATCCTCGAAATAAAGAAAAAAAAAGATAAAACAGAAAATGCACACAGACACAGAGAGAGAAAGAGATAAAGACATACATACATACAGACAGACAGACAGACAGGCAGGCAGGCAGGCAGCAGACAGACAGACAGACAGACAGACAGACAGACAAAACACACACACACACACACACACACACACACACACACACACACACACACACACACACACACACCTCTTGTTGTTTAGCATGGCCTGATGAAAAACTAACAATGGAAGGGAGACAACCTACTGGTAAAACTGTCAGTTCTGCTTCTCTGTTGTCTCTGTGGTGTGAAAGCAAAAGAAAATTCATAAAATTTTAATCGAAACAGGATTGGACTGTGTCTGGGAAACACAGTATTTTATAAACAAAGATAGTTTAAGTCTTAATGTCATAAGAGCTTAAAAGGACAATATTGTAAAGTCATGGTCAGAGGAGTTGCAAAGAAGAAACAAAGGCATATTTTATGGCAATTACAAAAATATTTTAACAAGAAAAATTACCATAGTAGGTTACCATGATATAACAATATGATTTCATTGTACTTTGAATCAGGTGTATTAATCATTCATTGCAGATTCAAACTGGATGGGTGAATGGCATTGAACACTAAACAATGCAACATACAAACAATAGGAAATGAGTTTCACTTTATAATGGAGTGTCCAAAGTTTTCAGAGCTTGGGAAGAATGTCTTACCTCGAGATTATCTATAATTATCTAAGATCCATGTCCACATTTTGTAATAATTTTGTTCTTTTCTTACAAAAAGACTTTATCAAAAGTTAGCAATAAGTAAAGTTGCCTGACATTGTTGAAAATGTTGACTACATGTTTATTTCTGTCACATGGAGTATTGTACAAGCTTTTGTTAGTGTAAATTATACATGTTACTGTTGATTTGTTAACTGAAATTCTCCATGCCCCAAGAGGGGTGCATCTGTGTGTGTGTGTGTGTGTGTGTGTGTGTGTGTGTGTGTGTGTGTGTGTGCTCATGCATTTATGCATGTGTGTATGTGTGTGTGTTTCTTAATTTACATGGAAGATTTTCTTTTTCTGTTTTAACATAATTTTTATAGAGTGTGTGCCACTACTGTGAAAATCACCTGATTAATGAATCTTCTAAACAGGCACACACACACACACACACACACACACACACACACACACACACACACACACACACACACACACACACACACACACACACACACACACACACACACACACACACACATGCACATATGTACATTTAACAGCACATTTATGTAAAGACTTTTGTTTTCTTAAAAGTTATATTTCTTTAGAAATATGTGGAAGAGCTGCTTCCATTCTTCAGAACATATATAGGTTGCATCAACCTTAACAGTGTATAAACTAATTTATTTTCATGATCATTGTCTTTTGAGTACTTGTGTTTTGGGCCTCCTCTTAATACCTGCCAGTCATTTATTGCTATGTATCATTTTTGTTTTCCTATAGCTCAAAAC
>CM060327.1:54374057-54426557 GCA_030674155.1 Stramonita haemastoma | reverse complement strand
TTAAATTGAACACACACACACACACACACACACACACACACACACACACACACACACACACACACACACACACACACACACACACACACACACACATTGTTGTCAAGAAAGCATTCTCAGGAACATGTTGAAGAAAAGCTAACAGTGGAAGGGAGACAACCTACTGGCTTTTCAGTGGATCCTGATCATGCATTGTACTGTGTACAGCAGCCCTGAAGTGTTATTCTGGATTGCTGTTGTTGCTGCTGCTGTTGTTCTCAATGTTGTTGCTGTTGTTGTTGTTGTTTTTGTTGCTGTTGTTGCTGCTGCCGCCGTTGTTGATTTTGCTGTTGCTGTTGTTGGTTTTTTGTTGATCCTAAGCTTTCTAGTCTGACTGTAAAATCTGACCAGCCCCCCCCCCCTCCCCTTTCTCTCTCTCCCTCTCTTGTTTTGAGAGTGAACATTAATAAACCACGTTGCTGCCAGGAAAAATTTGATAAAAGGGTCTTGCCAGTGCCAGAGGTTTTGACAGTTTCTGGGGTGATAATTAACCAAAAAAAAAAAATTCTGATGTGAAAATTATTTGAGATAGAAAAATAAGTGTGATATGTTTTTCAATGGAAAATAAATAAGGAAACTAAAAGGTGCAGTGGGATTGTTAGAATTGTGAATTTCTAACATTACATAATGTGCCTAAATTAAAAAAAAAGCAGAGTTTTGCCTGGTATTATAGCAACTTTATTGGCCAAGATAATATACAAGACAAACCACAAAAGAAACTAGTGAAAATACTCTCCTTAGGGGATCATCTTTTCTAGTTTGATTAAATCTATACCCACATATTTCAATTTAATGCAAAAATTTACTTATTCTGTTCCTGCTGACTTGGCCAGCCCCCCCCCCCCCCCCCCTCCTCTGCCCACTCCACTCTTTCATGTCAACATCCCTCTTGCATGTTGCCTTACACCTTTTTCAGAGGGGACGGATAGCCTAGTGGTCAGAACATTGTGCTGGCAATTTGACGACCAGGGTTCGATTCCGGTCGAGGAGATTTTTCTTCTGGAGTTAACATCAGTGCTGACTCCACTCTCCCCAAAAGTCCTTCGGATGAGACTTTAAACCAAGCCCCGAGTGCGAACACACGCAGAACATCTTGCGCACACGTTAAATCCTGTTCTGCTTTTCGTAAGAGTAGGCCATCGTGTGCCGGCGGGAACAGATGACATTTACAAAACTGCATACACACGGGGACTGGATGTAAAAAGCACAATAGTGCTTATCCCATTATCCTTGATAAAAAAAGAACACCTTGACCAACTTTTGCCATGGCTAGAACTGTGTGTAGCACAGCCTGCAAATGCAACAGCACTCAGTCCAAAGTGCTCAATTTAGCACACTCCTTCCTTTTACCTAGTCCAAGTGTGGTCAGCTCCTGCTATATCTAGCACCCGCTGGCCCCATCTGGGCTGGGCTGGGTTGAGATGATTAGCTGCTGAGAGGAGCTGAAAGTGGGGGAAACTGACTGCTGTGGTAGACTCTCAGATTCTAAGCTGTGATACTCCTGAAAATCGGCCTTCTCTCTCGATAAATATGTCCTACTGCCCTAAAGATATCCCAAACTGGATGATACAGAATAAGTTACAGCTAAATGCAGATAAAACCGAAGCCATGCTGTGGTAGACAGAAACTGATAAGATGCCAAGAATTTTTTATGTAAGTATTCTTTCTGTGTGTATGTCTTTTGGGTTCGTTGGGGTTTTTTTTTGTTTTTTTTGTTTTTTTTGGGGGGAAGGGGGATTTTGTAGACAGTGCTACAGACTGTTTGTATGTTTCAGGCTCAAGGTGGTGGTGGTGGGGCACTGAAACTGCCAAGATTTTTTTTTTTTTTTTTTTTTTTTTTTGCTGCCTCATCTGTGATGTCTTCATACTACTGTTTCCACGCCACTCATTTCAATCTCCCCGCCACAGCCATACCCTGATTCGTTGTGTCTCATCCCTGGGATCAGCAGTCCACAGGGAACCCAGCAATATTAGGCCACCGTGGGGCCACAAGCCAGAGGGGCCCTGCACTTTGCTGAGCTGCCAAGAATTTTTATGTAAGTATTCTTCCTGTGTGTGTTGAAGGGGGGGGGTTGGGGGTTATTGCGGACACTATAACAACGACTGTTTCTGTGTTTTAGGCCTGAGGTGGTGTGGTGATGTGGGGGTGAGGCATGGACACTGCCAAGAATTTCTTCTGTGAGTATTCTTTCTGTAAAAAAAAAAGTTAAATAAATTTTAAAAAGTATTCTCTCTTTGTGTGTTGGGGGGGGGGGGGGCAATTTAAATAATATTTGTTGTTTGTGTTACAGGCCCAAAGGTGGTGGTGTTCATTCCCTCGTACTTGGCCTCTTTCTCCATGCAGGCAGGGACCTGAAAGGAGTTTGCTGTCTTTGGGGGTGTGCTGTGTGCTGACTGTCTGGTCACAGGGCTGGTAGGCAGCACAGCTGAAGGAAGGAAGGAAGACTGCAGAGAGAGACAGAGACACAGAGAGAGAGACAGTGGACTTGGGAAATGGCAATTTCCTACGCAGGTTAGTATTGTGTTGTGATGTACTTTTGAGTGTTGTATTTGTATTGTGTTGTTTCTCACTGTGTTGTTTTGTTTTGTACTATGTTGTATTGTACTGTGCTGTGTTGTATTATGTTGTGTTGTATTGTATTGTGTTGTGTTGTACTGTGTTGTGGTGTATTTTACTGCCAAGGTTTTTCATGTAAATATTCTTTCTCTGTGTTTTTTTGGAAGGAGGGGGAGGGGAGGCTGACAGTGTAAATATTGTTTATTGTTTGTATTGACAGTGTTAATAATGTTTATTGTTTGTGTTGACAATGTAAATAATGTTTATTGTTTGTACTGACAGAGATTGTTTCTATGTTTTAGGCCTGGGGGTGGTGATGGTGGTGCACAGAGATTGCCGATAATTTTTCATGTAAGTATTCTTCCTATGTGTGTGTTTTGAGTGGGTTTTTTTTTTTGGGGGGGGGGGAGGGGGGGGGTTTAGAAAGTTTTAACAGAGACTGTTTCTATGTTTTAGGTCTGGGAGTGGTGGTGGTGGCGCATAAAGATGGCTGAGAATTTTTTCATGTAGGTATTCTTCCTGTGTGTGTAATTGTGTTTGTTTTATTCAGGGGTGGGGTGTTGTTTTTTTTTTTGGGGGGGGGGGCTTCCCCATTGTAAATAATGTTTACTGTTTGTGTTGCAGACCTGGGCTTGTGTGGTGGACAGACCTTGGGCTGGTGTACAGACCTTGGGCTGGTGGACAGCGACTGGTGAAGATCTTTGATGTAAGTCCTTTTGTTGACTTTTTCTTGTGAAATATTGTAGTAGTTGATGTATGTATGTTTTCAACAGTTGTGAATTTTTAGAGTGGCATAGATCATATTTAAAGTGAATTGATCGTCAGTGTGTTTGAATTGTGATGATGTTTAGTTTATTCTAATCATGTATGAATTCAGAACTCTTCAAAAATAGGTATTTTGACATTGGAAGATGAAGTAAGTGGGTATTTCTCTGCACCAAACAGCATGCTCATGATCCTGACTTTCATTAAAATAATTAATATTGTTGGGGATGTTTTTACTAACCAACACAGAGGCCAGTCTGGGGAGTTGGCAAAACGGCAGTTTGTGACATGTGCTTTTGTAAGTAATGTGTTTGTGGGAGGGGTGTTGTGATGTCATGTGAGTGCTGTGTGCTGACTGTCTGGTCACAGGGCTGGCAGACAGTGACTGACATCACCACAGCTGAAGGAAGGAAGAGAGACAGACAGACAGAGAGAGAGAGAGCACAGTGGACTTGGGGAATGGCAATTTCCTATGCAGGTTGGTATGTGTGTTGTGTTGTACTATAGATTATTTATATAGATTATTCATTGTATTGTGTTGTATTGCACTGTTATATTGTACTGTGTTGTATTGTACTTTGTGGATAGTTTAACAGAGACTGTTTCTGTGTTTTAGGCCTGGGGATGATGTTGGTGCAAAGATTGCTGAGAATTGTTTATGTAAGTATTCTTCCTATGTGTGTTTTGTTTGTTGTTTGTGGTTTGTTTTGTTTTATTGTGTGGTTTTTGTGTGTGTGTGTTGTTGTTTTTTTTGTTGGGGGGGATGATATGGACAGTTTTAACAAAGACTGTTTATCTGTTTTAGACCTGGGGATGGTGGTGGCACACAAAGATTGCTGAGAATATTTCATGTAAGTATTCTTCCTATGAGTGTGTTTTGTACATTTTATTCTGGGGGGGTTGTTGGGTTGGTTGGTTTTTTGTTTTTGTTTTTTTTGGGGGGGGCTGTGTTGTGGCCAGTGTAACTGTTTACTGTTTGTGTTGCAGACCTGGGCTTGTGTGGTGGACAGACCTTGGCTGGTGGACAGCGACTGGTGAAGATCTGTGATGTAAGTCGTCTGTTGTGTGTGCTTTGTGCTGGAGTGTAGGTTGTGTTCATTGAATATGAAAAGTGTTGATACAAGCGTCTTCTCAGTTTGACTAAAATTCAGATGTAAGGAATTTGAAAAAGAAGAAACCGTTTGTACCATGTATGGTTCTTACAAACTAGGTCCTGTGTAAAGTGTGATACTGCTCAGACAGGGAAGGACTTTCTGTGGCGTTGGCGCATTTCAAGTTGTTGTCAAAAGGTGAAGAATTTCAAGGTGTTGTCAAAAGGTGATGGTTATCAGACTGTTGCACAAGGGGGGAGAAGACGGGAAAATGGGAAGGAGGAGGAGGAAAGATTGGATGTGTACATGTTGATTTTGTGTGTGTGTGTGTGTTCACAGGATAGGTAGAGCACCTCGACAGCTGAAGACATGGAAGCCATTGACGTGCCGTTAAAGTTAAGTATTGTCATAGTTAAAATATTGTAGTAGTTGATGTATGTATGTGTTCAACAGTTGTGAATTTTTAGAATGGCATAGATCATGTTAAAAGTGAATCAATCATCAGTGTGTTTGAATTGTGATAATGTTATAAGTTTATTCTGATCATATTTTCATCAGTATGCCTGAATTCAGAACTCTTCAAAGATAGGTATTTTGTCATTGACAGATGAAGTAAGTGGGTATGTATTTTCTCTGCACCAAACAGCATGTTACTGATACTGACTTTCAATAAACTAATCATTGTTGGGGATGTTTTTACTAACCAACACAGAGCCAGTCTGGGGGTTGGCAAAACAGCAGTTTGTAACGTGTGTTTTTGTAAGTAATGTGTTTATTTTTTGATTAGTAAAGTGTGCATTTGTAAGTGATGCGTTCTTTTTGAAATGAGTGAAGTGTGAACTTTATATGTTGTGTTCATTCCATCTGTACTTGGCCTCTTTCTCTATGCAGGGAAGTGAAAGGTGCGAGTTGTCTTTGGTGGGTGTGTGTGTGTGTTAGAGGGGAGATGGGGAGGGGTGCTGTGATGGGGATGTGAGTGCTGTGTGCTGACCCTGTTTTGCTGTCTGTTGACAGAGCAAGGCGCTGTGACGTTCTCCTCCAGTCTGTCAGCTGTCAGTGAACACGGAGTGGGATCAGCCAGGAAGGAAGGAAGGAGAGGGACTTTTTTTTCTTTTAACTGGTCTGCTCCTAGATACATAGTCCGGACACACACCGATCTGATCTGGAAGATTCTCTTTTTTTGCCTATGTATTGTCAAGAAGTCTGAAACGTTGGTTGTTGTTTTTTTAAAAATCATTCTGAAAAGGTTTTTTATTCATGGTAGTTCTGCATGGAATACAGACTAGTACAGAGAAAATGGTGATGTATGTCGTTTTTGATATTGTTGATGAAGTCTATTGAATATGATTTTCAGCAGTGTGTGACACCAGTCACTGAAATCTTGTCTTTTTTCTTTTTTTTAGGGGAATTTTCATGTGTTTGTTATGATTGAGAACTGCATGAAGATATTATCATCATTGTTTTTTCTTTTCTTTTTTACTAACAGGGTTTTTTCATTGGTAATGTTACTGCATGAGTGCTTTACTGATAATTAACTTCTTTTTTTTTATTCACAATTGTTATCATTTTTACACAATATTTTTGCTGATGAAAACAATCAACTCTGGAGGTGGTTTGTTCTTGTTTTTTTTTCATTCACAATGTTTGGATTTTTGCACAACTTCTGTGCTGAAGACAGAAATAAACTGTTTGTATCATCATCGATGTCTGTGTGTGGAATTTAAGCTGTGCGCTTTTTCTGTCAGACTGTTCCTGGTCTCTACCCCTTCCTCTCTTTCTCCTGTCTGTCCCTCTCTTTCTCCTGTCTGTCCCTCTCTTTCTCCTGTCTGTCCCTCTCTTTCTCCTGTCTGTTCCTCTCATTCTCCTGTTTGTCCCTCTCTTTCTCCTGTCTGTCCCTCTCTTTCTCCTGTCTGTCTGTCTTTCATCCCTTTCTCTCTGGTTCTGTCTTTCTCCTGTCTGTCCCTCCCTTCTATGTCTGACTGCACTCTTTGACTTGCCCCCCCCCCCCCCCCCCTCTTTTTCCTTTGATGGCTTACTTGGTTTTTAAAGTGTGTGTTTACAAGTTGGCCTCTAGTCTGTAGATGAATCCAGAAATCTGCAGTCGTTAAAGGATGGGCGACACACATACACACATGCATGCATGTACAGACTTCAGATGAGACTATAAACCAAGGTCCCATGCCGGAATGCATGCAGAACATCTTGTGCACACATTAAAACCTGTTCCACCTTTTGGAAGAGTAGGCCATTGTGTGCCGGTCATAATAGATGACAAAACTGAATACACCGGGGATGTGAAAAAGCACATGTGCTTATTCCATTATCCTTGAAATAAAAGAATAAACAAATACAAAAAGACACCTACTAGCACTCTTCTGTCAGTCAGTAGCACTTTTACACACACGCAAACATGCAGGCACGCACACATTAAAATCTGTTCTGCTTTTCAGAAAATGAAGCCATTGAGTGATGGTGGGAATGGATGACAAAATTTATTAAAATGCATGTACACAAAGAGGACTTGATGTAAAAAGAAAAGAAAAACATGCAGAACTGCTTATTCCATTATCATCGAAACAAAATTTTAAAAAAAAGATGAGACTATCAACAGAGAACACATTGTGCACACGCTAAAACTGGTTTCACTGATCAGAATAAAAAGTTATTGTGTGCCAGTGGGTACATGACAAAAATCAGATGAAACCAGAATATTCATGTATAGATGAAACACAATAATATTTATGTTCTGATGAAACAATGATATTCATGTACAGATGAAACACAATAATATTCATGTTCAAATGAAACACTAATAATTATGTTGCATTATGTTATGCTGCACTTGTTTTTCCTCACTACTTTTTCCTCAATAATAATCATGTTAAGAGGAAACAATAATATTCCATGTTCAGAAGAATCAATAATACTCTTTCACCCTACAGTTGCTACTCTAACAAATCAAATAACTTGCCACTACAAAACAGCAAAACAAAGGCACAAACACAAAAAAACTAAACACTTTCAAATAAACAATTCACAACACACAAGTTATTCAAGTCGGACACTGGTAAAGATTCTTTCCCATTTATCAACTGTTTTAGTGCTGGAACAAAAATTGATATGAACAAATGTGCACATTGACATCGATCAACATGTGCATGGAGTGGTAAAGATTCTTTCCCATTTATCAACCGTTACTGTGGTGGAACAAATATTGATATGAACAAAATGCCCACATTGACATCAACATATGCATGGAGTGGACACCAGACCAGCAAACCACAAAACAAACTTTGATGTTCATTTGCATTTGAAAATGATGTGATGTGATGTGAACATCTATATATCTATTCTATATCGAGTTCTACTAAAGATATTGTCATGAAATTTTGCACAGTAGCAGAAAACATCAGATAAAAATACAGGCAGTAAAGAAAAGAGACAAATAGATGAGAGCCGAGGGATCAAAGAGCTGAGGGAACATAGAGCTGACCCCCAATAAACACATTTCTATGTGTAAATTCACATGGCTGCAGACAAGGCCAGTCAAAATCTAGTTTAAAGTTCTCAAATGTAAATAAATTTAACCTTACTGAACCAAAACCTTGTGTGCAAAGTTTCGTTGCAATAGCGGTGTCATGCATCCACTAGCAAACACAAAATATACTGACATGCAAAGTGGAGATATTCACAGGGAGAGAGGCAAGGTCAGTTGAAAATCGAACAACAAAAATAAATAGATACAATAGTTTACTGGTTGTGTGTTCTCGACACTGTGGCCTCTGCCACCAGTGCACACATGTAATTTGTTTATTCTCTTATATCGAAGATAATAGAACATACAGAAGACCCACACCCAGTCCCCGTGGGTGTGCGGTTTTGTGAATTTTGTCATCTGTTCCTATCGATACACAATGGCATACTCTTCCATAAAGCGGAACGGCTGTTAACATGTACGCGAGATGTTCTGCATGTGTTTGCGCAAGGGGCATTGATATTATGGTCTCATCCGATGTAGGCCTAGTCTGGATCATCACTTCTTCGATTTTGTGTATGTGTGTGTGTGTGTGTGTGTGTGTGGTGGTGTGCGTTTTATCTCCGTTTATCATATGCTGGGCCCAGTTAGTCATTACGGAGTCAAATGTGCTTTCATTCAAGATGAAAATATCATTTTATCGTTTTTGATGCTAAGAAAAGTTGAAAGAAATTTTGCCTGAAGTATGGTTGCACTCCACTGTAAGTAGCCTAGAAGCAAAAGATAGTTAAAAAGGGGCAGAAAAAAGATAATTTTGTGATTCAATTACGACTTTTCTAGGATGCATACTTTAATAAAAAATATAAACATTCTTTTAGGCATGTTTGGTGTTTGTAATGTCCGTTATTTGTTTTCAGACGCGTTATTCAGAGTCTGTTATGGTTGTTTTTTTCTTGTATATGGAGGATTTGATTTGATTGATTCTTTTATATCGAGGATTATGGAACAAGCACGTCCTGTGCTTTTTTACATCCAGTCCCCATGTGTATGCAGTTTTGTAAATCTTGTCATCTGTTCCCACGGGCACACGATGGCCTGCTCTTACAAAAAGCGAAAAGCGGAACAGGATTTAACGTGTGCACATTTTCTGCATGCGTTGGCGGGGCCTTAGTTTATAGTCTCGTTGGAGAGGCTTTTGGGACAGTGGAGTCAGCACTGATGTTAAATCCAGAGGAGAAATCCCCTCGAAAAGGAACGAATCCAGGTGGTCAAATTGCAAGCACAATGTTCGACCACAATGCTGTCCCCTTCCCACCGGCACATGATGGCCTACTGTTAGGAAAAGCGGGACAGGTTTTAAGGTGTAGCAAGGTGTTCTGCGTGAATTCCATATGGGGCCTCGGTTTATAGGCCTAGTCTCATCCGAAATGTATGTAGATGTGTTCAGTGTCTGTATGTAGACATCCGTAGGTACCGACAATGAATTTGGAATAGAATGTTTTGATAAACGTGTGTAATGGTCGTTACACAGTGTATTTAGACACGTTTTTCAGACCGCGTAGGTGCAATTATTATAGAGTGTGTGCAGATGTGTTAGTCAGTGTGTGTAGGTGCCCTGTTATAGACTGTATGCAGGAATGTTATTCAACACATTCTAAACATTTAGGTACGAAATGAGTCTTATTTTCGAATACGTATAAGACTTTCCTCCAAGCCAACATTGGAAAGTTCGCCGCACTCACAGCCATCGACAATGATGTGGACACACTGGCCAACAACATCAAAGAAGTGCTAACGACAGCAGCAGAAGAAACATTAGGAAGAAGCAGAACAAAGAAACAACCCTGGGTGACAAATGAGGTTCTTGACCTCTGCGACAAAAGAAGAGAACTTAAGAAACAAAAGTTCACAAGTCAAGAAGCTTACAAGAAGTACATGGGTAGCCACAGAGAAGTGAAGAAAAAGATGAGAGAAGCCAAAGAAGCGTGGATAGAAGAACAATGCAACAACATCGAAGCTGGAATGGCCAAGGGAAACAGCAAAACAGCTTACGACACTTTGAAAGCACTAACAAAACCACACAGCCTAATGCCTCTGTTATTGAAGACAAAGAAGGAAATCTTTTAACGGAAAACAATGCCATCCTCCAACGCTGGACAGAATACTGTGAGGGATTGTATAACTACCCACTACGCCCAGATACCAACATAGTTTCTGACAAACCCCCTGAACACCAAGATAAAGACCCACCAATACTAAGGTGTGAAGTAGATGCAGCTATTAAACAATTGAAGAAGGGGAAGTCCCCTGGAATCGATAACATCCCAGCTGAACTCATAAAAAATGGAAGGAATGAAACAGCAAGGCGATTCACAGAACTTTGTCAGAAGATCCACGACACCAAAGAATGGCCAAAAGAATGGCCACAGTCTCTTGCAATACCCCTGCCAAAGAAAGGAAACCCTTAAGCAATGCCAGAACTACAGAACCATCAGTCTCATAAGTCATCCTAATAAGATCATGCTGCAGGTAGTCCTCAACAGACTGAAAAACCAAGCGGAAAAACTCCTGACAGAAGAACAAGCGGGCTTTAGACCAAAACGTAGCACAATGGAACAAATTTTCAATCTGAGAATTCTGATAGAGAAGCATCTCCAACACCAAAAAGACTTGTACCACAATTTCATAGATTTCAAAAAGGCCTTTGACAGGGTATGGCATGACGGCCTCTGGCAAGTACTCAGGCACTTCAACTTTGACAGCTGCCTAATTGAAGTCATGAAGGCTCTGTACAAGAACGCAATAAGTGCAGTTTTCATGAACAATCACGTGGGCGAGTTCTTCAAGACCACGGTTGGGGTTCGCCAGGGCTGCCTTCTCTCACCTTATACTCTTCAACCTCTTCCTCGAAAACATCATGACAGAGACACTGCAAAACCACCACACTTCCATCTCCATTGGTGGAAGACCCCTTTGCAACCTCAGATTTGCAGATGACATTGACCTCATGGGCAGCGGCAAACAAGAACTGCAAATCCTCACAGACAATTTAACAGATCGAGCGAGCACATACGGCATGGAGGTCAGTATAGAGAAATCAAAGATCATGGTCAACAGCGCGAGTAATGACATCATGGAAATAAAGATGAATGGAGAAATACTAGAAGAGGTGAGCCAATTCAAATACTTAGGTTCCATCCTAACACAAGATGGCACATCAAACAATGAAGTGAAAGCTCGCATTGCAACAGCAACATCTGCTCTAGTCAGACTCCAGAGGATCATCAGAAGCAACAACATCAGCTTCTGCACAAAATACCACCTTTACAAATCCCTCGTGATATCTATCCTCCTATATGACTGTGAATCACGGACTCTGACAGCAGAGTTAGAGAGGAGAATCCAAGCATTCGAGAACAAGTGCCACAGAAGACTCCTCAGAATATCATACAAAGAACACAAGACCAATAACAATAACTGTGTGAAAGAAGAAATCAAAAAGCGTGTGGGCCCCCAAGAGCCTTTGCTCTCCACCATAAAGAGGAGAAAGCTGATGTGGTTTGGTCTCACCACAAGACACAACACCCTAGCAAAAACCATCCTGCAAGGAACAGTCGAGGGCAAGAGAAGAAGAGGCCGCCAAAAGAAATCATGGGTTGACAACATCAAAGACTGGACCGCCCAACCCCTGCAACATCTCCTACTAGCCACACAGGATCGTGAAGCATGGAAAAAGATCGCTGTTGCGTCTTCTCTCATGTCCCCCCTACGTCCTTTAGGACATGGGACTGAGAGAGAGAGAGAGAGAGAGAGAGAGAGAGAGAGAGAGAGAGAGAGAGAGAGAGAGAGAGAGAGAGAGAGAGAGAGAGAGAGAGAGAGAGAAGACAAGACAAGACAAATTCTTTTATTCGAGGATAATAGATAAGCACACATGTGCTTTTTTACATCCAGTCCCCGCCCTTTTCAGGGATAACATCAAAATAAAAGATATTAAACAATAAAACTATACGCAGTACCAAACAACATACAGAAATAAGTACACTACATATAATAAGGTAAGAGAAATGCGACAGTACACTACATATAATAAGGTGAGAAAGGTGCACTCATTCAGAAGAGAAAATCAGAAGTCACAATAAAATAATTTGGATTATTAAAGAAGAAGAAAAGAAACGAAAAAAAACCACAAAACAAACCCAGAACAAAACAAACAAACAAATAAACAAACAAAAAACAAACAAAGCAAAACAAAAAACAAAAAAACCCAAACAAACAAACAAACAAAACAATCACCCCCCCAAAAAAAAACAACAACAACAACAACAACAAAAACCGCTAATAAACAAAGAGCCAGCAGGAGCCAGCAGGAGAACATTATAATAAACAACTGAAACATCAGTCTACGTCCATATGTCTAAAGTTATACAAGTCATTTAAATCATACATTTGGATAAAAAGGGGGAAAAATAAATGTTATTCTTATTTGAAGGGGGCGGGGGAGAATACTATTAAAAAATGATAATAAAAATAAAATAATAATAATAAAAAAACAATTAAAAAAAAATTAAAAAAATAAAACAACAACAACAACAAAGAAATAATAATAATAATAATAATAATAATAATAATAATAATAATAATAATAATAATAATAATAATAATAATAATAATAATAAAAGAACATCCCAGATGTTTATAGAATTAGCAAAACATTTTTAGAAATTGGATAATGATTTCCACATACTCACACACACAGACATACAGACACACAGATAAGAATTACACACATACACACATCCACACCCATGCACACACACAGTGGTAGAGAGGGGGGGAGGGGGGGAGTGTGGTTTGTTGTTTTTAATGCATCAAGTGGTTTAGAAGGTAATTTTTGAAGGTTGTTAATGATTGGTGCTGTTTAATTGAATCAGGAAGGGAGTTCCACAGTGTAGGGCCTGAGTATAGTAAACTAGATTTAAACAGGTCTATTCTTGGGATTGGGACACTTGGCTTTTCCATACTTCTGGAATGATTTATTGGGAATTTATCTTTTAAGGATGTGGGGACATTACCTGTCATTATCTTAAACATCATGATGCCTTTGTTATATTTTAGTCGTTGGTGTAGGGGGAGAATATTTAACTGTGTATAGTCTACTTCTAGCAAGGTTGTTTTCTTCAAAAGGACCAGTTTAAGACCACGTTTATACAGACTAAGTAACGGTTTCATGGTATTTGCACTGGCAGAATCCCACAGGGTTGTTGCATAGTCTATTGAGGATTGTATATAAGCTTGAAAGAACAGTTTCCTTGAATGGAAGTCAAGAAAATGTTTGATTTTAGTCAACTGGTAGACTTTGGGACAAATATTTGCATAGATGAGATATGTGGTAGAACCAGCTGAGATTTTCATCGATTGTCACACCTAGGACTTTGTGGTGAGAGGTTTGTTCAATTGCTTCCTTTTTTATGTAAATTTTAAACAGTTTATGTGATAAATTTTGTCGCTTTTGTCTGGTGGTGATAAGCATGCCTTTTGTTTTTTGGGGATGGATAGACATGTGGTTTTGTTCTGTCCATTTGACAAGTTCGTCAGCGCTTTTTTGTAGTAAGGTTGCAAGATAATCAATGTTGTTATGGCTCGTATGTATGGTTGTGTCATCAGCAAATAGTTCACATTTGGAATTGATATGTAGAGGAAGGTCATTTATGTATAATGAGAAGAGAATTGGTCCCAATATGGTTCCCTGTGGTATTCCATAATGAATGGTTTTTAGTTTGGATGTTGATGTAGTTATTGAAACACACTGTTGCCTGTTTGTAAGATAGGAATCTAGTGGTCCTAGGGTTTTTGTAGAAATGTTATACAGTTCTAGCTTTTTAAGGAGAAGTTTGTGGTCAATTGTATCAAATGCTTTTTTGAAATCAACAAATAATACCCCACAAAATTTATTGTCATTAATGTTTGATAGCCAGTTGTCAACAAGACTGGTTAGTGCTGTATGGCATGAGTGCTTTTGTCTAAATCCAGACTGATTAGGATGGAGTAAGTTATTGGTTTCTATATGATGGACTAAGTGTTTATTCATATGTTTTTCCAGGGGTTTTGAAAGGATAGGTATAATAGAGATTGGTCTATAGTTTGAAGGATCTGAAGTATCACCTGACTTGTAGATGGGGATCACTTTAGCACATTTGAAGGCATTGGGGAAGTTAGTTCTTATCAAGGCAAAGGTTGTATATATATGTTAGGGTGTCTGTGATAACTGGAGCTGATAATTTTAATATTTTGCTGTCTATTCCATCAAGACCACGCGTTCTGGATTGTTTGAGGTGAGTCAGATAGTTATAGACCTCTGAAACAGACATGAATGGTAAGTGAAGTTTTGAAGGTATATGCTTTTCTTGGCAGTATTGTTTTAATTTATTTGAGGTCATTGGAATCTGAGTTATCATTGCTAATTACGTTAGAAGAAACATTGATGAAGTGGTTGTTAAGTTTTTCAGCAGAGATGTCTTTGATTATATTTGATTTGGAAGATGATCAATTGTTTGTTATTTGATTTATTGCTCGCCATACAGTCTTTGAATTTTGTTTGGAAGAGAGTATAGATAGAGAAGATAGAGAGAGAGAGAGAGAGAGAGAGAGAGAGAGAGAGAGAGAGAGAGAGAGAGAGAGAGAGAGAGAGAGAGAGAGAGAGAGACAGAGAGAGAGAGAGAGAGAGAGAGAGAGAGAGAGAGAGAGAGAGAGAGAGAGAGAGAGAGAGAAAAGACTATAAGTCCATATGGAATATCACTTTACAGGCATCTGAAATGTTGGTGATTTAGACGTGCTTTTCATCTCTGTATTATGTCTGTACAGTATTTTAGTGTCAGAATCCTAAATGCATTTATTTAGGCATCTTGTGTCACATACAGGTTTCAAATGCTTGCATTTTAGCTATCTGTGCCGTAACAAGATGTCTAAATCTTGGGTGCATTTATCGGGGTTTGTACTTCAGAATATTTTCTTTATATTATATATTCTTTCTTATAGAATGGAATCATCACCCATGTGCTTTTTTCATCCAGTCCCAGTGTGTATGTAGTTTTCTTGTCATTTATTCCCACCCGCACTTGATAGTCTACTCTTACAAATTGCGGAACAGGATTTTATGTGTGCGCAAGATGTTCTGCGAGCGTTTGCACACGGGCTTATCATCTATCTGTTTTTACCGACTCCAAACATGTAAAGCGCAAGAGTACATGTATGCTTATGCACCTTGCAAGCATTTCCTATGTCCACATATATGCTGCCTGAATTCCATTGTCCCTATTCATGCAGTATAGTTCACGGTTCTTTATTAAAATTTTGCTTAGTCTTCAGCTAGAGCTCCAAGGTTTACCAACGCCAGTATTTTAATCATAAACACCTTCCTCAATTTAGGTAAGAGAATTAAGGAATAGTCTTCTAAGTAAGAAAGTTTATCATATTTCGCTACTGACTCAAAACTGGCCTCTTCATCTAGAAGGTGGAGTCAGTATGCATTTGCACACAGGGCCTCAAGTGTAATTGGATACTCAGGATTTAGATATTGTTTTTCTCATCAAATTGGGAAGGGCAAGGCTAGGAATCAGACCCTGAAACCTCTCATTTTGTTTGGCAGGTGAACTTGCCTCTTAATGGAAGAATTGCACAGGTCTACAGTTGTGGCTTTTAAGTGTCTGCACCGATTGTTTATTTTGTACCTCTTAATGTCACAGCAGATTTCCCTGCGTGAAATTCGGGCTGCTCTCCCCCAGAGCGCGTTGCCACAAGTGCAGCGCCTATCCATTACTTTTTCCCCCTCAGGGATGGTGTCTAAATATGTCACCTGTGCACATGCTGTTTATTTTTTTATTTTAATTATACATAATTCTGTCATCCCTCCTACCGGCACACAATAGCCTGCTCTTCCAAAAGGCGGAACGGGGTTTTAACGTGTGCGCAAGATGTTCTGCGTGTGCTCGCACACGAGGCCTTGGTTTCGTCTCACCTGACTGCGCAAAATAGGCTATATGTAATGTTAACTAGTAGGAGGACCTCAAGTGAGCATCTTGGTGGTAGTTCAAACAAGTCCTTTGGAATACCAGCCGCCTTGGCGCAGTGGTTAGCACCTTGGGTTTCAGACACCACACAGTCGAGCTTCATCCACTTCAGGGAGGGGAATTTGCGAGTGTAGCTCTAATTACCTGACCAACATAGCAGGTGTTTGTATCTCTCGGGGCAACATTGCCGGGATATAGGGATATATGACAGTAAGCGTAGAGTACAACCCTGTCAAGTAGTCTCAAGGCTGATGCACTGCCACAGCAGCATCATTACATCATCCCCATTGATCATGATGCAATAATAAAAATTGCCTCAGATTTGGTGGTTCCTGTTGCTCTGGTCTCATGGTGACCTCAGATTCGGTTTCCACATACGCTTCTGTGCCGAGGTGAGGCTGTGTCAAAGCCTTTGGGGTTGGAGGTTAATGGGGAGACGGTTGTTGGAGGTAAATTGTGGTGGTCGCCACCTCAGGTGGGTGACCCACTCACTCTGACTCCACGACTGGGCTAATACTGTCGTTAGAAGGGAGGTTAGTAGGTGGTGTCCTGCGTACGTTAGATAAGAACAGGCACCACTCAACACCACCAAAGTGACGCAGCAGAAGCGCAGGGCCCTTCTGGCTGGTGGCCCGATATTAATGTGCTCCCTGTGGATCCCGAGGATAAGACACAACGAATCGGAGTATGGCTGTGGCGGGAGATCAAATGAGCGGTGTGGGAACAGCAGTACGAGGACGTCACAGAATACCAGGCAGCAAAAAAAAGGGTCAGTTTGGAATGTCTGTATGCTGATTAAATGTTTATGTCTATATATATATACATATATTTAATAGCCTCATCCATTATTCATACCTGTAGTAGATTTGGTATTTCCGATGGCTGAACACTAAATGTACTTGAAGGCTGCATTTATAATCAATATGCACTCTTCCTGTCAGTTTTGTTTTTACAAAGTCTCAAATAGATTATCGTAAATGTCCAAATGCACTTATTTTTGTATCCATAGTGTTAGAAATTACGATTTTTTTTCATTTTCTCATAATTTAGTGGTCTGAATCTTTATGTAGAAACTTGGATATCATTTCTTGGATATCTGTAATATTTTAACATTAAATGTATTTTAATTGACTAAGGTTTTCCTTTTTTATTTGTACACCCTACTTTACATCCATACTTGCTTTTGAGTCGGTTTTTTTTGGGCTGTATTTTAGAAGCCTGTAATCATTTGTACGCCAATTTAACGTTTATAATCGATTTACAAAAATGTCTTTATGCCTATATTTATATTTTGGATGACTGTGTTTTAGAAGCCTGTATTCAGATGTCTGTATTATGAATATCTGTATTCAGATGTCTCTTTTTGAAGCCTGTACTTCATTCTTTATTCTTACATTTCACAGATAACGTAATTAGCACTAGTGTGCTTTTTAACATCCAGTCCCCGTGTATATTTTGTCCTCTGTTCCAAGGGGGAACAGCCCAACTTTCCTGCAGAGAAATCTGCAGTGGCTACAGGTGGAGGGCAATAATATCACAAAACTAGATTTTAAAAAAATCCCCACACATACACTGCCCCTCCACTCTTCAAGCAGGGCATGGCAGCCTAGGGTGAATTAAGTGAAGAGAATTCAGACTGTGTGGGATCTGACTGCAGGCTATAGCCACCATTGAGATACGATTTTTTTTATCAATTTATCTTTTTATATCAAGGATAATGGAATAAACACTCTTGTGCTTTTTAACATCCAGTCCCCATGTGTATGCAGTTTTGTAAATGTCATCTGTTCCCACCGGCACACAATGGCCTACTCTAACAAAAAGCAGAACAGGATTTAACGTGTGTGCAAGATGTTCTGCGTGTGTTCGCACATGGGCCTCGGTCTAAAGTCTCATCTGACACAGTTGTCAGTTTCCCCCGATCTCAGCTCCTCTCAGCTGCTAATTATCCCATCCCAGCACAGCCTAGATGTGGCCAGCTGGTGCTATTGATAACAGGAGCTGACCACACATGGACTAGGTAAAAGGAAGGAGCGTGCTAAATTCAGCACTCTTGACCAGGCCTTACTGAGCGATGTTGGATTTGTGCACTGTGCCGAAGGACTTATGGGGAGAGTGGAGTCAACACTGATGTTAACTCCAGGAGAAAAATCTCCTCGACCGGACTGGAACCCAGGTCGTCAAATTGCCAGCGCAATGTTCTGACCACTAGGATGCCACTTCCTGGGGTTTTCCCTCTGGAGTCAACTTCAGTGCTGACTCCACTCCCTAAAGGTCTTTCAGATGAGACTATACACTAAAGTCCTATGTGCAAGCACATGCAGAAGATCTCGTGCCCACATAAAAACTGGTTCCATCCTTTGGAAAAGTAGACCATTGTGTGCAAGTATGAACAGTTGACAAAATGTAGAAAGCATGCAATGGTATATTTCAACATCGTCCCTTAAGTCGCAATGGGAAGTGCAATGCAGCTAACTTACTGGTGGGCAATTTTTAAAAATTTTAATATTAAAAAAAAAACAACCTTACTGGTGGGCAAATGCTCAATTATAAAATGTCACCAACAGACCATTGAGGACAGAACCCTCCCCCCCCCTTTTCCAATTCTCCACTTTTGAAATACAGACATCTGGATACAGGCAGCTGAAGAACAGCAGTAGAATGAAGGTGGTTGTGATAGATTGGTATTGCCATTTTTTCTTTCTGGTGTGGAAAATCTACATGTAGGACTGATTCTTACACACACACACAACACACACACACAACACACACACACACACACACACACACACGCACACACATGCACCGCACACACACAATCATAGACACCCACACTCACTCAGAAACACAAACGCCAAGTCAACACAATAACGCATGTCAAATGTGTGTGCATGAACCCCCTGTACAGAAACTGAAAAAACAAAGTTGTCCACGTATTTTACATCAAGTGAAGGGAGAGGGGGGGGGGGTGTGGTTGTGGTTTTGATGAAGAGCTTTTATTTCAGCAGTAGGGGGGAGGGGGGGGTGTGTGGTTGTGTTTTGATGAAGAGCTTTTATTTCAGCAGTAGGGGGGGGGGGGGGGAGGGAGGAGGGTACAGACAACAAGACACTGTGCCGCAAACTACACTACACTGCACTGCATCAGTTCATTTCACTGCAGGGGAGGGTATAGACACTCTACACTGTGCTGCAAACTACACTGCACTGCACTGCATCAGTTCATTTCACTGCAGAGGGGGAGGGTATAGACAACAAGACATGTGCCGCAAACACACTGCACTCCACTGCATCAGTTCATTTCACTGCGGAGTTATCAGAGCACAATGGAATCATCCGTTCTTGTGGCCGGTGGCTGCCAATGCCTGGGTCTCTTTCAACATGGACACCGCCTGCACACAAAATCATAAGAGCCGCACGTCAATCACTGAACTATCACAACACTGAACAATCACAACACTGCTGTCACACTAAACTGTAAGTATAACTCTCTCTTCATCATGTTGGAAACATTATATATATAATTATAATAATAAATATATGATAATTTATATAATAATTATATATATATAATCCTCTTACTAAATGTCACATACTCCTCCCCCTTCTCTCTCTCTCTCTCTCTCTTTCTATAAGATCTTACTTTATGATGAAATAATCAAATCCCACAAAAGAGTTATAAATTACATTCCAGAATCACTTGAATTTGTCATGTTCATTTATGCATGTTCTAATTTATCACTGGTGATACTCAATTTATAGCAGAGTAGACAATGTTGTAAGTTGATGTGTACAAATCAGTTTGAAAGGGAGTAGGTGGAATATTTAATTAATGGAATTTGTATTACTTTGTTCTTAGTTTGATAAACTGTTCTAGTTTATTGTTTTAGATACTATGCTATGGATTGAGCACAGTTGAAATTTGTTATTGGCAAAAACTGGAACATTTATCAGCAAAAATTGTTCTAGCTGCTAAGTTAAAATTTGTAATTTTGTGTTTATTATCACTCTAAAATGATGCTATCCTGATTTTTACATCATGTATACACATGACACTATTTTAAAATGTGCTAGATTATGTCTAATTCTTTGACACTTTTAATATAGATAACAACATCTAACATTAACATCTAACATTACAGATCATTTACATCTAACATTACAGATAACAACATTCTGGTGACAGTGGATTTGGCATACAGTGAGGTATTACCTCCCTTGGTCTGTCCAAACCTGCTATCTTGGGGACAAAAGCCATTTTTCCACACCTCTATGCATACCCTGTTGTTATTTTGTTGGGTTTTTTTTTTCCTTGTTTGTTTGGGTTTTTGTTTTCCTTATTGGTAGCAGTATCTGATGATTAGAGAGAGTTCAGTGAGGGTGTTATAAATATTTCTTCAGATAATCCAAACTGGAGGCGTACTCTCTCTCTTGTTGTTTGTTTGTTTGTTTGTTTGAATCATTCAAATTGTACTGGGTTTTGGGGGAAGTTTGGTAGTTTCATTTGTTTTTCAGGTGTAATGTTTGGATTTTATGGGCGCTTTCATTAAAAAAAATTTAGGTGAATTTTTTGTGATCTGTTAAATTATTTTTCTTTGGTTTTCATTCACAGTTGTGGTAAGGAAAGAAAGGGTTTGTGTAAAATATTCCGATAAAATCTTTTTTTTGTTGGGCTTCTTGAACGCAATTTGAAAAATGTTATATTTGGGCGTTACATCATAATGTTCTCATTAGTACACTATGCCTTTAATAATGAACCAAGTTATATTAATTTTGGTTTGCATAACTTTTAATTGTTGTTTTCTTGCTGATTGGATGGGGTTTTACATTTTTTTTATATGATCAGGCTCTTTGCCACTTTGTGACTTGATAGGTTTAATTAATAATGGTATTATTTTGAATGGTATTGTTTTGTGTTGGTGTTTTGTAATACTTAATTTTTTTATTTGTATAATAATGTTACCTAAAAATGCCCCCCCCCCTTCTCTAGCTGTCTGTCTGTCTCTCACTATCTATCTGTCTGTCTCTCACTATCTATCTGTCTGTCTCTCACTATCTATTTGTCTCTCTCACTATCTATCTCTCTCTCTCTCTTTCACTCTCTCTCTTTCACTCTCTCATATTTTTTTTGCCCTATGTATACGATGTAAGTTGGAATGTTTGAGATGGTGTTTTGCCCAAAAATAAATTCTTTTGAAAGGCACTGACTTGATGTTTCACTGATAATATTGTTTTAAAGAAGGACTTTGTTGACTGGTCTTTGTTCGTTCTTTAGATTTTACATCTGTTCACTGTTAGTGATATTAGATGAAGGGAGACAGACAGGGAGAAAAGAAGAAAAGCAGATACTTGTGTGTGACTAAAAGTTTGTGTTTTGTCACTTATAATGCATGTGAATATGTGTGTGTGTTTGTGCACGTCTGCGCATGTGCCTACGTGAGTGTGTACATGCGTGCGTGTGTGCGTATGTGTATGTGTGTGTGTGAATGTGTATAAAGTGGTGGTGTGTTATAGACCATTATATATTATATATTTTTTTTTTTAAATAATGTTGCGCACAATTTTCTGTACATATAAAAGGATGTGTTTTATGCAATTTGCTGTTGGTAGTACTTTTTCTCCATTACAATGATACTGGTTAAGTTTCACACACAGATCTCCACACCTCAACTAAAAAAAAAAAAAAAAAAAAAAAAAGAAACCTTGGGCCAACATCCTGGTGACAGTGGATTTGGCATACAGTGTGGGATTACCTCCCTTGGTCTGTCCAAACCTGCTACCTTGGGGACAACAGCCATTTTTCCACACCTCTCCTTCTGCCTGCACTTTGTCTTCTTTCTTCTTTTTATTTTCTACTGTCTATATTCTGATTTGATTTATTCTTTTTTATCAAGGATAATGAAATGATAATCATAGTGTCAAGGCCTTCCCTTCACAGGGATGCCAGAGGCTCTGTCGTTAGTAATGGAAGACATCAACTCTCAGCTAGATACTTTCATTTAAAGAAATAGGGGTGGTGGGTGGATGGATGAATGGACAGCTGTATGCTAGGGTGGAGTGGCGGAGCGAGGTGTGGTTGTGACAGGGGGGGAGGGGAAGTATTTGGGGGTCTGTGATGTAATGCACGTGCCCAGGTTGTGCAACTGTGAGGGCCTCTGCCTGAAGATGTGCGTCAGTGGATGGGGGAGGGGTGGATGGGTAAAGCAGGAGATTAGTATGTGTGTGACTTCAGAGGGGAGATATAGGTGTGTGGAGGGGGGGGGGGGGTAGAGGGCATGGGATAGAGGAGAAAAGGTGTGTGTGTGATTTTGTGTGTGTGTGTTTTGTGTGTGTGGTTGTGTGTGTGTGTGGTGTGTGTGTGTGTGTGTGTGTGTTGTGTGTGTGGTGTGAATGCAAGCAAAAGCGCACATGGTTATGCATGTTTTTTGTATCATGTACATGCGATGGCGGCTTGCTTGGTGGTGGGGTGTAACCAGGGGTTGGGTTTGCGGCTGAGGGAGGGAGCTGGGGGTGCACTGTGGTTGCTGTGCTGTTTCAGTGGACATCTGGATGTCAGACTCTGAGCAGAATGATAATTTTAGAGCCATCTTTTTATCTCCTATTTTGATATCACTCATCAGTTTCATCTTAATGTTCAACAGCCAATTCTGTGTTGTTTGATTATTTTAGCTGTAGTTGATTCTACTGATGCAGTGTGTGTGTGTGTGGTGTGTGTGTGTGTGTGTGTGTGTGTGTGTGTGTGTGTGTGTTGTGTGAGTGTGTGCGCGTGTTGTGTGTGTGTGTGTGAGCGTGTTCGCGCATGTATGTGTTTAACAAATGTTACCTTTTATGATAATCATGTGCATTCAAATTTATAGATGTCTTAACTATTAGTAGTGTTGAATATATTTTTTATTCCTTGTGAACAATATCTTTGATAGAGGCGGATGTATGTGTGTGTGTGTGTGAGTGAGTGAGTGAGTGAGTGAGTGAGTGAGTGAGTGAGTGAGTGTGTGGTGGGGGGTGTGTGTGTGTGCGCGCGCGTGCATGTGTGTGCGTGTGTGTGTGTGCACACGTGCGTGTTTAACAAAATGTTAACTTTTATCATGTGCATTAAATTTATTGAAATTTAAAGATGTTAACTTAGTAGTGTTGAATGTTTTATTTGTTGTTAAACAGATTTCTTTTAGTAAAGGTGTGTGTGTGTGGTGTCAAAGTCAAAATTTTATTTTCAGATGGTACATTGTGTAAGCATCAATTTGCTTTTTTTCATCAAACCATGTGTGTGTGTGTTGTGTGTGTGTGTGTGTGTGTGGTGTGTGTGGTGTGTGTGTGTGGTGTGTGTTGTGGCGTGTGAGCGTTGTATGTGTGTGTTTAACAAATGTTACCTCTTCTTTGTGTGTTTAAACTATTTTTCTATTTCTTATTAGCTGTTCAGATATGCATTTAATCACTGCAAAACAAATTTCCTTTGATAGGACAATAAAAGATTGAATTGTTGAAATGAATTGAATTGTTGAATTGTTTTGGGGTCAGGCATGCCTATAGTAGTTGGACAGGCCAAAGTGAATGTTTGACAGCCTAAGATTTTCTCCTTCTGTTTCCATCTCTTATCTGTCCCTGCCTTCAACATCTACCTGCCAAAGTGTATAACCTTTGTTAGTGTGTGTGTGAGTGTGTGCGTACGCATGCGTGTGTGTGTACATTCGAATTTGCTAAAATTATAAACTGTTATTGATTGCTTGTGTGTTGTACAGGTTGAGAATGCAAGTGCTTTTGTTTGTTTTTACAAGATATAGTGCTATATAAATTCCATGTATCATTATTATTACTAAGTACTGCTGACAGACACACCTGTCCCTCCCTCCTGCATTGGCTGTCAGCCTGTTTCTCCTCAGTCTCTCTCCTGGGCTTCAGGGCTGCCTCCCTCCCTCCCTCCAGTCCTGTTGCTGCACTGTCCCTGTCTCTCCTGTGTCTTCACATGGGCTGCACCACACCTAGCAACACACACAGCACACTTCTTGAGAAACAGCTCCCTTCTCTAGAAATACATGCATACACCATCTAAAAATCATGTATACACCTGCTTCCATTTGGGGGAGGGGGGGGGAGAGAGAGAGAGAGAGAGAGAGAGAGAGAGAGAGAGAGAGAGAGAGAGACAGAGACAGAAATTGAAATTGAAATTGAAATTGAAATTGAAAACAAAGTTTATTCAGTATAGGCCATAGCCCCTTCTGAATGGAGGTACAAATAAACATCACATAAGTAAAACAAAAATATAATTGCAACAAAATATGAAATGAATCGATTTTACAAATATCACTTATTCCACTGTAAAGAAACTATAGATAATACAAGTATTAGTCATTCTTAATGCTTTCAGAACGTCTTTTGAAAACTTTATACAGGAATATGCATAAATTCTTGAGTAAATGTTCATTTTGACATGACAAAAGCAAGACTGCTCGAAATAAACATGGTTCTGAATAAAATTTAGAAGGAATATATTTTTGCCTGAGATCAAAAATAGCTGGACAGCAAAGCAAAATATGAACTTCATCTTCTTTGTCACTTTTACACAATGGACATACTAAATTGTTATTTTTAATCTTTTTGTAACGGTTAGAATGTATTGTCATATCTGTAATACCAAATCTAAACATCGTTAGGTAACGCTTTACATGTCTGTCAATATCCAGTGACAAATACAGTTCACAATTTCTAGATGTTTTAACTGTTCTATATAATGAAAATCTGTCGCTGTACTGGACATGGGCATTCCAGTTTTGCCATCTGCAATCAATAAGTCTTTGACGAAATTCACGTAAGAAACCCTTAACATCCTGAACACCTTGATTTAACCATACAAGTCCAAAACCATTCTGACACAATACTTCACGAATACTAGCAACCCAAGTGTGTTTTCCATTATTATCAAGATTTAACAACATTTTGTAGGCTTGAAGTGGTAATGTATTTGTATCCATTTGTAATATTTTAAGCCAATAGCTTACACAACGCACTTGAGCAGTTATCCAAATAGGGTATCGGCCAGTTTCACCATAAACAAGATCGTTTGGAGTTTTACCAGTTATACCCAAAACCCTTTTAAGTGCATACAAATGAACTCTCTCAATACAAAAAGCAGCCTTATCTAGTCCCCATACTTCAGCTCCATACAATGTAATAGGTACAACCTGTGTATCAAAAATCTTCAAAAGGATTTTCAGAGAATTATTATTTATTGCATACATTTTCTTTAAAACAAACAATAAAGCATTTTTTGCTCTGCTGGCAAGATCTTCACAAGCAGCAGTAAAACTAAGTCTGGTAGAAAATTTTATGCCAAGATACTTGTAACAGTTTACAATAGCCATTTCCTCTCCATTAAACAACCATCTTTCCCTTGCTGCGAGATATCCACCCTTTCTAAAGACTACGATGTTACTCTTCTTCATATTTACCTTGAGCGCCTGGCTGCTGTTCCACTAAGATTGTTCAACTGAGTTTGAAGACCAATTGGTGTTTCAGATATAAGAGCTATGTCATCAGCTAGTAACAAAATGCACAGTTCTGTAACTTCAGGGGTGAGTGTTGCACCATGTCTTCCACTGTTTATTATATCTTTAGCTAGTTCATTAATAAATAAGGAAAAGAGGACAGGACTACAAGCATCACCCTGTTTAACTCCTCTCGTACACATGATATAATCAGTAAAGTCAGCACCACACCTAACCTTAGCTTTTACATTACAATACATACTTTTAATACATCTATACAGTTTACCTTTAATCCCAGAATTTTGCAAGATTGGCCACAGTAAGTTTCTTGAGACAGAGTCAAATGCCTTTTCAAAGTCTATGAAAGCTATGTATAATTTTCGATTTAATGTAAACTGTTTCTGTATAATTGCCATAAGTGTAAACATGTGGTCAACTGTAGAGTAACCTTTCTTAAAGCCTGCTTGATGCTCACCAGTAATATTATTTTGTTCAACCCATTCTTGTATTCTACCATTAATTATCGAACTATATAACTTACTACTAACGTCACACAATGAAATGCCTCTGTAGTTTCCTGGGTCATTTATTGAACCTTTTTTAAACAACGGCAGTATAATTGAGTCTGTCCATAACTGGGGAAATATTCCCTTGTCAAAAAGTGCATTGAAAAACTCAAGAAAGAAGTCTACAACAGTATTTCCTGCATTCTTAAGCAGTTCCCCTATAATACCGTCTGGTCCAGCAGACTTGTTATTCTTTAGTCTTCTCATTACCAACAATATTTCTTCTCTTGTGATAGGTCGATCAAAGAGACTTGTATCATCAGGAATGTCATCGACTTCATTTTCGATCACACAATCATTTACATCTATGGTTTCTCTCTCAAGCAAATGTTTAAAATGATCAAACCAATCTTTAACTGAAATACTGTTAGCCGTAAATGATTTCTTCCCTGATATCTTGCGCACACTTTTCCAAAATTCACGCTGATTATTCACAGAGGAGACGAGAGATTTAACAAGATTTTCATTATACGCTTTCTTTTTACTTTTAAGCATGCATTTATAATCTTTTCGTGCTTTGAAGTAGTTATTACAATCTTCTTCTGTCAGGGTTTTTCTATATTTCCTTAACAATTTTCTTGCATTTCTTTTAGACTTTGTACATTCTTGGTCATACCAATCAACATTCTTGCATTTATCATTTATCTTGATTCTTTTTTTCAATGGCTCGGCTTGTCTTTTAATGCAAGAGTTGAACATTTCTAAAGCAGCGTCTATATCATCTTCGATAAGACTTATAGCATGATGTAGTGTCTGTAACACAACTTCACTATCCATCTGCTGAGAAAAAATACAAGCATATTCTTCATCCCACTGAAATTTTTCTATAACTTCTATGTTCTGTGCTACACTTTCGTCACTTTCTACATTTTCTTCATACTTCTTATTTTGTGTCAAATACATGTTGAATTCCAGAGGCAGATGATCTGATTCCACACGCTCATTTACATAAAGACTGCATGACATATAGATAGAGGCAAACAAGTCAGAAGAAGCTAAAAAATAATCATTCACACTCTTGCCTGTCTCTGATATATATGTGAATTGCCCTTGACAATCATTAACACAAACACCATTTAGAATATACAAATCCAATGCAGTACACATATTCAACAACATCTTGCCGTATCTATTCCAAGATTTATCTTCAGAGCACCTTCTGATAAAATCAACATTATCATTTAACTGAAAAACATTATCGTAATCACACACATCTTGAGAGACGTCTGATACTCTACTGTTCAAATCCCCAGCTAAAAGTACATGAACATCGCCAAGATCCACCAGTACATCAATCAGACAGTCCTCAAGTTCACTTATACCATTATCTGTGTCAAAAAAATCATAATACGGTGAACTCTCTGGCGGAATATAAGCACATATGTACAATAAATCTTTAGATAAAGCTAACAGGTCTCTGTTAATAAGGAAAACAAGAACATTTCTGTAATCAGTTTTAATCTCTCGTATGCTTGGCAGAAACTCTTTCTTCATTAAACATATAACGCCACCAGAACGCCTTCCTAGTTTTGTAAATCGAATTGCTGGTTTACAAAAACATTCATAATCTTTAAACAATGATGAATCCAAGTATTCAACAAAAGTCTCAGCAAGAGACACAAAATCAAAAGATGTTACATAGGAAACAAAATCTTTATCGCATAGTTTTGGAAGCAAGCCATTCACATTCCAGTGCAAAAAAGATGCAAGTTTTTCTTTTCTCATAGAGACATTCATATCACAACGATTTTCAATTACACCATCATCTACACTAGAAGATTCACTTTGATTTTCAACACTACTCTCAGCTTCTCTGGTCTTCAACGGAACTGACCTTGACATTGACAAAAAACATTCAGCAGTGTTCGGAAGGGGTTCATCACATCTCACAGAAAACATTGTTTTGTCACTAGCGAAAATATCATCATCATCATCATCATCATCATCATCATCATCATCATCACCACCATCCTCATCATCATCACCACCATCACCACCACCACCACCATCACCACCGCCACCATCACCATCACCATCATCATCATTATCATTTTCAGCATCAACATCATTTAACGTTTCATCAACATCAACATCATTTAAACATTCATCAAGATCAGCGTTTTTAACACAAATTTCAACAGCAACATTCTGTGCACCGTCTTCAATCTTTTTATCATGTGCCTGTACATTGTTTACAAAGTGTCATTTCCACGTGTACTGCTTCGAGATACATTATATTTAGAGTTGGCCTGGACATCAACATTAAAAAAGCGCTGGCTTGTGCCACATTTCATACCGTGAGCTGCACGACCTGATTTTGAGTTGCGTTTGCTAACATGCGGTGCGTGCGGTGACCGACTTTTTTTGGTTCCCTCTGTAACAAAAACAGCCCCACAGACATTTTCGTGTGTTGCTGATGTTACAGCCTCTGTGCTGGGCCGGCCGTCTACCTAGGTTGCCATCTTAAGATTTCCTTGATGGTCCAGATAGAATTTCTGACCATCAATAATCAGGTGGTCATACACCATTGACACTTTCTTTTGCTCATTTCTTGCTGCTTTCATGTGAGGCACCAGCTGTTTACGGATTTCCCTCACTTTAAAGGAAAAGTCTTCATTGATGAAGACCTTAGTTCCTTTAAGCTTGCGCCTGACACTGAGCAGTTTTTCCTTTTCCTTATAGAAGGTACAACACCCAATTATGGGTGAATCTGGCTTTGCATTCATTCTGTGCAGTCGGTCAAAGTGTATGTTGTGAGTCAGTTCCAGTTTGTCAGTCAACATGTCCTGTACTAGTCCTTCACACTCCTGTCTGGTTTCATTTTTTTCACGAGGAATGCCGTGGATGATGACATTGTTCCGCTTTGAACGACATTCTAAATCATCTGTCTTTCGTTCTAACTGTTGAACTCTTTCTGTCAAAGTGTCATTCTGTTCTTTCAACGTTTCGTTTTCACGTTTAAGATCATTGACTTCTTGCCTCAGTGACAACACATCTTCACGCAGCCCAGCAAGTGTCTCATTTGTCTTCCTCATTTCTTCTTGCATGCCGTCGAATTTACTTTCAAATTTATTGTCAATTTTCTGGAGATAGGCCATCATCTCAGACATGGTTGGATCCGCAGGCGACCGTGGGGAAGGGGACTTGACATCAGCAGGTGTCTTACTGGAACCCAGTCTCGTCTGACGCATGTTGTCCGTTTTGGCGCCCTGTGAAGGTAAAGGTCCGGGATTCAACTCCACATCGCCGCATCTTTGGAGTAATATTCCGTGGGCAAAAAGCGAGAGGGTCAGTCCTACGGTAACACCGCCTTGCCAGTTTTTCATCTTTAATGTCCGGTAGAATGTTGACATTTTCTTCAACACTCGTCTGTGCATAAATGCACCAAAAGTCCAGAGAAAACAGCCACACACTGACCGGAACAGCAAAGGTACAGCAGGCATGATGTCGACTGCAAGGTGTCAGGTCCATACAAGGCTCGAACCACAGGAATTTATCTTGGAAGAGAGAGCGAACTTCAGTCGATGTTTACACCTTGACATGCGGAAATAGCCCCCCAAGACAGAGAGAGAGAGAGACAGAGAGAGAGAGAGACAGAGAGAGAGAGAGTTTATCTTTATTTATTAATTTTTTTTTTTGGCCTCATCTTCCGTGACACTCCTGTCCCTGCTGCTCCCACACTGCTCGCTTCAACTTTCCCACCACAGCCATGCCCAGGTTTGTCATGTCTCATCCCCAGGGTCGGAGGTCCACAGGGAGCTCATCGATATTAGGCCATCACAGGGCCACCAGCAAAGGGGCCCTGCACTTCTGCTGGGTCACTTTGGAGGTGTTCAGTGGTGCCTGTTCTAATCAAATTAGCATATGCAGGACACCACCTACTAAGACCATTACTAACGACAGTATTAGCTCAGTCGAGGAGCCAGACTGAATGAGTCACCCACCTGAGGTGGCGACCACCTCAACGTCCCTCCAACGACCGCCTCCCCGCGAACCTCCAACCCCAAAGGCATTGACACAAACTCACCATGGGCACAGAAGCCTATGGGGAAACTGAATCTGCGGTCACCATGAGACCAGAGCAACCAGCCCACGGAATCAGAGGCAATTTTTTTCATTGCATGATGATCAATGAAAATGAGGATGATGTAATGCTGCTGCTGTGGAGGTGTATGTGCTTTGAGACTACCTGACAGCGCTGTACAGCGCTGTACTCTATGCTTACTATCATAATATACCCCGGCGTCAACCGGGCCCGAGAGAAACAGACACCTGCAGTGTTGGTCAGGTAATTTGACCAACACTCTCAAACTCGCATCCGTAAAGTGGATGAAGCTTGACTGTGTGGTCCCAGTCTCCCCATTGAGCCCACAGCACACTCACTCTGGGTAGGAGCCGACCGGAGCCTGAAAAATCCCTATGACTCATGGGATTTGAACCCGCGACCTTCCAGTCCGGAATCCCAAGGCACTAACCACTGCGCCATGGCGGCTGGTTTATCTTTATTTATATTTATTTTATTTTATTCTCTTTATTTTGAGGGCAATGGATCAAGCACAAATGCACTTCTTTACATCCAGTCCCTGTGTGTACAATTTTGTAAATTTTGTCATCCATTCCCACCGGCACACAATGGCATACTCTTTCAAAAAGCGAAATGGATTTTAACCTGTGCGCAAGATGTACTATGTGCGTTCGTACATGAGACCTCGGCTTATAGTCTCATCTGAAAGACTTTTGAGGGGAGTAGAGTCGGTACTAATGTTAACTCCAGAAGAAAACTGCTGTGTGTGTGTGTGTGTGTGTGTGTGTGTGTGCGCACACACGTGTGCATGCATGTGTGAGAGAGTGAGTGAGAGAATGTGTCTGTGACTGTGCCTGTAAGTAAGTCTTCAATTTTAACGTCTTTCCACTTCAAGTGATACCAGACAACCCTAAAACAGGAGTGTGTGTGTGTGGGTGCGCGCGCACATGCATGTGTGTGTGTGCATGGCGCATGCATGCATGTGTGAGTGTGTGTGTGTGGTGTGTGTGTAAGGAATAGTAATAACAAAGAAAATAGTATTCTTAACATTAACAGTTTTAAAAAAACAAACCCAAAAAACAATAATTAAAAAGTTAAAAAAATAAAATAAACAGACTGTATCTGTCTGGGTCTGTGTGTGTACGAGTTCTGCAATGTATTTTTGTTGTTGTTGGGGTTTATAGTAATTGTTTTTTTTAATAGTATTTTTATTGAGACTATCTGATTGGTATGTGTTACAGTAATAATGTAAATAGCAAGTTGTTTTAGTTCCTAGATGGATGGCTTGATGAAGAAAAGCTGATGCATGGTTTATTCAATGTACCCTGTGGACATCACACTGTGACTTGACACAACCTCTCCTTCCTTCCTTCCTGATACCTGCAGCTGACCCAGTGCTGACAGAGAGAGAGAGGCAGGCGGCTGTTTCTGATGCAGGCAGCCTGGCTGTTCTGACCACCAAAGCAGCACACAAGAAGAGGAACAGACTTCACAACAAAAACTACCACCACCAAAAACAAGGGTGACAATGATGATGATGGTGATAACTGGAGAGGGAAAAACTAAAAATGGAAGAGAAGGAAATGAAGAAGGCAACAGACAATGAAGAAGAAGAGGAAGCAGAAAACTAAAGGAAAGAACAAAGAAGAAGAAAGTCAGAAAAAGACATAACAGAAGAAGAAGAAAGCGGAAGAAAAGAAAGAAGAAAAGTTCAGTTCATCCTAGACAATGCCGGCTGTGTCATATCACGTCATGTCGCTCACCCTCCTGTTCACTGCTGGCTGGCTCAGTCAGTGTGGGGACAGACAGGTGTGGGGGCACAGGGCAGCAGGCAGTCAGTGTCTGTAGAGGGGCAAAGGCTTCTGTCTGTCCAGGGTGAAGCGATTCTCCCCCACTCTGCACATGTAGACAGAAACTGACATCAGAAACACACTTATACACAGGAACCCGTGTACATCAAAAGCACAGAAATATCACACACAGAGAATCAAGTGTACATCGCAAGCCCAGAAATATCACACACAGAGAATTAAGTGTACATCGCAAGCACAGAAATATCACACACACAAAATCAAGTGTACATTGCAAGCACAGAAATATTACACACACAGAATTAAGTGTACATCACAAGCACAGAAATATCACACACATAGAATTAAGTGTACATCGCAAGCACAGAAATATCAAACATACAGAAACCAGCGTACATCAGAAACAGTCACACAGCAACCCCATGGAAACAAGGAAAGATCAGAAACATCTTCACTTCACTTATCTAGCTGCAGCTAAACATCATGAAAAAAAAGATGAATAATTACAAAAGGTCACTGTGTGTAAGTTTTTTCAACTTTAAAAAAAAAGAAAAAGAAGTATTTTCAACTTGTTAAAACATTAGCAAAAAAAAAACCCAACAAAGAAAACATCAGTGAACAATGGGGAGGGTGGGTGTATCATGCCAATACATCAACAACAGTGAACAATGGGGAGGGTGGATGCATCATGCCAATACAACAACAACAAGGCAAACCCGGCAAGCCAGCAGCTGTGTCCATTCTCTATCATCAATAAGGAGAAAAATAAACATACCAAAAATAATGACACCCCCCCTCCCCCCAAAAAACCCCCAAACATACACACACATGCACGTGTGCACAAAAGCACGCACGCACAAAAGCACACACACAAAAGCACACACACACACACACACAAGCGCAAAACACACACACACAAAAGCACACACACACACAAAGCACACACATACACACAAAAAGTAGCACTTAACTCTTAAACGGTGCTGCTGAAAGCATCTCCAGATGTTGGGTACACGAGCCCGGTGAACACAGATACTGAAAACACATTATCCAAGTCTGTAATCATGTATGCAATCCATCAACCCCAATATCCCCACCCCCTTCCCCCAATACACACTCTCACCCATATTTGCACGTCAATCCCTCTCTCTAACATTTGTGCAAAAATGAGCTGCAGCTGAACTTCATGCTGAACAGATGTTAAAATAAAAAACATAACTGGGTGTAACTGTTTAAAAGTTGTAAAAAACAAAACAAAACAAAACAACAACAAAGAAACAACAGTGGGTCAGTGTATCATGGCAATACAAGGCAACACAGCCTGTAACAATGTACATATTATCACTGAAGAGAAGAACAAATTACACATGACAAAAAACAAATCTCTCTCACACACACACACACACACACACACACACACACACAACACACACATACACACACACACACACACATTAATTTTAGGCAATCTCAAACATGTCAACTTAGAGTATTCAGAAGACAAAAAAAAAATAAGAAAAAAGGATAAGGAGAGAGACAGAGACAGAGAGACGGAGAAACAGACAGACAGACAGACAAACAGACAGAGAGAGAGAGAGAGAGAAAGAGAGAGAGAGAGAGAGAGAGAGAGAGAGAGAGAGAGAGAGAGAGACAGAGACAGAGAGAGAGAGAGACAGGGGTGGCTTTTTCAGGTTACATCATTATTAAAAAAAAAGTATTACAATGCACCTACATGAAACACTTCTTTAAAACTAACACCATTATTAATGAAGTCTATCAAGTCATAATGTGGCCAAAACCCTAAAGAAAAAAATCAAACCTCATCAAATCAGTGACAAAACAATTTAACGTTATACAAACCAGAAATGAATTAAACTCCACACATCTGTAAAAGCATAGTATACTAATGAGGAACATTATGATGCAATGCCCAAACACAATATTTGACAAATCATGTTAAAAGTGTAAAAAAAAGCGTAACATATATGTGTGAGAGGAAAATAACAAAGAAAGAAGGCACAGAAACATTTAGTCAATGTCTATCAAAAGAATCAATTTTAGGCAAAACAATCTCAATATCAAACAAGCCCAACAACAACAACAAAAAATCAAAATATTTACACAAATCTTTTCTTTGTTTTCCATAGTACTATGAATGAAAACCAAAGAAATACAAATACACTGGTAACATTCATAATAAATGAACGAATCAATAATCTATTTTTGTCAAGGGTAACAGAGTTAGTTTTCAAATACCTTTTTTCATTCGGTCTTGGCCCTGCTTAGGGAAAGTAAACCCCCCTTCCCCCCCCCCCAAAAAAAAAAAAAACAAGCAAACAACCCCCCCCCCCCCCCTACAAAACCAACAGAAAAACAAAACCACCATCACCAACAAAAAAGGTTCAACCTATGACTTTTAAAAACAATATAGGTATACATTCGACAAATGCATAATCCCCACTGGACGCATTGATAATCATTTAAACAAAAGAGGTAGATATGTGTTCAACAAACACATAATGCCTAACTGACCCAAACAATGGTGTCAAGACAGATACACTGATTATAATGAAGTAAATCAAATAGATTAGAACTGAGAGAAAACTGCAGAGAAGAAATCAACCGAAACAAATATATACAAATCAAAACTTTTCACAAATTTTTCTTACTGTAGAACAATATTATGAAGAAAAAGAAAAAAAAAGTAAAGGAAAACAAACATTTAAAATATCAACATTATGATCTAACACCCAAACGTAACATTTTGTAGTCGTGTTCAAGAACATAAATTTTAAGTCCAAAAAGGTGTAACATATTTGTGATGGAAAAAAACAAACGAAAATGGAAAAAAAAACACAAAAAAACTAATCAAACAAACACAGCCCGCCCTTTCTTCAACAACAAGAATACAATTTCAAATTCAACTTAAGAACCATAATATTTCTATCTAATGACAAGTTTAGGATATAATATGCAAATGTAAACGTGGAAGAAAGAGAGAGAGAGAGAGAGAGAGAGAGAGAGAGAGAGAGAGAGAGAGAGAGAGAGAGAGAGAGAGAGAAGAGAGAGAGAGAGAGAGAGAGAGAGAGAGAGAGAGAGAGAGAGAATCTTGCATGTTAAATCTTCATCAAAATATACCAATCAACAAAGTCTGACAAAATACCCAAAAGAAACCCTTCTTTAAACATTATCAATGACACATATCTGTCAAAAGAATTAATTTTAAGCAAAACACCATCTCATACATTCCAACTTACAGAGTGTACATAAGACAAAAAAAATAAGAGAGAGGGATAGGTAAAGAGACAGAGAGACAGACAGATAGAGACAGACAAACAGACAGACACAGAGAGGGGCATTTTCAAGTTATTTTATAATTAAAAATAAAAAACAACAACAACAAAACGCCCACAAGAAACACTTCTTTAAAATAACATCATTATTAATGAAACCTATCAAATCACAATGTGGCCAAAAACCTAATAAAAACAATTTAAACCTCATCAAATCAACAACAAAACATCAATATAAAGTTATACCAACCAGCTATGAATAAATTATATGAAAGCATAGTGTATAAAAGCATAGTGTACTAATGTGTACTTATGAGGAATATGATGATGTAACGCCTAAACATATTTTGCAAATCTTGTAAAGTATAAAAAAACAACATAACATATATGTGAGGGAAAAAACCCAAAGAAAGAAGGCAAAGAAACATATCTAGTCAATGTCTAACAAAATGATTGATTTCAGGCAAAACACAACTTCAATGTCAAACTATGTCAAACAAGCCCAACAAAAAAATTATAAATATCAAAATATTTACACAAACCCTTTCTTTGTTTAACCACAATACTATGAAAACCAAAAAAAAAAAATACACAGAACACAAAATATCCCCAAAAATTATAAAATGAAAGCACTCTATAAAATCCAAACACAACACATAATAAATGAATCAAACCACCAATCTCCCCCCCAAATCCAGTAGAATTCTGATTTTTACCCCCCCCCAAAAAAACAACAACAACAACCCCACCCAACCATCACCAAACTCACCCCCCCCCCTCCCTATCCCATCCAATACAATTCTGGAAAATGTAGCGTACATGTGATGAAGAGAACAACACTGTCCTTCTTTTGACAGAAGATGGGAAGAAAAGGAGAGGAGAGAAGAGAAGAGCGAAAGAGAGTGAGGGAGACAGAGACAGAGAGACAACAAGCCACAAACCAACCATACACACTAGCAGATGCACAGACAAAATACTTAACTCATCATCCCACACTGGCTGATGCACAGACAAAATACTTAACTCATCATCCCACACTGGCTGATGCACAGACAAAATACTTAACTCATCATCCCACACTGGCTTCAGCTGGCTTTGTACACCAGGCCTGTCAACACACAGAAAGGGACATCCTGCTTTCAGAACTGCACCTTCTAAAGTTTCAAAAGATTTTCCTATTTTATACAGAAATATTTTAAGCTAGTACTGGTAAAACCAAGCTTTCAACCCCCTTTCTCATACATTTCTTCAACATTAGGTTGAGTAGATGAAAAATTTTAATAAATGTAAAAAAGATAACAGGGTGCAACTGTTTAAAAGTTGTGAAAATATTAGAAAAAAAGAAACGTCAAAGAAACAATGGTCAGTGTATCATTGCAATACAAGGCAACGTTATGGCAAAACTGCTTGTGACTATGTATATATCATCATTGAAGAGAAGAACAAATTACACATGATAAAAAAACAAATCTCATACACATGCACAAGCTGATGGAAAAAAACAAAGGAAACTGGAGAAAAAAAAAACCCAGACAAACACAGCCCGCCCTTCCTTCAACAACAAGAATACAATTTCAAATTCAACTTAAGAACCAGAATATTTCTACCTGGTGATAAGTTTAGGATATAATATGCAAATGTAAACATGGAAGAAAGAAGAGAGAGAGAGAGAGAGAGAGAGAGAGAGAGAGAGAGAGAGAGAGAGAGAGAGAGAGAGAGAGAGAGAATCTTACATGTTAAATCATCATCAAAATAGACGAATCAACAAAGTCTGACAAAACACCCAAAAGAAACCCTTCTTTAAAACGATATTATCAATGACACATATCAAGTCAATGTCTGTCAAAAGAATTAATTTTAAGCAAAACACCATCTCATACATTCCGACTTACAGAGTGTACATAAGACAAAAAAAAATAAGAGAGAGGGATAGGAAAAGAGACAGAGAGACAGACAGATAGAGACAGACAAACAGACAGACACAAAGAGGGGCATTTTCAAGTTATTTTAGAATTGAAAAAAACCAAAAAAAACCCCAACATAACACCCACAAGAAACACTTCTTTAAAATAACATCATTATTAATGAAACCTATCAAGTCACAATGTGGCCAAAAACCTGATAAAAAAAAAAAAAAACCTCATCAAATCAACAACAAAACATCAATATAAAGTTATACCAACCAGCTATAAATAAATTATATAAAAGCATAGTGTATAAAAGCATAGTGTACTAATGTGTACTTATGAAGAATATGATGATGTAATGCCTAAACATATTTTGCAAATCGTGTTTAAAGTATAAAAAAAACCCATAACATATGTGAGGGAAAAAACCCAAAGAAAGAAGGCAAAGAAACATATCTAGTCAATGTCTGACAAAATAATTGATTTCAGGCAAAACACAACTTCAATGTCAAACTATGTCAAACAAGCCCTACAAAAAATGACAAATATCAAAATATTTACACAAACCCTTTCTTTGTTCAACCACAATACTATGAATGAAAACCAAAGAAAAATGAATACACAGAACACAAAATATCCCCAAAAATTATAAAATGAAAGCACTCTATAAAATCCAAACACAACACCTAATAAATGAATCAAACCACCAATCTCCCCTCCAAATCCAGTAGAATTCTGATTTTTACCCCCCCCCCCCAAAAAAAAAACAACAACAACCCCACCCAACCATCACCAAACTCACCCCCCCCCCCCCCTCCCCTATCCCATCCAATACAATTCTGGAAAATGTAGCATACATGTGATCAAGAGAACAACACTGTCCTTATTTTGACGGAAGATGGGAAGAAAAATAGAGGAGAGAAGAGAAGAGCGAGAGAGAGCAAGGGAGACAGAGAGAGACAACAAGCCACAAACCAACCATACACACTAGCAGATGCACAGACAAAATACTTAACTCATCATCCCACACTGGCTGATGCACAGACAAAATACTTAACTCATCATCCCACACTGGCTGATGCACAGACAAAATACTTAACTCATCATCCCACACTGGCTGATGCACAGACAAAATACTTAACTCATCATCCCACACTAGCTGATGCACAGACAAAATACTTAACTCATCATCCCACACTGGCTGATGCACAGACAAAATACTTAACTCATCATCCCACACTGGCTGATGCACAGACAAAATACTTAACTCATCATCCCACACTGGCTGATGCACAGACAAAATACTTAACTCATCATCCCACACTGGCTGATGCACAGACAAAATACTTAACTCATCATCCCACACTGGCTGATGCACAGACAAAATACTTAACTCATCATCCCACACTGGCTGATGCACAGACAAAATACTTAACTCATCATTCCACATTGTCTTCACCTGGCTTTGTACATCAGGCCTGTACACACACAGAAAGGGACATCCTGTTTTCAGAACTGCACCTCTAAAGTTTCAAAAGACTTTCCAATTTTATACAGAAATATTTTAAGCTAGTACTGGTAAAAACCAAGCTTTGAACCTCCTTTCTCATACATTTCTTCAATATTGTGTTAAACAGATGAGAAATTAAAAACAAAACACACACAATAACTGGGTGCAACTGTTAGAAAGTTGTGAAAATATTAGAAAAAAAGAAACGACAAAGAAACAACAATGGGTCAGTGTATTATGGTAATACAAAGCAACGTTACGGCAAAACAGCCTGTGACATTGTGTACATTATCACTGAAGAGAAGAACTAAGTGCGCGTGACAGGAAACAAATCACACACACACACAGCATGCACACACACACACACACACACACACACACACACACACACAATGCTCATGCACACACACAAAGAGAAGGAAGCACTTAACTCTTGGTGCAAAAAATCATCTCCAGCTGATTGGTACACAAGGCCCATGAACACAGATACTGAAGACAGATATTGAACACATATAAACCAAGCTGGAAATAATGTATGCCATATATCAACTCCACTCTCCCCCCCCCCCCCCCCCCCCCATAAATATAACAATCTCGCTACCTACATTGATGAATATTTAAACATAATACGAATGTACACCAACATTCATAATAAATGAATGAATGAATAATCTTTATATTTCACAGGTAACAGAGTAAGTATTTACATCCATTTTTCATCTGGCCCTTGCCCTGATTAGGGAACAACAACCACCCCTGAAATAATCACACGAAAACAAAATAAAACCAAAACCACCATCACCAACAATTAAAGTTCAACTTATGATTTAAAAAAAGAGACAGGTGTACATACAACAAACACATAATCCCCACTGGATACATTGATAATAATTCAAACAAAAGAGATACACCATATATTCTACAAACACATAATCCACAACTGACCTGAACATTAATGTCAAGACAGATACACGGATTATAATCAAGTAAATCAAATAGATTAAAATAGAGAAAAGACAGCAGAGAAGAAAGCAACCCAACCCATAACAGACAAATATATATAAATATATATAAACATTTTCACAAATCTTTCTTACTTTAAAACAACATTATGAAGAAAAAGAAAAAAACAACAGCTAACAAACTTTTAAGATATCGACACATTCTGATAAAATGCCCAAACAAGTAGTGCTCAAGAACAAGAATTTTAAAAGTCCAAAAAGGTGCAACATATATGTGAGGGGAAAAAAACAAGCGAAGAGGGGAAAAAACCCCAAACAACAAAAAACCCCAACCAAACACAACCCGTCCTTATGTAGACGACAAGAATACAATTTCAATTCAACATAACAACCAAAACATTTATACCTAATGATAAGTTTAGGACAATATAATATGTAAAAGTGAAAAACAGAAAGGAAGGGAGGAAGGGAGAGAGAGAGAGAGGGGAGAGAGAGAGAGAGAGAGAGAGAGAGAGAGAGAGGAGAGAGAGAGAGAGAGAGAGTCTTACGCATTATATCATCATCAAAATTGACCAATCAACCAAGCCTAACAAAATACACATAGAAAAGCCTTCTTTAATTTAATAAAATATTATCAAAGAAATATATCAAGTGAATATCTGTCGAAAGAGTTAATTTTAGGTAAAACACCATCTCAAACATTTTAACTTACTGAGTTTAATTAAGACCAAAAAAAAAGAGAGAGGGATAGGGAGAGAGACAGACACACACACAGAAAGACAGAGAGAGAGAGAGAGAGATATAGAGAAAGAGAGGGAGGGAGAGAGAGAGAGAGAGAGAGAGAGAGAGAGAGAGAGAGAGAGAGAGATAGAGGAAAGAGAGGGAGGGAGAGAGAGAGAGAGAGAAAGAGAGAGAGAGAGAGAGAGAGAAGGGGGGGGGGGGGGAATTTTCAGGTTACAGCATTATAAACCTCATCAAATCAATAAACAAAAATTTAATGTTATACAAACCAGCGATAAATCAAACGCAATAAAAGTACAGTATACTAATGACAAACATTATGATTAAATGCCTTAACATAATGTTTTTAAAATCGTGTTCAAGAACATGAATTTAAAAGTAAAAAAGAAAGACAACCTATATGTGAGGAGGGAAAAACAAAGAAAGAAAGAAGGCCAAGAAACATATCAAGTCAATATCTATCAAAATTAATTTTAGGCAAAACATGATTTCAATATCAAACTATATCAAACAAGCCCTACAAAAAAATTATATCAAAATGTTTACACAAACCTTTTCTTTGTTTACCACAATACTATGAATGAAAACCAAAGAAAAATAAATACACAGAACACAAAAAATCCCCTAAAAATTATTAAATGAAAGCGCTCCATAAAATGCAAACACAACATCTAATAAATTAATAAAATTACCAAACTCCCTCTTAATCCAGTCACTCGAAAAAACAACCAAAAACCTACCACCACCAAACTCCCCCCCCACCCCCTTCCTCATCCCATTCTGTAAAATATAGCATACATGTGATGAAGAGAACAACACTGTCCTTATATTGACAGAAGCCAGGAAGAAGAGAGAGAGAGAGAGAGAGAGAGAGAGAGAGAGAGAGAGAGGAGAGAGAGAGAGAGAGAGAGAGAGAGAGAGAGAAGAGACACACACACACAACACACACACACAGACAGAAAGACAGAGACAGAGACAGAGACACACAGAGACAGACAGACAGACAGACAGACCGACAGACAGACACACAGACACAGAGAGAGAGAGAGAGAGAGAGAGAGAGAGAGAGAGAGAGAGAGAGAGAGAGAGAGAGAGAGAGAGGAGAGAGAGAGAGAGAGAGAGAGAGAGAGAGAGAGAGAGAGAGAGAGAGAACAAACCACAAAAAAGATGCACGGACAAAATACTTCACTTATCATCCCATACTGTCTTCAGCTGTCTCCATACACATGTGAACACACAGAAAGGGACATGTCAAAATAAAGTCTGAGAAATAATATAAACAGCAACCATCTCTCTCTCTCTCTCACCCCTCTCTCTCTCACGCACGCGCATGTGAACACTCAACCATGCACACAGAACATCTTGCGCACCGGACAAATCCTGTTCCACTTTTTGTAAGAGTAGGCCATTGTGTGCCGGTGGGAAGAGATAAGATTTACAAAACTGCATACATACGGGGACTGGATGTAAAAAAGCACATGACTGCTTATTCCATTATCCTTGATAGAAAAGAATAGATAAAAAACAAAATTTTAAAAAATGAATCACATCATACAAACATCTTTTATTTTGAGGATTCTCAAAAATCACTGGCATGATCTTTTACAGCCAGTTTCTTCCCTTAAAAAAGATTATGATAATAACATCCCCCCAAAAAAAAACAACAACAACCAACCAAACAAAAATAAAACAAATTTACACACACACACACAAGTTAAACCAATACCCCCCCCAAAAAAAAATCATATGGTTTTATATCCCCCCCCCCCCCAAACAACCCACCAAACAACAAAACAACAAAAAACAAATCAAAACAAAACAAATAAGACACTGACACACACACAAGTACAACCAAACCACCACCACCATCACCCAAAAAATAACATACAATCATAGGGTTTTAGCAAAGGAGAATGTCTTGACCATTTTTTTGTGTATCCCTACGACTTTTTTAACAGGGGAAAAAAAGTAAAGCAATAACCAAAACAAATCTCAGATTTAAAAGAAAAAACAACAAAAGTACACGTGTATATTTAAAATGATAATGGTATATATAGCTAATCACACACGCAGACATCGCACGTATCCCGCACCAGTCAGCCACAGCTGAAATTAGCGCGCCCTGTCTTTGTACCCCCACACCCCTCCCTTTTTTCCCACCCTCCTCCACTACTGTGTCTCAAACCATTGCACAGGAAGGCCTAAGAGGTGGATGATGGCTATAAAAACGGCAAAGCATGCGTTAAGTAAGACGAGCGCGCTGCGTGCGTCAGGCTTGTTGACTCAACACACATACGTGCCGCGCTTTAGAGTAGATCAAGAGCAAAATTGATAAGATTTTCCCCAGATCTGAACCCCTCAAAAGTGATGTTCATGTTGATAAGATACAAAAATATTGAAGGAAGTTTAAAAATGAAACATTAAGATTAAGACATTAAGAAAAGTTCTACAGCGCATTGATATCATTATATTTAATTAAATTAATTAATTAATCATTTTAAAGTTTCCTTTCGAGTCTATCTTACTGTTATTGGTAGACATAATAATTAGTAGTTAAATATTTTGGGGGTGTTTTTTGTGGGTTTTTTTTGCATGTTTGCTTGCAGTTTTTTCTTTGTTTGTGGGGGGATTTTTTCTCTTCTTTTTTTCCTCTTTTGTTTGGTTTTTGTTTGTTTGTGCTTTCCCCCCTTAGATAGATGGCTTGATGAAAAAAAAAGGCAAATCTACCGCTTATTCAATGTACATGTAAATAACATTTTGACGTGATAAATTTCTGACACACAGAGTTACAAACAACTCTCACCTGTGGTCATCAGATGTGGTATGTGGCCCTGTAGCAGGCAGGGAGGGAGGGAGGAGGGAGGGGGGTGCTGTTGCCCTGTCTGTGTCACTGCCTTGTGTCCCCTCCCTCCCTCTGCTGTGGGGCTGACTTGGCTGACAGTGCAGGGCTTGTTGTCTGTGCTGCTCTGGTGCTTCAGCACTGCTCACTCACTGGCCTGTTCCTTCTGTGCTGCACTGCAGACTGCTGGAGCAGGGAGTCTGCTGTGGGGGGAACTTGAGGACTGTCTCATCATTCACCTGCAAAATAAACAAACACCTCTTTAGCTTCTGATCCTCTCTTGTGTGAGAGAGAGTGTGAGTGTGTGTATGTGTGCGCGTGCATGCGTGAATACGTTGTGTGTGTGTGTGTGTGTGTGTGTGTGTGTGTGTGTGTGTGTGTGTGTGTGTGTGTGAGAGAGAGAGAGAGAGAGAGAGAGAGAGAGAGAGAGAGAGAGAGAGAGAGAGAGAGAGGAGAGAGAGATTTATTTATTTATTTATTCTTTTATATCGAGGATAACAGAATAAGCAATCACGTGCTTTTTTTCATCCGGTCCCCGTGTGTATGCAGTTTTGTAAATCTTGTCATCTGTTCCCACCGGCACACGATGGCCTACTCTTACGAAAAGCGGAACAGGATTTAACGTGTGCGCAAGATGTTCTGCGTGCGTTCGCACACGGGGCCTCGGTTTAAAGTCTCATCCGAAGGACTTTTGGGGAGAGTGGAGTCAGCACTGATGTTAACTCCAGGAAGAAAATTTCCTCGACCGGATTCGAACCCGGGTCGTCAAATTGCCAGCGCAATGTTCTGACCACTAGACTATCTGTCCCCCCTGGAGAGAGAGAGAGAGAGAGAGAGAGAGAGAGAGAAGAGAGAGAGAGAGAGAGAGTGTGTGTGTGTGTGTGTGTGTGTGTGTGTGTGTGTGTGTGTGGTGTGTGTGTGTGTGTGTGCGTGTGTGTGTGTGTGTGCGTGCATGCGTGCGTGCATGCGTGCATGTGTGTGAGTGTCACTGATCAAGGTACCAGTATCTTTTCTACTCCTGGAAGAAACTGCAGCCAGCAGAGAAAGCTGGACAGCAGAGGGGCCACAGAGAAGAAGCCAGCCCCCTTCAAGAGAGAGAGAGTTTCCATCCACAACAAACACAGATCACTTTTAGCTGGCTCTCCTTACCAACACACTGCTGAACCAAAGATGGAAACACATATACAGTCTTTCGGATGAGACTATAAACCGAGGCCCCGTGTGTGAACGCACACAGAGCATCTTGTGCACACATTAAATCATGTTCTGCTTTATATAAGAGTAGGCCATCGTGTGCCGGTGGGAACAGATGACATTTACAAAACTGCATACACACAGAGACTGGATGTGAAAAAGCATATGATTGCTTATTCAATTATCCCCTATATAAAAGAATAAATAAATAAAATAAACAAACACACACACACAGAGTTTTTCTTAAAAAACAACAACAAACCAACCAAAAAAACAACCACCAAAAAAGCCAAACCACTTACATGAAGTGTGTAATTTTCAGATGAGATACTTGTTACCCTCAGAGCCCTGACATGGGACAGAATCACTGCCGGCTGGCCTTGCCTTTCTGCACAGCCTGAAGATGGTGCTGGCCACATTCTCTCTGCTCCCTCAAACAGGACCCTGGGCTCCCAGGCTAAGCTGACCCTTCCTTCCTTTCCTGCGGAACAAAGCAGCAGAAGACAGATCTCTATCAGAATGTTCACACATGACGCAACTGACATGGTATATATGACACCTCAACTCATCTCGACCCGAGTTTGATTCCCGTAGGAGGGGATTTTTCCCCTGGAGTTAACAACAGTGCTGACTCCACTCTCCCCAAAAGTCTTTCAGATGAGACTGTAAACTGAGGCTCCGTGTGCATACGCACGCAGAAATCTTGCGCACACGTTAAATCCTGTTCAGCTATTCATAAGAGTAGGCCATTGTGTGCCAGTGGGAACAGATGATAATATTTACACAACTGCATACACACGGGGACTGGATGAAAAAAAGTACACGAGTGCTTATCCCATTATCCTCGATGTAAAATAAGTTTTAACAGTAAAATAAATAAATAAATAAAGACACACACACACTCGAACATAGAGTTTTTCTTTAAAAAACAACAGCAAACCAACCAAAAAAACCACCACCAAAAAAGCCAAACCACTTACATAAAGTGTGTAATTTTCAGATGAGATACTTGTTACCCTCAGAGCCCTGACATGGGACAGAATCACTGCCGGCTGGCCTTGCCTTTCTGCACAGCCTGAAGATGGTGCTGGCCACATTCTCTCTGCTCCCTCAAACAGGACCCAGGGCTCCCAGGCTAAGCTGACCCTTCCTTCCTTCCTTTCCTGCCCCTCTGTGGAACAAAGCAGCAGAAGACAGACCTCTATCAGAATGTTCACACATGACACAACTGACACAGTTTATATGACACCTCAACTCATCTCGACCCGAGTTCGATTCCTGTTGGAGGGGATTTTCCCCCTGGAGTTAACATCGGTGCCGACTCCACTCTCCCCAAAAGTCTTTCAGATGAGACTGTAAACCGAGGCCCATGTGCGAATGCACGCAGAACATCTTGCACACACATTAAATCCTGTTCCGCTTTTCTTAAGAGTCGGCCACCAAGTGCTGGTGGGAATAGATGACAATATTTACACAACTGCATACACACAGGGACTGGATGTAAAAAAGCACAAGAGTGCTTAGTCCATTATACTCAAATGAAAAGAATAAAGATACGACTCATACACAATTTTTCTACAAAAAAACAAAACGAAAAAAAGAACAGCCAAAAATCCACATAAAAAATAAGCCACACACTTACATGAAGTATGCAGTTTTGGGATTTTATCCTTGTTACCCTCAGAGCCCTGCCATGGGACAGAATCACTGCCGACTGGCCTTGCCTTTCTGCACAGCCTGAAGATGGTGCTGGCCACATTCTCTCTGCTCCCTCAAACAGGACCCTGGGCTCCCAGGCTAAGCTGACCCTTCCTTCCTTCCTTTCCTGCCCCTCTGTGGAACAAAGTAGCAGAAGACAGACCTCTATCAGAATGTTCACACATGACACAACTGACATGGTATATAGGACACCTCGACTCATCTCGACCCGCGTTCGATTCCCGTTGGAGGGGATTTTTCCCCTGGAGTTAACATTAGTGCTGACTCCACTCTCCCCAAAAGTCTTTCGGATGAGACTATAAACCGAGACCCCTGTGCGAACGCATGCAGAATCTTGAGCACAGGTTAAATCCTGCTCTGCTTTTGTAAGAAGGCCATTGTGTGCTGGTGGGAACAGGTGACAATATTCACACAACTGTATACACATGGGGACTGGATGAAAAAAAGCACAATAGTACTTATCCCATTATCCTCGATATAAAATTAATTTTAAACAATAAATAAACACACACACACACACACACACAACACACACACACACACACACACACACAGAGTTTTTCTTTAAAAAACCCACAAAAACAACAACAAACCAACCTAAAAAAACAACCACCAAAAAAGCCAAACCACTTACATGAAGTGTGTAATTTTCAGATGAGACACTTGTTACCCTCAGAGCCCTGACATGGACAGAATCACGCGGCTGCATTGCCTTTCGCACAGCCTGAAGATGGTGCTGGCCACATTCTCTTCTCCTCAACAGACCCCTGCACAGCCTGAAGATGGTGCTGGCCACATTCTCTCTGCTCCCTCAAACAGGACCCTGGGCTCCCAGGCTAAGCTGACCCCTCCTTCCTTTCCTGCACCTCTGTGGAACAAAGCAGCAGAAGACAGACCTCTATCAGAATGTTCACACATGACACAACTGACAAGGTATATGTGACACCTTGACTCATCTCAACCCAAGTTCGATTCCCGTTGGAGGGGATTTTTCCCCCGGAATTAACATCAGTGCTGACTCGACTCTCCCCAGATGTCTTTCGGATAAGACTGTAAACCGATGCCCCGTGTGCGAACGCACGCAGAAATCTTGCGCAAACGTTTAAACCTGTTCAGCTTTTTGTAAGAGTAGGCCATTGTATGCCGGTGGGAGCAGATGACAATATTTACACAACTGCATACACATGGGGACTGGATGAAAAAAAGCACATGAGTACTTATCTCATTATCCTCAATATAAAACAAATTATAAAAAAAAAATAATAAACACACACACACACACAGTTTTTCTTAAAAACAATAACAACAAACCAACCAAAAAGAACAACCACCAAAAATGCCAAACCACTTGCATGAAGTGTGTAATTTTCAGATGGGATACTTGTTACCCTCAGAGCCCTGACATGGGACAGAATCACTGCCGACTGGCCTTGCCTTTCTGCACAGCCTGAAGATGGTGCTGGCCACATTCTCTCTGCTCCCTCAAACAGGACCCTGGGCTCCAAGGCTAAGCTCACCCTTCCTTCCTTCCTTTCCTGCCCCTCTCCTGCCCCTCTGTGGAACAAAGCAGCAGAAGACAGATCTCTATCAGAATGTTCACACATGACACAACTGACATGGTATATATGACATCTCAACTCATCTCAACCCAAGTTCGATTCCCGTTGCAGGGGATTTTTCCCCAGGAGTTAACATCAGTGCTGATTCCACTCCCCCCATAGGTCTTTCGAATGAGACTGTAAACCGAGGCCCTGGGTGCGAACGCACACCGAAATCTTGCGCACACGTTAAATCCTGTTCTGGTTTTCTTAAGAGTAAGCCATTGTGTGCTGGTGGGAACAGATGAAAATTTTTACACAACTGCATACACACGGGGACTGGACGGAAAAAAAGCACATGAGTGCTTATCCCATTATCCTTGATATAAAAGAATTAAAAAAATAAAATAAAAAAAAATAAATAAATCCCTCTGTTGTCCAACAAGCAGTAGTTTACTTTGGAGGCCTGACATCTAAAACAGTGCATGTGTGGAAAACTGGTCAGCCACTGCTTCCTGTACGTGTGTGCGTGTGTGTTAGAGTGAGTGTGAGTGTCAAAGTATTTATAGAGGTACATTGAATAAGCAGTGACATTGCTTTTTTTCATCAAGCCATCCATCTAAGAAAATACATCATATACATGCATATAATTATGAGAATGAAATCCTAAAGAAAATAAGTCGTAAAAATGATTAAAAAAAAACATCCTTTAAAATACACACACCAATGGAGGAGACCACACACATGCATGCACACACAGGGAACTTATGTACAGTTTCCTTTAAAATCGCTGAAGACACACGCATACAGAAGTATAGTGCATACCAAAAAAACATGTGTGTGTGTGTGTGTGTATGTATGTGTGTGCATGCGCGTGTGAATGAGTGAGTGCACAATATGCTGAATTTTCTTCCAAAAATTGCACAGGTAAAGGTAAGGTAAAGGTGTCCCCTAACCTGTGTGGTCGTAGCGGAGCAAGGCGTCAGAGACCTCAGCTTCTCTAAGGGGCCAGCATATTAAGGACGGCGCCCCATCTCCTCTCCCTCGCTGCTTTACCTTCCCCGACCTTAAAGAGGGCAGATACTCATTTACAGCCGGGTGAACTGGGGGAACTGTACTGTAGCCAAGGTGTGCAAATGGTCACCCATTCAACTGGCAACCACGCTGGATGCTGCTTAACCTTGACAACAGAACAAATATTCACTGCAGTTGTTAATGGTATCATTATTCTTATCATCATAAGTATCATCATGATTTTGAAAGTTCAGCAACATAACAATTATCTATTGTTGTTATAAATGTTATCCTAATAATTATCATAATTATTTCCAACAATTGCGCAATATAACAATTACTCAATGTCGTTGATGTTATCATCATTATTATTAACAATATCATCATTTTTTTAATCATCATTATTATTAATATCACATTTTCCACGATATAAATCGATAACTTTGTTGTTGTAAATGTTATTATTAAACTGTGCATAAAATATATCAATATTATTTTCATTATGTCATGTTTTGGGGTTTGTTTGTTTTTTTCATTTTGGTTTAAGCTGAGCTTATCCTGCTGAAAACAGCTTCAATGCTTCAAATTCAAATATTTTTTATTATCTCACAAATAGAGAAATTAATGTGGTTAAAAACCCTACATAAAAAAGTGAACAGGAAAACATGTCATGGCACAAACACACACACACACACACACACAACACTCACGTCAGTTTGTCTTCATCTGTCTTTGGTACACCAACCCTGTAACAAACACACTGAACATGCATGAACAAACTGATGATAGCAATGCATTCCATCTCCCCTACACATTCAACACACATACAAGACACGACACGACACACTCACACAGACAGAGGATTCATGAAACACAAACACACACACAAACACAACACACAAACATGCACAACACACAACAGGAACACACACACATGCACACACCACGCATGCATTTACACACCCACTCACTCACATCACCATGCACTCAACACCCCTCACACACACACACACACACACACACTCCACTCATGCAGTTTGTCTTCAGCTGTCTTGGTACATGAGCCCTGTAACACACACACTGAACATGCATGAACAAAATGTTGAAGGAGATGGATTCCATCTCTCCTACACATTCATAACACACACACACACAACACCACCCCCCCCCCCACACGGAATGATGCACCTTCATGGTGGGCAAAAACAGCCACATACATATACAACATCTGACCACTGGTCAACCTCTAAGCTCTAGCCATGGGATGATAACAAAAACTTTAACTCAGAACATTGCACTGGCAATTTCACTACCTTAGTTCGATTCCCACCTGAGGGGATTTTTCCCTGGAGTTAACATCCGTGCTGACTCCACTCACCCCCAAAGTCCTTCCGATGAGACTTTAAAACCGAGGTCCCGTGTGCGCACGCACGCAAAACATCTTGTGTACACGTTAAATCCTGTTCCGCTTTTTGTAAGAGTAAGCCATTGTATGCCGGTGGGAACAGATGACAAGATTTTCAAAACTGCATACACATGGGGACTGGATGTAAAAAAGCACATTAGTGCTTATTCCATTATCCTCGATATAAAAGAATAAATAAATAAATGAATAATAAACACACACACACACATACACACACAGACACACGTGTGTGTGCATATACACAAAACGGATTGGAGTTGGTTGTGTCAGCTTGATGTTCCACTTCAGCATCTTCAGCTTGCTTTGGTCACCACACAGACCTGAGTGACAAAAACAGACAATGGATTAACAACACATAACAATGCCTTCACTACTCCCCTCCCCTCCCCATTCTCTCCTCCCCCCCTCCCCCCACCCCACCGTCTGTGGGTGTGCATGAATGTGGTTGTGTGTGTGTGGTGTGGTGTGGTGTGTGGTGGTGTGGTGTGTGCACAAACTTGTGCAAGTCATGCGTTTGTGTACTTCTGCAAGTCATATGTGTGTGTGTGTGTGTGTGTGTGTGTGTGTGTGTGTGGTGTGTGTGTGTGTGTGTGTGTGAGTGTGTGTGTGTAGTGTGTGTGTGTGTGTGTGTGTGTGTGTGTGTGTGTGTGTGTGTGCGTGCGTGCACGCACGATCTTCACCTCTGCATCGTGACCCTTCCCCTCCCCCTTCTGCATTCAGTGCACGTAAAAGAACCCACAACAACAACAGACTTGATCCCAGGAAAAAATCTGTAGAAAATGGTGCTTACCTCAGAAAAACTCCACTTGCCCACAGGACAATTAAAAAAAAGAAAGAAACAGATGGGGCTGCTGTAGTGACTGACCAGCCTTGGCCCTGGGATGAGCAGCCACACTTCAGGCCACAGAGAAATCCACACTTCAGGCCACAGAGAAATCCACACTTCAGGCCACAGAGAAATCCACACTTCAGGCCACAGAGAAATCCACACTTCAGGCATCACAGAGAAATGGATCCGCTGCTGTCTGTCACTGAAAGCAGTTGGCAATGTATAACATGCCACACCATGCCACGCCACACCACTGCATTACACTACGCTACACTGCACTACACTACGCTACCCTACACTGCACTCACACACTATGCTACACTGCAATATGCTACACTGCACTGCACTATGCTACATTGCACTGCACTATGCTACACTGCACTGCTCTACACCACACTGCATGACACAACACGACACAATATGACATGACACATTGTTCCTACATAAATGGTTTGATGACAAAAAAACATAAAGGCACTGCTTAGTAAATGTACTGTCCTGAGATTAAAAAAAAGTGAACTGACTTGACTAAACAATACTACACTACACTACCCTATGCTATAATGTGCTGCACTGCACTAAACAACACTAATAATAATAATAATGATGATGATGGATGGTATTTATATGGCGCTGAATCCTGTAAAGCAAACATATCAAAGCGTTTGCATACAAATCATTTACACACACCAACTGTCCACAAAACATAATAAAAAAACCCTCCACTCTACATAAAATAAAATTTAAAAAAAGAAAACACACTTACACACGAGGACATCTTGCGCACTCGTTAAATTTGAAAAAATTGACAAAACTGCATACACCGGGGATTGGATAAAAAAAAAAAGCACACAACGCTTTTTTCCATTATCCAAAAACAAAAAGAATAAAACGAAATAAATGAAAATACACACAGACACGCACACACACTGAACACAGACAAGACACACACACACACACGCCCACAACTTATCTGTCACCCAATTTCCCTTAAAGGGTTTCGGCTCCTTTGGCACACTGGGGGCACACCTCCCCCCCCCCCCCCACTCAACACAAGGTTAGGGTAAATTCTTGGTTATTCATCCATTTTAAATTTTTTTGAAGTCCCAAGGAGTCTATTTTAGTATTTTTTATTCCGTGAAGTTGTGGTGTAGTGAAGTGTAGTTTTGTAGTGTAGGTATGTAGTGTAGTGTATGTAGTTTTTCCCCAGCTTAACACTCTGGGGGGGTCACATAAATTTTTTCTCTACCACTCATCCCCCCGGGGGAATCACTGTAATTAAAAATTGCACACACGAATGAGAATTTTGCGGATACTATTTTCAAGTACCTCGCCCTATAGGCAGCCATACCCCCCGTTTCAGAGGTTTTTCTCCATTAAAGGAGGTAAAAATGTTTGTTAAGAGCTTGTAGGCGAACAACTCAACATTTTACAACTCACAACATTTTTAAAGTGGCCTTGGGAATGGCTGACATCAATAACTGACACAGCTTTGGCCTGAGCCAAAGGGATGTATGTAAGTGTAGTGTATGTGTGTAGTGTAGTGTAGTGTAGTGTAGTGGGTATGTTTGTTAGTGTAGTGTATGAAGGGGTTTGTGTGGGGGGGGAGAGAAAGAGAGAGAGGAAAAGAGAGAAAGAGAGAGAGAAGAGGAGAAAAG
>CM060327.1:54362033-54369533 GCA_030674155.1 Stramonita haemastoma | reverse complement strand
GGTTTTCATTCCTCATTTTCTCTGTTTTCTCTTTTTACCATCTAATCGATTTTTTGAAAGAATATACACTTATTAAGTACAAAAGATACAGCATTGAAATTTTGCATGCTTGTTTTTAGTAGTATAATCTAAACTTTTACATATTTTGTATTTATCTTGATAAATTTTGTATAATGTAAACTTTTAGAGATTCATTTATCTTGATAAATTTTGAAATTACAGAAATTTGAATCTTTCTACCTAGCCAATTTGTGATAAAAATCCAGGATTTCACTAGAAAAAATTCACAAAATATCAGAAAACTAAACAATGTTTAAGAAAGCCTGTAAAAATTGAAATTACCCATAAAAACTTAAATGCCAAAGAGAATCACAATATGTTTAATATTTTTGGACTTTTCTTCTTTCAAAATTGTTATTTGTTGGCCATTTTGAATTTGTTTCCATGGAAACAGGTCAGAATGCATAGCCAAACTGATTTTTCTAAATTGCAAGTGGCATGTGATATATTTAAAACAACAAAACCCTTCAAAACATTTAAACAAAAATTTTCCCTTTACCAACCCATGTCTGGCCTTAAATTTCTTTTAATAAGATTTTGGTATCTAAACAAAAAATTAAGCCACAACTGCATAAAAAATTGTTGCTGCCCCTGCCTAATAATATTAAAACATCACAATATAACAAAGGAGGCCTGATATAATCTAACAATATAAATAATAAAACATAACAAAGGTCTGACATACCATGACATGCCATTATATCAAAATATCACACAACATAACAAAAGAGGCCTGATATAATCTACCAATATAAAACATAACAAAGGAGGCCTGACATAATATCAAAACATAGCAAAGGAGGCCTGACATAAGAACATAATATCAAAACATAAAGAAGGCCAGACATAACATAATATCAAAACATAACAAAGGAGGCCTGACATAAGAACATAATATCAAAACATAACAAAGGAGGCATGACATACAGCATGATATTAAAACATCACACAACATAACAAAGGAGGCCATATGATACAAGGCAAAACAAAGGAACGATCAATTTTAACAGGAAGCAATTATTACATCAGTACACACGCACACACACGCACGCACACACACACACACATACACACACACACACACACACACACACACACACACACACATACACACACACACGCACGTACACACACACACACAAAGCACATGAGCAGGGTTCGCGCTGGATTTTTTAAAACCGGTACTGGCGAGTTGCCATTTCAGAGATATCTTGACCAACTCCCCCAAAATCGGTCCCCAGAAAATAATATCCGGTACGTACTGTGAACAAAACGAAACTATTCAGTGACGGGGTGGGGGAGGGGATTGTTCGGCAGCAAAACTAAATCTAAATTGAACGCAAATCTCTCAGACTTTGACTGCCGTGCTGCTGCCACTCGCTTCTTGGGCACGAAGCCACGCAGGAAATTGGATTTTTTTTCTAGCGCCTGTGTCACTGTCGTGTCAGTCTGTTGTTTTGCATGACATCATTCCTGTGACTTACGATCTTTCTTGTTTCTATGCTTTGCGCTCATCTAGATCTTTCGTTCAATTTAGATTAAGTTTTCGACTCTTCTCTCTCAAAGCAACGCGCAAATTCATAGTCAAAGACCCTCCCTCCGCTTTTCGCTTTTCGTAAGAGCAGACCATCGTGTGCCAGTGGGAACAGATGACATTTACGAAACTGCATACACACGGGGACTGGATGTGAAAAAGCACAGGAGTGCTTATTCCATTATCCTCGATATAAAAGATTAAAAGAATAAAGAATAAATAAATCTAGGCCCCATTTACTCATTGTGAATGGAAGTCACTGTCATGCCGAGAAGAGCGCGAAGCTCTATTCTTTCAAAGTAAAGCTTGCTGTTCTTTGTGCTAGGCTAATGAGGCTGGAAGGGGTGGGAAAGGGTAGGTGCATAAGCACAGTACAGGCGCATGACAGACTGTCAGAAAATGTCACTTCAGACTTTTTTTTTTTGAGACGGAAATCTGATCAGTCACAGGCAAACAGAATTGGTATCCGGTACCGGCTGCTTCCAAAATTTTCAGTATTCCCTGTTTACAATCGGTAAAATACCGACAATTACCGGTTATTGCGAACCCTGCATGAACACGAGCGCATGTGCACACACACACACACACACCAGGGGTGGGAATTGGCAGAGTCCAAAAACTCTGAAAAGTAGGGGGGTCCAGGGGGCGTTGCCCCCTGGCGGGGTCAAGGGGCAGAGCCCCTTGTGGGGGTCAGGGATCAGGTCCCCCCTGAAGCTGAAGGTTTTTCAACAATTCTATCCTGTTTAAAGGCCTCTCCTTGAACTAATTTCAGTTCTTGATACTAAGCAATTTCTGCCCTAAAATAAGCTCTCCAAGTACGACTTTTTCTGTCATTTCTTCAATCCAAAGGAGGTTCTATACCCAAGTAATCACATAGCAAAAATGAGTACATTTCTAGACAAATGTGCACTAATGCAGATAGAGGAAGAAAGAGAAAGAAAGAACAGACACACATAGACAGAGAAACAGAGGGTGTGTGTGTGTGAGTGTGTGTGTGTGTGTGTGTGTGTGTGTGTGTGTGTGTGTGTGTGTGTGTGTGTGTGTGTGTGTGTGTGTAAGAGACAGGGAGAGGTGGAGAAAATGAGAGGCAGAGACAGCGACAGGTAGAAAGACAGAGAGAGAAGTGCGTGTGTGTGTGTGAGAGTGTGTGTGTGCGTGTGTGTGTGTGTGTGTGTGTGTGTGTGTGTGTGTGTGTGTGTGTGTGTGTGTGTGTGTGCGCATGCATGTGTATGTGTGTGTGTGTGTGTGTGTGTAAGAGAGAGAGAGAGAGAGAGAGAGAGAGAGAGAGAGAGAGAGAGAGAGAGAGAGAGAGAGAGTTCAGTCATATTGTTATTTCCATATTCCGAGTTGGAGAGAGAGCTAGATCTAGATGAAAAAAAAGAGGTGAAAGCCAATATCAAAGTCTTGTTGGAGAGAGCTAGAGCTAGATCTAGATGAAAAAAAAGGTGAAATCTAATATTAAAGTCTTTCCCCCCACCCCCTTCAGAGGTAGAGAGAGAGAGAGAGAGAGAGAGGAGAGAGAGAGGAGAGAGAGAGAGAGAAGAGAGAGAGAGAGAGAGAGAGAGAGAGAGAGAGAGAGAGAGAGAGAGAGAGAGAGAGAGAGAGAGAGAGAGAGAGAGAGAGAGAGAGAGAAGAGAGAGAGAGAGAGAGAGAGAGAGAGAGAGAGAAGTTAAAGTCAATTCTGTTTTTCCACTTTCAGAGTTGGAAAGAAAGCGATCTAGATCTAGATGAGAAGACAAGTGAAAGCCAATATCAAAGTCCCCCCGCCCCCCCCCCCCCCCAAGAGAAAGAGAGAGTGTGTCTCTTTAACTGATGGACGTCTTTCTGAAGAATTTCATTTTGTACAGCCTCCTGGTGATCACCATCGTTTTTGTGTGATGCTCTAAGTCCTTCAGTGAAGGAATTGTTCTTTCCATTTTTTTTTTATACACAGCCAACATCACATGCTGTCCTCACTGTTCTCAAGCCAGGCTACTTGTCTAGCCAGATCTGGAAAACCTTTCTTGAAAACTTTTTGGTCTACCAGCTCTCTGCTGGGTCACGGCATCTTCTGCTATAGATCTACTCAATAGATCTGTCAAGATGACGTCATTTGTGTCAGGAGTTCAGGGCTTCTTATAAAAATGACGTAATGACGTAAAGGAATAGGAAAATGACGTCAGACCAGCTGGCTTCATTGTGGATTGCGGGGCTAATCTGTGAATCTGCCGTCCCTTGGGTATCAACGTAATGACACCCCATGCAGCCCTATATTATAGAAATTTTACAAATAGCAGTTGCAATGACGCAATGTTTGTTAAAATACGCACTGTCCACGGTTTTGCGTCTATTAGCCTAGGGCGCACTGGTCAGATTATTTTGCAGCAAAGTTGAAAAAAATGCGGAATCCTGCAAAAGCCCACCCTAGAATCAACACTGAATAGATTCAGGTACTGCGTTCAATGATTGCTTCCCACACACAGGGGTATTCGGGTATTCGGCAACCTACCGGACCTTCAGCAGGCAGACACAGCTTGCAAACGAAGCTTTAACAGTCCGCCACAGCCGGTGCGCAAATATTTTTTGCTCCCGCGATTTTTTTTTTCCGCGGACTGAAATATTTTTTCCGCGGAAGTAGATTCCAAAAACTCGGAAATTTGCGTTTCTGCGGACAATTCCCACCCCTGACACACGCACACGAGATGAGACTATGCACCATGTTCCCGTGTGCAAATGCACGCAGAACATCTTGCGGACAAGTTAAAACCCGAACAAATGACAAAATTTACAAAACTGCATACAAACAGGGAATGGATGTAAAAAAAAAAAAAAGCACAGGAGCGTTTATTCCATTATCCTTAAAATAAAAGAATAAATACAAAAAAGAATGATAAATAACACACACACACACACACACACACACACACACACACACACACACACACACACACACACACACACACTGTACCTGAACACTGTGAAGGAAGGAAGGAGGCAGCAGCGCAGATGAAGAGAGGCAGGTTGTGACCAGCATGCACCTTCAGACTGCAGTCAGCTATCTACAACAGTCAGCAATCATTGAATCAGTCAGCAATCGCTAAATCAATCTACAACAGTCAGCAATCATTAAATCAATCTACATCAGTCAGCAATCGCTAAATCAATCTACATCAGTCAGCAATCGCTAAATCAATCTACATCAGTCAGCAATCGCTGAATCAATGTACATCAGTCAGCAATCTCTGAATCATTCTACACCCACCCCCCACCCCCCGAAATTTCGTGTTCTTTCTTCTCATTTTGGATTAGATAATTCTCAAGCGTGGTCAGTTATTTGTCTCATTATTAGACTGGACTTAAATGCATTCTGGACAAAATTTGTGAGAAACATATATACAGTATATGTGGAGGAAAAATATCTAACATTTACATTTTTAGTGTCAGGTTTTAAAATAATATCTACCTGCTATTTATACCAACGCTTTGAACAAGGTTCTAAGCGACTGTAGATTATTGTGTGAAATTGGTTTTGCACTGAAGGGGTGTCCCATTGCTACTTTCCTTTAATGAGGGCAGTTTTCCTTTCCCTCCTTTTTGCAATGACATGTACATTACAAGACTGGTTTTTGAATCAGGGATATGAATCCCACTCTATCCTTAAATTTATACTTGTTGTTTGAACTTGGTGTTATATCAATATCATTATTTTATTATTACTTTTCATTGCAATGTTTCTGCTGTTACACTTGTTCTATCGTCACATTCATTTGAATTACTCTTCCTAATATTAATAAGTTACATTATGTTGTTCCCCATACTGCCCTCACCACCTTCTTTTAGCAGTTTAAGATTAGTCTGTGCATGTAGATGTTTCATTGAAACACACACACACACACACACACACACACACACACACACACACACACACACACACACACACAGGCACATGTATATGTATATGTATATATATTTATAGACATTGGTTCAAATAATTATATGCTTGAGCACATGCACGATCCTCATTTACAAATACATGCATGTAAACACTTGCTGCAGCCCAGGGGGCTAGTTGGCCTGTGGAGAACATCTCCAACGCTGACTGTCCCTATGCCTTCTTGGACGAGAGAGCAGGACGTTGTGCTATGGGCAAGGCACCTCCACTATAATAACATTTCTGCCCAGTTCCCATAACAGCAGTTGCCTCCTCTGTTGTTTTGGAGGTCATCATCAAACTTGACACATGATGTGCTTGCATACAGCACCCTGAAATACAGTATGGTGAACTGCAGGTTGAAGGAAGGAAGGAAGGAAGGAAGGAAGGAAGGAAGGCAGGCAGGCAGACAGGCAGGCAGGAAGGCAGGCAGGCAGGCAGGAAGGCAGGAAGGAAGGAAAGAAGGAAGGAAGGAAGGAAGGAAAGAAGGAAGGAAGGAAGGATTGAAGGAAGGAAAGCAGGCAGGCAGGCAGGCAGGAAGGCAGGAAGGCAGGCAGGAAGGAAGGAAAGAAGGAAGGAAGGAAGGAAGGAAAGAAGGAAAGAAGGAAAGAAGGAAGGAAGGAAGGAAGGAAGGAAGGAAGGAAGGAAGGAAGGAAGGAAGGAAGGAAAGGAAGGAAGGAAGGAAGGAAGGAATGGACCATCAGAAGTAGTAGCGGTCACAAGGAATCCTGAAGAATCCAGTGATCTTACCTGGACACAGGGACAGAAGCAGGCGACATGGCAGGATGCACTGTCTGCAGTACACTTCCTTCCTACACCCTGCACCATTTCACAATGGCCGCCGCCACTTTGGCATTTCCAGTCTCCTGCTAGCACAGGTCAGGTCAGGGCAGTCACTGGAAAAGAACAAGGAAATCAATCCTTTATCATCAGAAGACGAACAAGGAAATCAATCATTCATCATCAGAAGAAGAACAAGGAAATCAATCATTCATCATCAGAAGAACAAGGAAATCAATCATTAATCATCAGAAGAACAAGGAAATAAATCCTTTATCATCATCAGTCCGCAGGTTTAACATGTCCTTCACTTACTGTACCATTAACAAAGATTGAACAGGATCTACATAGAGCTAGGGCAGGCCAGGGATTGTGACACTGATACCACTTTAAGTCATGGCAGATTTCTCTGAAACCTGAAATTCAGGTTGCTCTCTCTCCCTGGGGAGAACACGTTGCCACATGAGCAGCGCTCTCTGTAGTGTATGTTTGCATGCTTTGCTTTTATCCCTGAACTCTAGGCAATTAATTGCCAAGTTGGTTGTTTTAAGTTTGTGTTCTGATCTTTAAGTATTTTGTAGGTTTCTTTTGCAATGCTTCATTATTACAGTATGACTCTCTCTCAAACACAAACAACACACACACTCTCTCTCTCTCTCTCTCTCTCTCTCTCTCTCTCTCTCTCTCTCTCTCTCTCTCTCTCTCTCTCTCTCACACACACACACACACCACACACACACACACACACACACACACACACCACACACACACACACACACACACACACAAAATGACATACTCTAAAAATTTGCTTGGTTGGAGATGAAAACATGAGCAGAAGTGGAGCAGAGTCTAGTCAGTTTTTTATTTATTTATACCACTTTGTCACAGCAGATTTCTCTGCGTGAAATTCCGGCTGCTCTCCCCAGGGAGAGCGCATCACCACAAGTGCAGTGCCTACCCTTTTTTTTTCTCTTTTTTCCTGTCTGCAATTGTATTTGTTTCCCTCAGAGTGGCTTTTTTCTACAGAATTTTGCCAGGGACAACCCTCTTGTTGCTGTGGGTTCTTTTATGTGCACTAAATAATGTGAAAAAACACAGGACCTCAGTTTAAACATCTCATCTGAAAGACGAAAAAATGCCAAGTCCCCTGGAAATAAATTCAAAATTTTCCCCTTAGCTTGACACACTGCCCATGCACCACACACTGACACAG
>CM060327.1:54341921-54361933 GCA_030674155.1 Stramonita haemastoma | reverse complement strand
AAACAGGCGAGTGTTTGAAGTCGCTCTTTTGATGACTGTCCAATTCGTTTACCTACTCTTTTAGAACATTTTAAAACACTCACTCACTCACTCACTCAGTCCCATGTCCCAAAGGACGTAGGGGGGACATGAGAGAAGACGCAACAGCGATCTTTTTCCATGCTTCACGATCCTGTGTGGCTAGTAGGAGATGTTGCAGGGGTTGGGCAGTCCAGTCTTTGATGTTGTCAACCCATGATTTCTTTTGGCGGCCTCTTCTTCTCTTGCCCTCGACTGTTCCTTGCAGGATGGTTTTTGCTAGGGTGTTGTGTCTTGTGGTGTGACCAAACCACATCAGCTTTCTCCTCTTTATGGTGGAGAGCAAAGGCTCTTGGGGGCCCACCCGCTTTTTGATTTCTTCTTTCACATAGTTATTGGTCTTGTGTTCTTTGTATGATATTCTGAGGAGTCTTCTGTGGCACTTGTTCTCGAATGCTTGGATTCTCCTCTCTAACTCTGCTGTCAGAGTCCATGATTCACAGCCGTATAGGAGGATAGATATCACGAGGGATTTGTAAAGGTGGTATTTGGTGCAGAAGCTGATGTTGTTGCTTCTGATAATCCTCTGGAGTCTGACTACAGCAGATGTTGCTGTTGCAATGCGAGCTTTCACTTCATTGTTTGATGTGCCATCTTTTGTTAGGATGGAGCCTAAGTATTTGAATTGGCTCACCTCTTCTAGTATTTCTCCATTCATCTTTATTTCCGTGCTGTCATTACTCGCGCTGTTGACCATGATCTTTGATTTCTCTGTACTGACCTCCATGCCGTATGCGCTCGCTCGATCTGTTAACTTGTCTGTGAGGATTTGCAGTTCTTGTTTGCTGCTGCCCATGAGGTCAATGTCATCTGCAAATCTGAGGTTGCAAAGGGGTCTTCCACCAATGGAGATGGAAGTGTGGTGGTTTTGCAGTGTCTCTGTCATGATGTTTTCGAGGAAGAGGTTGAAGAGTACAGGTGAGAGAAGGCAGCCCTGGCGAACCCCAACCGTGGTCTTGAAGAACTCGCCCACGTGATTGTTTATGAAGACTGCACTTCTTGCGTTCTCGTACAGAGCCTTGATGACTTCAATTAGGCAGCTGTCAATGTTGAAGTGCCTGAGTACTTGCCAGAGGCCGTCATGCCATACCCTGTCAAAGGCCTTTTTGAAATCTATGAAATTATGGTACAAGTCTTTTTGGTGTTGGAGATGCTTCTCTATCAGAATTCTCAGATTGAAAATTTGTTCCATTGTGCTGCGTTTTGGTCTAAAGCCCGCTTGTTCTTCTGCCAGGAGTTTTTCCGCTTGGTTTTTCAGTCTGTTGAGGACTACCTGCAGCATGATCTTGCTAGGATGACTTATGAGACTGATGGTTCTGTAGTTCTGGCATTGTTTAAGGTTTCCTTTCTTTGGCAGGGGTATTACAAGAGACTGTGTCCATTCTTTTGGCCATTCTTTGGTGTCGTGGATCTTCTGACAAAGTTCTGTGAATCGCCTTGCTGTTTCATTCCCTCCATTTTTTATGAGTTCAGCTGGGATGTTATCGATTCCAGGGGACTTCCCCTTCTTCAATTGTTTAATAGCTGCATCTACTTCACACCTTAGTATTGGTGGGTCTTTATCTTGGTGTTCAGGGGATTGTCAGAAACTATGTTGGTATCTGGGCGTAGTGGGTAGTTATACAATCCCTCACAGTATTCTGTCCAGCGTTGGAGGATGGCATTGTTTTCCGTTAAAAGATTTCCTTCTTTGTCTTCTATAACAGAGGCTTTAGGCTGTGTGGTTTTCGTTAGTGCTTTCAAAGTGTCATAAGCTGTTTTGCTGTTTCCCTTGGCCATTCCAGCTTCGATGTTGTTGCATTGTTCTTCTATCCACGCTTCTTTGGCTTCTCTCATCTTTTTCCTCACTTCTCTGTGGCTATCCATGTACTTCTTGTAAGCTTCTTGACTTGTGAACTTTTGTTTCTTAAGTTCTCTTCTTTTGTCGCAGAGGTCAAGAACCTCATTTGTCACCCAGGGTTGTTTCTTTGTTCTGCTTCTTCCTAATGTTTCTTCTGCTGCTGTCGTTAGCACTTCTTTGATGTTGTTGGCCAGTGTGTCCACATCATTGTCGATGGCTGTGAGTGCGGCGAACTTTCCTCCAATGTTGGCTTGGAAGATCTCAACCACTGTTGGGTCTTTGAGTTTTTCCAGGTCGAATCTTATGCGTGGGCTTTTTGGCTGGTGTTTTGCTTTCAGTTTCAGCCTGATGGTGGTAAGTACAAGGTCGTGGTCACTGCCAATGTCAGCTCCTGGGAATGTTCTTGTATTTGCCTTGTTTATGCTGGATTTGAATCTTTGGGGTGACAGAATGTAATCAATTTGATTGTGAATCAGACCATTTGGTGAGTGCCAGGTTGATGTTCTGGATGGCTTGTGAGGGTGGAGTGTGTTAGCCAAAGTCAGTTTGTGCTTCTTTGCGAATTCCAGCAGCCGCTGTCCTCTGTCATTTGTTTCTCCCAGTCCAAATCGACCTGTGGTTCCTGCCCAGGTGTCATAGGCATCAGGTCCCACCTTAGCATTCCAGTCGCCTTCCACAATAAGGATGTCTTTTTTGGGCGTTTTGGAGATGACGTTTTCAAGTTCTTCATAGAATTCTTCTATCTGGTCATCATCGTAGTCAGATGTTGGAGCATACACTTGGATGATGGTGAGATTCTGGGGTTTTGCAGAAACTCTGATTGAGATGAGTCTGCTGGATACTGGTGTGCAGCTGATGATGCTTGACACAATCTCTTTCCTGACAATAAAGCCTACTCCATGTTGATGTAGTTTCTCTTCTCCGCTGTACCATATTTTGTGGCCGTCTTGCGTGGTTGTTTCTCCGAAGCCAATCCATCTGACTTCCGCAAGCCCTATGATGTCCCATTTATACCTCTGTAATTCATGTGTAAGTTCCTGTACTCTTCCTGCTTGGTACAGAGTCCTCACATTCCATGTACCAATGGTTGCCCCTTTAGCTGGAAGCTTTAGTGTTTGTTCTGCCCCAGTAGCACACTTGTCACTCCCACCCTGGAGGCTTGCAGTGGGTAGCGCGGTCGTTGTTGATCCGGGCCTCGACCGATCCGGCATGTCTTTTTGTTTTGTTTTTTTAAAACACTAAATGATGTAAATCCTGTAGTTCTCAATTTACAGACAACAATATTACCTTTGAATACTTTCCAGATTTCAGTTTAGATGATCTTGACATATAATATTTATTCTGATTATGTCAAGTATAGCTAACCAGTGCTTAAAATGTTGTATTGACTTCGACTTCGTTAGTATATGGAGAAACAGGCAGATATCCCTTGTCTATTTTGGTTTCTGTTCGAATGGTTCGTTTCTGGATGCAGCTGCTCGATTTTCATTCAGAGAAACTATCCTCAAATGTTTAAGATGATGAAAGATGACAAATCTTCGATTCAATCCGCATGGTTAAAAAAGATACAAAGCATTTTAGTACAAAGCGGATGATTGTTTGTGGGAGAGAGAGTTTTGTTCAACGATCAATTCTACCAGTTCACATGTCAAAGCCTTCTTAATAGATAAATTTGTTAATGAATGGGGAGCCGAGTTGTATAATAGCAGATGCCTTTATTACAAAAACTATAAAATCGATTTTGGTATGGAAAAATATATAACTTGTCTACCGGATGTATATGTTTACACTCTTATGAAATTTCGTTGCAGTTATCACAAACTTCCTATTGAGGTTGGACGTTTCCATAACATACCACGGGAAGAGAGAGTAGGCCTATGTTCCAAATGCAATGTCTGTTATAGGAGATGAATTTCATTTAATCATGGAATGTCCCCAATTTACACATTTACGGCAATATTTTATTCCTCGGCATTTTCGTCAAACCATGTCCAGTTATGATTTTTGCAGGCTGATGAAATGTAAATCTCGAAAAGTTCTTCTGTCTCTATCAAAATTCATAAGACTTGCAGGTATTTTTTAAATTTGAGTTGATGCCTTTAACCAGCGTAGATTGTGTCTTTTACAGAAATTTACATACCTTAAAAAAAATGTCATGAGTCTTCAATATTGTTTATTATTTTGTGATGAATTCTTGCTTTTCAGTTCCTGTTGATATTGATAATCCTTTTGGATGTATTGAACTTGTTTGTTATCCTCCATGCCCCAAAACTTGACTCGAGGGACCATACAGCCGAGGGAACATAGACATGCTCCCGGCCTCTGTCACTAGTGCAGAGGACGCTATTGTTATTTTTCTTTTATATCGAGGATAATGGAACATCCAGTCTCCGTGTGTATGCCGTTTAGAGAATTTAGTCATCTGTTCAGGGACGAAAAATGGTGTTTTCATCTAAACAGAAAGCGCTTCGACTCCAGTAAAGAAGACAATTTTAAAAACATCCTTTGGATGAGACTAATAACTGTTGTCCCGATGGGGACTGATCAATCTTGGCTATTTTCATGCAAAGGAAAGTTTGAACCAAAATCTCGCCGAGAAATGTTTATACAGAGCATTCTTTCAAAATTTACTAATTAATACATCTTCTTGTTGTTAAATTAACGTCCCAGCGGAGCGGATTCAGGGACTGAATTGAAACATCTATCCCAAACCAGTCCCCCCCCTCCCCTTCCCAATTGCTTTCCATGCTGGAGCCTCTTGTACTACCAACAGCATCTCAGCTTCCTCGAAATCGTGTGCTAGAAATGTTCTCAATTCTGATACCCTTTTTTTCTCCCTTTTGCTAAATTTCTGCCAAACCAGCCCATTCCATCATGAACTTGATGAGCTACGGTGAATGCTGGCCAGTTTTCCTGCAGGATATGTCAGTTGTGTCTGTAATGTCGTTATATGTTTATAGACACATTATTCCCAGTCCGTTGTTCGGTTTTTTTTTCTTTATTTTCTTTTTCCTGTAAGTGAAAGGATTATGGAATAAGCACCCATGTGCATTTTTTTTTACATCCAGTCCCCGTGTGTATGCAGTTTTGTAAATATCTGTTCCCACAGGCACACAATGGCTTCTTACAAAAAGCAGAACTTGATTTCACATGGGTGCAAGATGTTCTGGGTGGGTTCGCACATGGGGCCTCGGTTTAGGTAATTATGTTTTGGATGCGTGTGTCCGTTTACACGATATAATGTATCATTCAGAATCCGTAATAATCATAGCGTTTGTAGTCATGTTATTCAGTCATTTCTATTTAGTTATCTATTCTTTCAAATCGAGGTATTGTAAATGTCATCTATCGCTCATCACTAATGTTAACTCCAGGAGAAAAATCTCCTCGACTGGGTTCGTTTGTCTAATTGCGAGCACAATGTTCTGACCACTAGGCTAACCCGTCTATATATAATATAAGTAGAAGTGCTCTAAGCGTGTAGCAGCGGCCGTAAGTTAGTGTAAATAGACACGTCTCTATTATTTTATAATTCTTCTATATCGAGGATAATGAAGAAGCATTCGTGTGCTTATAATCCCCCCCTTTTTTTTTTCCATCCAGTACCGGTGTGTGCAGTTCTTGTCAATCGTGTCATCTGTTCCCACCCACACGATGGCCTACTCTTACGAAAATCTGAAATGTTAGTGATTTAGACATGCTTTTAATCTCTGTATTATGTCTGTACAGTACTTTAATGTCAGAATCCTATTATGCATTTTAGAATTCTGTATTCAGGCATCTTGTGTCACATACACGTTTCCAATGTCTGTGCTTTAGCTGCCATAGAAATCGAGGCCCCGTGTGCGAACGCACCTGAACATCTTATACACGGTACAACCCCATTCCGCCTTTATTATTTAATCTATTTAATTGATCTTTTAAATCGAGGATGACATAATAAGTAATGTGCTTTTTTTTTATCCGGTCCCCGTGTGTATGCAGTTTTGTAAATATTGTCATTTATTCCCACCGGCACACGATGGCCTACTCTTACAAATAGCGGAACAGGATTTATCGTGTGCGCAAGATGTTCTGCGTGCGTTCGCACACGGGCCTCGGTTTAAAGTATCATCCAAAGGACTTTTGGGGAGAGTGGAGTCAGCACTGATGTTTGCTCCAGGAGAAACATTTCCTGGACTCGAACCGGGTCGTCAAATTGCCAGCGCAATGTTCTGACCACTAGGCTATCCCTCCTCCCTTTCGGAAGAGTAGGCCATTGTGTGCCGGTTTAAGGGATGACAAAATTATAAAAACCAGCATGCACACAGGTGTCGCGTTTCAACTCATCTTGTTGCTTCAACAATTCTACAATTGTAACACTTTTGAGGTGGCCCGAGGTGGGAGAACTTACGGATGCGTGGGACCTCCGACTTTCTGGCTTCTGACTACAGAGCAATCTGGAAAGGACTATAATTTGACTCGAACAACAAAACGTGTCGTGTATAGACACCATCCCCCAGGAAAAATCGGGGGGGGGGGGGGGGGGGGGGGGGGGGATTGGAGTCCCAGGGCGACTCAGGGCTATACATGGCAACGTTCTGGTGGCTCCTGCAACGGTACTGGAACCATTCGAATCGGGCATTGCCTTTCCAATGGATCATTCCAGTGGCATGGAGAAGGGGGGGGGTCTGCTGCATGGTTAATAGCTTGCCCTCCATCCTAGAGCGCAACTACATAGTCTTCCGAGACTGATGGGTGCCTACTACGAGAGCTGCCTGTACCGTAACAAGATGTCTAGATCTTACATGCATTGTAGGGGCTTGTACTTACATATATTCTATATATCATTAAGTTAATTTTTGTTTTGTATCGAGGAAAATGGAATAAACTTTCATGTGCTTTTCATCTAGTCCCCTTGTGTCTGCAGTTTTGTATAGCTCGTCATATGTTTCCCACTGTATTTTTTCAGTATACGTTATATAATGTATGTAGGCGTGTTCCGAGCGTGTGTAGCGACCGTTAGACAGTGTAATTAGACGTCTTTATTCTGTTCTTTTCAATCGAGGATAATGAATAAGCACTTGTGCGCTTTTTTTGTCATGCAGTCCCCGTGTGTTTAAAATTTTATAAATCTTGTGGTCTGTTCCCACCAGCACACGATGCTACATCTTCCGAGTTTCGAAACAAATATGGGCCTAATGTGTGCGCAAGATGTTCTGCGCCGGTTAACACACAGGTTTATTATCATCTGTTCCTACCGACCCAAATATGTAGAGAATCACATGGTAGAGCTTTACATATATTCCTACTGCACCTTGCATTCATTTCTATGTCCATGTATCCTGCCTGAATTCCAGTGTCCTGCTCATGCAGTATATATGGATCAAGGTTCTTTATTTGCGTAGTCCTCAGCTAGTGCTCCAATGGCAATATTTATATTATTATTATTTTTTTTTTACATCGAGTATAACAGAATAAGCAATATTTAAATTATTTATTTATTCTTTTATATCGAGGATAACAGAATAAGCCATCATGTGCTTTTTTTCATCCAGTCCCCGTGTGTATGCAGTTTAGTAAAGATTGTCATCTGTTCCCACCGGCACACGATGGCCTACTCTTACGAAAAGCGGAACGGAACAGGATTTAACGTGTGTGCAAGATGTTCTGCGTGCGTGCACGGGCCTTGGTTTTAAGTTTATGCATGCTCAACAGACACACAACCCTCAAGTTTGGTGCATTATGAAGGAATAGTGTCTTCATGTCAGAAAGTTTATCATCTGTTCCTTAAGGCTCAAAATGGCCTCTTCTTCTAGAGGGTGAAGAGGAATGTTAGTGCACACAAGATGGTCTGTATGCATTTCTCCAGAGGGCCTCAATTGTAATCACATACAAAAGGTTTGGATTTTATAAGGCTTTTTTAGTTCTAATCAAATTGAAAAGGGCAAGGCTGGGAATGAACCTGAACCTTTTTTTTTTGACAGGTGAACTTGTCTCTAAATGGAGGAATAGCACATACGGTTGGGAATCGAACCCTAACCTTTTTCTGTGATGTTGTGGCTTTAAAATATCTATATTAATATGTACAAAATATATGTAATGTTAACTGGGAGGACCTCAGTCGAACATCTTGGTAGTTACTCAAACAAGTCTGGAATGTCTGTGGGCAATTTATTGTTGATGTATAGATGATATATTCTTTTTTATAGCTTCATCCTTTATTCATACCTGTAGTAGATAGTGTATTTCTGATATTTAAGCACGTCAGTAATTACATTGCATGTAGTAATACCTGTATTTTCAAATTCTGCATTTCCATGTATTTTTAAACGATTTAAAATATTTTAAACGATTGACCACTTCTTTTCTTGTTTATTTGTACACCCCACTTTATGTTCATACATGCTTTTTATTTATTTTGGATGGCTGTATTTTAAAAATCTGTATTCATTTGCAAGCCTATACTTGATTTTTAAACTTTTTTTATGTCTATATTATTTGATATGTACTTGGGATGTCTATTTTAGAAGCCTGTATTCAGGTGGCTGTATTTTAGAAGCCTGTATTCAGATGTCTGTATTATGAATATCTGTATTCAGATATCTCTATTTTTAAAGCCTATACTTTATTTTCATTTCACAGATAGTGGAATTAGCACTGGTGTGCCTTCTACATCCAGTCCCCGTGTACATTTTAGTTCCCAGGAGAAACAGCCCAAATTTCCTGCAGAGAAATCTGCTATGGTTACAGGGGGTGAGCAATAATATAACATTACTGATTTTAAAATTTCAACATTGTCCCGTAAGTCGCAATGCGAAGCGTAATGCGGCAAACTTACTGGTGGGCAATTGCAAAAAAAATTTAATATAAAAAAACCCCACAAAAACCCTTACTGGTGGGCAAATGCTCAATTATAAAATGTCACCTACAGACCATCCCCTTTTCCAATTCTCCACTTTTGAAATACAGACATCTGGATACAGGCAGCTGAAGAACAGCAGTAGAATGAAGGTGGTTGTGATGGATTGGTATTGCCATTTTTTCTTTCTGATGTGGAAAATCTACATGTAGGACTTCCTGATTCTTACACACACACACACACACACACACACACACACACACACACACACACACACACACACACGTACATGCACACATGTACATGCACACACGTACACGCACACACATATGCACGCGCACACACACAATCACAGACACCCACACTCACTCAGAAACACAAACACAAGTCAACACAATAACGCATGTCAAATGTGCGTGCATGAACCCCCTGTACAGAAACTGAAAAAACAAAGTTGTCGTGTACATTACATCAAGTGAAGGGAGAGGGGGGGAGGTGTGTGAATGTGGTTTTGATGAAGAGCTTTTATTTCAGCAGTAGGGGGAGAGGGGGGTGTGTGGTTGTGGTTTAGATGAAGAGATTTTATTTCAGCAGTAGGGGGGGAGGGAGGAGGGTACAGACAACAAGACACTGTGCTGCAAACTACACTACACTGCACTGCATCAGTTCATTTCACTGCAGGTTATTGGGGCACAATGGAATCATCCGTTCTTGTGGCTGGTGGCTGCCAATGCCTGGGTCTCTTTCAACATGGACACCACCTGCACACAGAATCATAAGAGACACGTCAATCACTGAACTATCACAACACTGAACTATCACAACACTGCTGTCACACTGAACTATAAGTATAACTCTCTCTTCATCCTGTTGGAAACATATATATGATGTATAATAATAAACATATTTATTATATATATATATATATATATCCTCTTACTAAATGCCACTTTACTCCTCCCCCTTCTCTCTCTCTTTCTAAAAGATCTTACTTTATGATGAAATAATCAAATCCCACAAAAGAGTTCTAAATTACATTCCAGAATCACTTGAATTTGTCAATGTTCATTTATGCATGTTCTAATTTATCGCTGGTGATATTCAATTATAGCAGAGTAAGACAATGTTGCAAGTTGATGTGTACAAATCAGTTTGAAAGGGAGTAGGTGGAATATTCATTAATGGAATTTGTTTTATTTTGTTCTTAGTTTGATAAACTATTCTAGTTTCTTGTTTTAGATATTATGCTATGGATCGAGCACATTTGAAATTTGAACTGGAACATTTATCAGCAAAAATTGTTCAGCTGCTAAGTTAAAATTTGTAATTTTATGTTTATTATCATTCTAAAATGATGCTATCTTGATTTTTACATCATGTATACACATGACACTATTTGAAAATGTGCTAAACTAGGTCTAATTCTTTGACACTTTTTATATTCTAGATAACAACATCTAACATTAACATCTAGCATTATAGATCATTTACATCTAACATTGTAGATAACAACATCCTAGTGACAGTGGCTTTGGCATACAGTGAGGTATTACCTCCCTTGGTCTGTCCAAACCTGCTATCTTGGGGACAAAAGCCATTTTTCCACACCTCTATGCATACTATGGTTTGTTTTGTTTTCTTTGCTTGTTTGTTTGGGTTTTTGTTTTCCTTATTGGTAGCAGTATCTGGTGATTAGAGAGAGTTCAGTGAGGGTGTTATAATATTTCTTCAGATAATCCTAACTGGAGGTGTACTCTCTCTCTTGTTTCGTTTGTTTGAATTATTCAATATTGTACAGGGTTTGGGGGAAGTTTGGTGGTTTTATTTGTTTTTCAGGTGTAATGTTTGAATTTTATGGAGCACTTTCATTAAAAAAAATTTAGGTGATTTTTTTTGGTGATCTGTTAAATTATTTTTCTTTGGTTTTCATTCACAGTTGTGGTAAGGAAAGAAAGGGTTTGTGTAAATACTCCGATAGATCTTTTTTTTTTTGTTGGGCTTCTTGAACATAACTCGAAAAATATTATAATTATTTGAACATTACATCATAATGCTACTCATGAGTATACTATACCTTTATTAATGTACAGAGTTAGATTAATTTCTGGTTTAGTTAAAGTTCAAGTCTGTCCCGAGCCTAAGGCTCATCAGGCCGATGCTTATCCCGGTTTCTGTGGCATTAAGCGACTGAGAGTCATAGACTCCCCCTGGATAGGACGCCAGTCTATCGCAGGGTTAACCCCCAACACAAGGTTGGTACCCCTTTTGCACCTGGGTGGGGTGAGAAAATAGCCGTAAAGTGCCTTTTCCAAGGGCACAACGCCATAGCCGAAAGCTGGGATCAAACCCGCAACCTTTAGATTACGAGTCCAACACCCTAACCACTAGCCTACGGCGGCGGCTAATTTCTGGTTTGCATAACTTTTACTTGTTGTTTTGTTGCTGATTGGATGGGGTTTTAAAACTTTTTTTATAATCAGGCTCTTTGCCACTTTGTAACTTGATAGGTTTAATTAATAATGGTATTATTTTGAAGAAATGTTTTGTGTTGGCGTTTTGTAATACTTAAAATTTTTTTTTTTTAATAATGTTACCTAAAAATTCCCCCCACCCTCCCTAGCTGTCTGTCTCTCTCCCACTATCTACCTGTCTCTCTCTCTCTGATGTCTCTCTCTCTCTTTCACTCTCTCATATTTCTTTTGCCCTATGTATACGATGTAAGCTGGAATGTATGAGACGGTGTTTTGCCTAAAATAAATTGTTTTGAAAGGCACCGACTTGATGTTTCATTGATAATATTGTTTTAAAGAAGGACTTTGTTGACTGTTCTTTGTTCGTTCTTTAGATTTTACGTCTTTTCACTGTTTGTGATAGTAGATGAAGGGAGACAGACAGGGAGAAAAGAAGAAAAGCAGATACTTGTGTGTGACTAAAAGTTTGTGTTTTGTCTCTTATAATGTGTGTGAATGTGTGTGTGCCCGCCTGCGCGAGCGCATGTATGTGCGTACGCGAGTGTGTACATGTATGCGTGTGTGCGTACGTGTATGTGTGTGTGTGTGTAAATCATTATGCTTTTTTTTGTTATTTAAAAAAAAAAATGTTGTGCACAATTTTCTATTCATTTAAAAGACGGACATGTGTTTTAAGGAATTTGTTGTTGGTAGTACTTTTTCTCCTTTACAATGATACTGGTTGTTTCACACACAGATCTCCACACTTCAACTGAAAAAAAGAAAAAAAAGAAACCTTGGGCCAACATCCTGGTGACAGTGGATTTGGATTACAGTGAGGTATTACCTCCCTTGGTCTGTCCAAACCTGCTACCTTGGGGACAACAGCCATTGTTCCACACCTCTCCTTCTCCCTGCACTTTGTCTTCTTTGTTCTTTTTATTTTCTACTGTCTATATTCTGATTTGATTTATTCTTTTATATCGAGGATAATGAAATGATAATCATAGTGTCAAGGCCTTCCCTTCATAGGGATGCCAGAGGCTCTGTCATTAGTAATGGACGACATCAACTCTCAGCAAGACACTTTCATTTTGGGGTCAAATTTTGGGGTCAGACGTGCCTATAGTAGTTGGACAGGCCAAAGTGAGTGTAGGGCAGTCTAAGATTTTCTCCTGTTTCCATCTCTCATCTGTCCCTGCCTTCAACATCTACCTGCCAAAGTGTATAACCTGTGTGTGTGTGTGTGTGTGTGTGTGTGTGTGTGTGTGTGTGTGTGTGTGTACGCATGTGTGTGTGTGTACATTCGACTTTGCTAAAATTATAAATTGTTATTGATTGCTTGTGTGTTAAATAGGTCGAATGCAAGTGCTTTGGTTTGTTTTTACAAGATACAGTGCTATATGAATTCCATGTTAAGTTAAAGTTAAAGTCTGTCCCGAGCCTAAGGCTCATCAGGCCGGTGCTTATCCCGGTTTCTGTGGCGTTAAGCGACTGAGAGTCATAGACTCCCCCCTGGATAGGACGCCAGTCTATCGCAGGGTTAACCCCCAACACAAGATTGGTACCCCTTTTACACCTGGGTGGGGTGAGAAAATAGCCTGTAAAGTGCCTTTTCCAAGGGCACAACGCCATAGCCGAAAGCTGGGATCGAACCCGCAACCTTTAGATTACGAGTCCAACGCCCTAACCACTAGACTACAGCGGCGGCTGAATTCCATGTACTGTTATTATTATTACTAAGTACTGCTGACAGACATACCTGTCCCTCCCTCCTGCATTGGCTGTCAGCCTGTTTCTCCTCAGCCTCTCTCCTGGGCTTCAGGGCTGCCTCCCTCCCTCCAGTCCTGTTGCTGCACTGTCTCTGCCTCTCCTGTGTCTTCACATGGGCTGCACCACACCTGGCAACACACACAGCACACTTCTTGAGAAACAGCTTCCTTCTCTAGAAATATGTGCATACACTGTCTAAAAATTATGTACACACCCATGTCCATTTGGAGTTCTCTAGAAACATGTGCATACACCGTCTAAAAATCATGTACACACCCATGTCCATTTGGAGAGAGAGAGAGAGAGAGAGAGAGAGAGAGAGAGAGAGAGAGAGTTTATCTTTATTTATATTTTTTATTCTCTTTATTTCGAGGACAATGGATCAAGCACAAATGCACTTCTTTACATCATTATTATTATTATTTATTCTTTTATATTATTTATTCTTTTATATCGAGGATAACAGAATAAGCAATCATGTGCTTTTTTTCATCCGGTCCCCGTGTGTATGCAGTTTTGTAAATATTGTCATCTGTTCCCACCGGCACACGATGGCCTACTCTTACGAAAAGCGGAACAGGATTTAACGTGTGCGCAAGATGTTCTGCGTGCGTTTGCACACGGGGCCTCGGTTTAAAGTCTCATCCGAAGGACTTTGGGGAGAGTGGAGTCAGCACTGATGTTAACTCCAGGAGAAAAATCTCTTTGACCGGACTCGAACCCGGGTCGTCAAATTGCCAGCGCAATGTTCTGACTACTAGGCTATACGTCCCCATGTGTGCTATTTTGTAAATTTTGTCATCCATTCCCACCAGCACACAATGGCATACTCTTTCAAACAGCAGAATGGATTTTAACCTTGGTGCAAGATGCTCTATGTGCGTTCGTACATGAGACTTTGCTTTACAGTCTCATCCAAAAGACTTGAGGGGAGCAGTTGGTACAGATGCTAACTCCAGAAGAAAACTCATCTGTGTGTGTGTGTGTGCACGCATACATGTGCATGCGTTGTGTGAGAGAGTGAGTGAGTGAATGTGTCTGTCTGGTCTGTGTGTGTGTGTGGTGTGTGTGTGTGTGTGTGTGTGTTGTGTGTGTGTGTGAGTTCTGCAATGTATTTTTTGTTGTTGTTGGGTTTTATTGTAATTGGGTATTTACATTTTTTTTTTTATTGAGACTATCTGATTGGAATGTGTTACAGTAATAATGTAACCAGCAAGTTGTTTTAGTTCCTAGACAGATGGCTTGATGAAGGAAAGCTAACGCATGGTTTATTCAATGTACCCTGTGGACATCACACTGTGACTTGACACACTCTCTCCTTCCTTCCTGAGACCTGCAGCTGACCCAGTGCTGACAGACAGAGAGAGACAGGCCACTGTTTCTGATGCAGGCAGCCTGCTGTTTGACCACCAAAGCAGCAGACAAGAAGAGAAACAGACTTCACCACAAAAACTACCACCACAAAAACAAGGGTGACAATGATGATGATGATGATGAAAACTAGAGAAGGAAAAAATAAAAGTGAGTGGGAGAGAAGGAAATGAAGAAGGCAACAGACAAAGAAGAAGAAAGTCAGAAAAAGACATAACAAGAAGAAGAAAGCAGAAGAAAAGAAAGAAGAAAAGTTCAGTTCATCCTAGACAATGCCGGCTGTGTCATGTCATGTCATGTCATGTCAGTCATGTCCCTCACCCTCCTGTTCACTGCTGGCTGGCTCAGTCAGTGTGGGACAGACAGGTGTGGGGGCACAGGGCAGCAGGCAGTCAGTGTCTGTAGAGGGGCAAAGGCTTCCTGCCATCCAGTGGTGTAACAACGCTCCCCCACTCTGCACATGTATACAGAAACCGACATCAGAAACACACTCATACACAGGAACCCGTGTACATCACAAGCACAGAAATATCACACACAGAGAATTAAGTGTACATCGCAAGCACAGAAATATCACACACAAGAATCAAGTGTAATCGCAAGCACAGAAATATCACACACAGAGAATTAAGTGTACATCGCAAGCACAGAAATATCACACACACAAATCAAGTGTACATCGCAAGCACAGAAATATCACACACACAGAATAAGTGTACATCGCAAGCACAGAAATATCACACACAAGAATTAAGTGTACATCGCAAGCACAGAAATATCACACACACAGAAACAGCAAAAATATCACACACACAATCAAGTGTACATTGCAAGCACAGAAATATCAACACACAGAATCAAGTGTACATCGCAAGCACAGAAATATCACACACACAAAATCAAGCGTACATCAGAAACAGGCACACAGCAATACCATGGAAACAAGGAGAGATCAGAAACATCTTCACTTCACTTATCTAGCTGCAGCTAAACATCATGAAAAAATGAAATGAACAATTACAAAAGGTAAGTATTTTCAACTTGTTAAAATATTAGAAAAAAAAAGAACCAACAAAGAAAACAACAGTGAACAATGGGGTGGGTGGTGTATCATGCCAATACAACAACAACAATAAACAATGGAGGGTGGAAGCACCATGCCAATACATCAACAAGGCAACACTGGCAAGACAGCAGGCTGTGATCATTCTCTATCATCAATGAGGAGAAAAATAAACATACCAAAAGTAATGAGCCCCCCCCCCCCCAACATACACACACATGCATGCACGCACAAAAGCACACACACACACACACACACAAAAGAAGCACTTAACTCTTATACAGTGCTTCTGAAAGCATCTCCAGATGTTGGGTACATGAGCCCTGTGAACAGACAATGAAAACACTTTATCCAAGTCTGTAATCATGTATGCAATCCATCAACCCCAATATCCCCACATGAAACACTTTATCCAAGTCTGTAATCATGTATGCAATCCATCACCCAATATCCCCACCCTTCCCATACACACTCTCACCCCACACCGCATATCAATCCCTCTCTCTTACATTTGTGCAAAAATGAGCTGCAGCTGAACTTCATGCTGAATAGATGTTAGAATAAAAAAGATAACTGGGAGTAACTGTTCAAAAAGGATAAAAAAAACAACAACAACCAAAAACATCAACAACAACAACAAAGAAACAACAATGGGTCAGTGTATCGTGGCAATACAAAGCAACGTTATGGCAAAACAGCCTGTGAAGAGAAGAACAAATTACACATGAATAAAAACAAATCACACACACACACAAAGTTTGAAAAATCTAACCTCATCAAATCAGCCACAAAACAATGTAACGTTATACAAACCGGCAATAAATTTAACTCAACATATTTGTAAAAGCATAGTATACTAATGAGGAACATTATGATGCAACGCCTAAACACAATATTTTGCAAATCGTGTTATAAGTGTAAAAAGAAGCGTAACATACATGTGAGAGGAAAAAAACAAAGAAAGAAGGCAAAGAAACATTTAGTCATGTCTATCAAAAGAATCTATTTTAGGCAAAACACAATCTCAATATCAAACAAGCCCACAAAAAAAATTAAAATATCAAAATATTTACACAAATCTTTCCTTTGTTTTCCATAGCACTATGAATGAAAACCAAACAAATATAAATACACCAACATTCATAATAAATGAATGAATCAATAATCTTTATTTTTTCAAGGGTAACAGAGTTAGTATTCACATACCTTTTTTCATCTGGTCCTTGCCCTGGTTACGGAATAATGAACCCCCCCCCAAAAAAAAAAAACAAAAAAAAAACACCCCCCCCCCTCCCCTACAAAACAAAACCAACAGAAAAACAAATCCACCATCACCATCAATAAAGGTTCAACCTATGATTTTTAAAAAAATATAGGTATACATTCAACAAATGCATAATCCCCACTGGATGCATTGATAATCATTTAAACAAAAGAGGTAGATATGTGTTCAACAAACACATAATGCCTGACTGACCCAAACAATGGTGTCAAGACAGATACACTGATTATAATGAAGTAAATCAAATAGATTTGAACTGAGAGGAGACAGCAGAGAAGAAATCAACCCAAACAAAGATATATCAATCAAAACTTTTTCACAAATCTTTCTTACTGTAAGACAATATTATGAAGAAAATAAACCAAAGGCAAACAAACATTTAAAATTCAACATTATGATGTAACACCCAAACATAACATTATCTAGTCGTGTTCAAGAACATAAATTTAAAAAGTCCAAAAAGGTGCAACATATTTGTGAGGGAAAGAAAACAAAAGAAAATGGAAAAAATTTTTAAAATAATAACTAACCAAACAAACACAGCCCGCCCTTTTTTCAACAACAAGAATACAATTTCACATTCAACTTTGGAACCAAAATATTTCTATCTAATGATAAGTTTAGGATATAATATGCGAATGTGAAAGTGAAAGAGAGAGAGAGAGAGAGAGAGAGAGAGAGAGAGAGAGAGAGAGAGAGAGAGAGAGAGAGAGAGAGAGAATCTTACATGTTAAATCATCATCAAAATAGACGAATCAACAAAATCTGAAAAAACACCCAAAAGAAACCCTTCTTTAAAACAATATTATCAATGACACATATCAAGTCAATGTCTGTCAAAAGAATTAATTTTAAGCAAAAAACCATCTCATACATTCCAACTTACAGAGTATACATGAGACAAAAAAAAAATAAGAGAGAGGGATAGGAAAAGAGACAGAGAGACAGACAGAGAGACAGACAGATAGATACAGACAGATACAGAGAGGGGTATTTAAAAAATAACATCATTATTAATGAAACCTATCAAGTCACAATGTGGCCCAAAACCTAAAAAAAAAAAAAATTTAAACGTCATCAAATCAACAACAACACATCATTATAAAGTTATACCAACCAGCTACAAATAAATTATTTAAAAGCATAGTGTATAAAAGCGTAGTGTACTAATGAGGAATATGATGATGCAACGCCTTAACATATTTTGCAAATCTTGTAAAAAGTATTTTTTAAAAAAGCACAACATATGTGTGAGGGGAAAAACCCAGAGAAAGAAGGCAAAGAAACATGTCAAGTCAATGTCTAACAAAACAATTGATTTTAGGCAAAACACAATCTCAATATCGAACTATATCAAACAAGCCCATAAAAAAAAGACTAATATCAAAATATTTACACAAACCCTTTCTTTGTTCACCACAATACTATGAATGAAAACCAAAGAAAAATAAATACACAGAACACAAAATATCCCCCAAAATTATAAAATTAAAGCGCTTTATAAAATCCAAACATAACATCTAAAAAATGAATGGAACCAAACTCCCCCAAAATCCAGTACAGCTCTGACTTTTAAAAACACACATACACCCCCGAGAAAATACCACCATCACAACCCCCATACATGTGATGAAGAGAACAAACTGTCCTTATTTTGATGGAAGATAGGAAGAAAAGGACAGGAGAGAAGAGAAGAGCAAAAGAGAGCAAGGGAGACAGACAGAGACGACAAGCCCCAAACCAACCATACACACTGGCTGATGCACAGACAAAATACTTAACTCATCATCCCACACTGGCTTCACATGGCTCCCTACACCAGGCCTGTCAACACACAGAAAGGGACATCCTGTTTTATGAACTGCATTTCTAAAGTTTCAAAAGACTTTTCTATTTTATACAGAAATATTTTAAGCTAAAACTGGAAAAAAACAAGCTTCCAACCCCATTTCTCATACATTACTTCAACATCAGGTTGAACAGATGAAAATTTTAAATAATTAAAAAAAATGATAATAGGGTGCAACTGTTTAAAAGTTGTGAAAATATTAGAAAAAAGAAACAACAAAGAAACAACAATGGGTCAGAGTATTAGTGCAATACAAGGCAACGTTATGGCAAAACAATGTGTACATTATCAATGAAGAGAAGAACAAATTACACATGACAGAAAACAAATCTCACACACACACACACACACACACACACACACACACACACACACACACACATACACACGCACACACAAAACCAGAAAAGGAAGCACTTAACTTTTAGTGTTGCAAAAATCATCTCCAGCTGATTGGTACAAGAGGCCTGTGAACACAGATAAATCCAGTTAGAAATAATGTATGCCATATATCAACTCCATTCACCCCCCCCCCCCCCTCACCTCCCCCCACAGAGATTGATCCCTACACTGATGTGATCTTAAACATAATACTAATGTACACACACATTCATAATAAATGAGTGAATGAATAATCTTTACATTTCAAGAGTAAGTATTTACATCCTTTTTTTCATCTGGCCCTTGCCCTGATTAGGGAATAGCAACAATAACCCCCCCCCCCAAAAAAAAAAAAAAAACACCTCCCAAAATACCCACCCATAAAAACAAACAAAAGAACCAAACAAAAAGAAAACCCCTATCACCAACAATAAAAGTTCAACTTATGATTTAAAAAAAAGACATAGGTGTACATTCAACAAACACTTGATCTCTACTTGATACATTGATAATTATTCAAACAAAAGAGATAAATAGTATTCTACAGACACATAGGCCGCCGCTGAAGTCTAGTGGTTAGGGCGTTGGACTCGTAATCTAAAGGTCGCGCATTCGATTCCCAGCTTTCGGCTATGGCGTTGTGCCCTTGGAAAAGGCACTTTACGGCTATTTTCTCACCCCACCCAGGTGTAAAAGGGGTACCAACCTTGTGTTGGCGGCTAACCCTGTGATAGACTGGCGTCCTATCCAGGGGGGAGTCTATGACTCTTAGTCGCTTAACGCCACAGAAACCGGGATAAGTACCGGCCTGATGAGCCTTAGGCTCAGGACAAACTTTAACTTTTACGTAAACTTTTAACAGACACATAATCCCCAAATGACCTGAACATTAATGTCGACAGACACACTGATTATAATCAAGTAAATTAAATAGATTAAAATAGAGAGGAGACAGCAGAGAAGAAAGCAACCCAACCAAAAACAAACATATATCCATATCTCTCTCTCTCTCTCTCTCTCTCTTATATATATATACATTTTCACAAATTTTTCTTACTTTAAAACAATATTATGAAGAAAAGAG
>CM060327.1:54325994-54341821 GCA_030674155.1 Stramonita haemastoma | reverse complement strand
AGACCCAACAAACACACACACCACACACAAAAGCACCAAAAGCACACCACACACACCACCCAGACAGCGTAAAGGGCTATCTATACCAGGGCTCTACAGTCACCAAGTTCTGGCAACACAGCAGCATCACAAAAGAAAGAATATTAAATTAAAGTAATCGTCAACAACTGCAGCCTGACAACTTGGTTCATGATGGTGTTGCAGGGTTGTATTCCTCTTCCTATATCTGCCCCCCCCCCCTCTCCCCACCTTGTTTTTGTTTTCTAACAGCAATGAAAGACACAGGGAGTGTCTCCTGGTATGCAGTATTGGGAACGCCAAAATGTCATGAGAACTTTCTAAAATCTCCAATGGGAAACCACTAAAAGATGTCAGTTTCAACCAGATATCTTTGAAGCGCTTTGATTTGTGTACTCTACAAGATTCAGCGCTATATAAATCCCATATATCATCATCATCATCATTATATTATTATTATCATCATTATTATTATCATCATTATTACTAGTAGTAGTAAAGTAGTAGTAGTAGTAATAGTAGTAGTAGTGTTAGTAGTAAAGTAGTAGTAGTAGTATAGTAGTAATAGTAGTAGTAGTGGTGGTAGTAGTGGTGGTGGTAGTAGTAGTAGTATAGTATAGTATAGTATAGTATATAGTATAGTATAGTATAGTATAGTATAGTATAGTAAGTATAAAGTATAGTATAGTATAGTATAGTATAGTATCTATCAACAAGTACAGATACAGGGAGTTTTTCCTGGTATGCCATATTGGGAAGACTAAAATCTCATGAAGTGAACTTTGTAAACTCTGCAGCAGGAAACCCAAGGTCTGCCTTCATACAGTGACTGCAGGCCGTTGTGATTCAAACATGATGCCAGCAGTGAGAACAGGAAAAAAGGTGACGATGATACATGGGGTAACTGAGTGATATGCTGGTGCATGTAGCCTACTCTGTCTCTTCCTGGTTCTTCTGTCCTTCAACTGCTCTGGAGAGGATTCAGTTCACTGCTGTGGTTGACTGCATTTGCTTCTGTCATTAGGGGCTGGTAGCCTGGTGCCTGTACTGTGCTCTATTTCACCCTGTCTGTTGTTCAGTCTTGTTTTCTGTGATTGGTGTTCTATTATTTTTTCTGGTATATGGCATTATTCTCCTGCTTTGAACATGAAAAAGCTCATGCTTTGTCTTCTTTCATTCCCTTCCAGTTAAAAACATGACTCAATCACTTCTTTTAGCAGACTCTAATAATAATCACAGCCGCTGCTGTAGTCTAGTGGTTAGGGCGTTGGACTCGTAATCTAAAGATTGTGGGTTCAATCCCAGCTTTCGGCTATGGCGTTGTGCCCTTGGAAAAGACACTTTACGGCTATTTTCTCACCCCACCCAGGTGTAAAAGGGTACCAACCTTGTGTTGGGGTTAACCCTGCGATAGACTGGCGTCCTATCCAGGGGGGAGTCTATGACTCTCAGTCGCTTAACGCCACAGAAACCGGATAAGCACCGGCCTGATGAGCCTTAGGCTCGGGACAGACTTTAACTTTTTTAAAATAATAATAATCACAGAAATACGGCAAAAGAAAACTGGCCAAATGTTTAATATTTTTCTGTTTCTTAGTTCTCTCACACAAATCACCACTGTCCGTCCATGTCATCTGCTGTGACATTATGATCATCCACATCAAGTTTCAACTGAACTCAATCTCCATCAAGCACTGGTGAAACAGTGTAACAGATTTTTCATGACACATGCCATGGCTTCTGATCTCTGTCACTTTTCAATCTCTGACAGCAATCAACTCTTCACACACATTATGGACACATGCACAGTCAAGCACTCACAACACACTTTTCCACACACATACAAGCTCTCTCTTCTCTTTCTCTAAAAAAAATAACGAGCAAATGAGCATGCATGCGCACGCACGCACGCACACACACACACACACACACACACACACACACACACACACACACACACACACACACACACACACTCTCTCTCTCCTCTCTCTCTCTTTCTCCCCCCCCCCCCCTCTCTCTCACACACACACATTTTCATCATCATCACTGTCATGATCATGTAATATAGATATGGAAAACATGAAAAATCCACAACTTCACACACACACACATTCTCTATCAGTCTGTCTCTCTCTCTCATACACACACACAAAACACACACACACACACACACACACACACACACACACACACACACACACACACACTCATCATCATCATCAAGATGTAATATTATAGATATGGAAAACATAGGACATCTACTACTTCACTCACACACACACATATACACCCTCCCTCCCCCACCCCTCTCTCTCTCACATCACTCACTCACTCACTCACTCACTCACTCACTCACACTCACTCACTCACTACACTCTCACTCACTCACACACACACACACACACACACACACACACACACACACACACACACACACACACACACACACACTCTCTCTCTCTCTCTCTCTCTCTCTCTCTCTCTCTCCTCTCTCTCTCTCCTCTCTCTCTCTCTCTCTCTCTCGTAAAACAGAACACAATCACAAAATTCATTTGTCGGCTTCAGACAGTGATGTTAATACTGTAAGTCATCAACTGAGAACTCCATACCATACTCCACTACATAATAGCAGCTTTCTGATTTTCTTTTCTACCCTCACTCATATCCATAGTTATGACAACTCTAACTCTCTCTCTGTCTCTGTCTCTCTCTCTAAAGTAAAACAGAACAGAATCACTAAAATCATGTGTCTCCTTCAGACAGTGATGTTAATAATACTGTCAGTCTTCAACTGAGAACTCCATACCATACTCAACTACATGATATAATCATGGGCTTTTTTCTGATTTTTTTTCCACCCGCACTCTGGTCCAAAATTATCCCCCCCCCCCCCCCCCCAATCTTTAAAACAACTGAACTACTCTTGCTGTGTTTATATCCACAACATAATTATGATGGGTCACCACAGTTTAACAGGTTTAACATAAAGCAGCTTCAAATTTAGGATGGTACCACTGCAGAGAAATCTGACATGGCATGATGAGGTAAATGAGGAAAGAAGGGGGAGGGGTGTTAGAGAGAATGGTATGGTATGGTATATACACAAAGGCGCTATCAATGCCCTGGTGTCATATGGTGTGGTGGTGTACTTTGGTATGGTTTGGTAATATGGTGAGTGGAAAGGTGATGTGGTGAAGTGTGCTATGTGGTGATGTGATGTGCAATGTGGTGATTTGATGTGTGTGATGTAGTGTGGTGTGTGATGGTGGTGAGGATGTGTGGTGAAGTGTGATGTAGTAAAGTAATGGTGATCAACACTGGTGGCCTGGTGATGGTGTGTGATCCATCATGTGGTGTGGTGAAGAGTTCTCTGTGTGAAATTGGAGTTCTCTTCAGGGAAGTGCATTCCACCTCAGTGCAGGGACAACATGTCTAAAGTCTTCTTCTTCTTCTTCAGCCTGACTGCTATCAGTGTATTACTCATTTTTCTGACAATAATTTGTCTTCTTCAGCCGGACTGCTATCAGTGTATTCCTCACTTTTCTGACAATGTTTTGTCTTCTTCAGCCTGACTGCTATCAGTGTATTCCTCACTTTTCTGACAATGTTTTGTCTTCTTCAGCCGGACTGCTATCAGTGTATTCCTCACTTTTCTGACAATGTTTTGTCTTCTTCAGCCTGACTGCTATTAGTGTATTCCTCACTTTTCTGACAATGTTTTGTCTTCTTCAGCCGGACTGCTATCAGTGTATTCCTCACTTTTCTAACAATGTTTTGTCTTCTTCAAACTCACTGCTATCAGTGTATTCCTCACTTTTCTGACAATGTTTTGTCTTCTTCAGCCGACTGCTATCAGTGTATTCCTCACTTTTCTAACAATGTTTTGTCTTCTTCAAACTCACTGCTATCAGTGTATTCCTCAATTTTCTGACAATGTTTTGTCTTATTCAGCCTGCTATCAACTGATCTGCATGTTTTTTTGCACAATCTACCTTTAGAAAATGCTTGTTGCCATCCATTGTTTTACAGGATTTTTTTTCTTTTACAGGAGTTAAAAGTGGGGAAATTCCAGATTATCTGCAACAGGAGTTAAGAGTAGGGAAAAAACCCAGTTGATCTTCTAAATGAAGTAAAAGTAGGCGAAAATTCCAGATTATCTCCTATGAGTATAAGATAAGAGTAGGGGAAAGTTTCCAGATTGCATGAGTTGAGAGTATCTAGGAAAAATCCCAAACTATCTTCTGAGTTAAGAATCATCTCCTACATTATATATATATATATATATATATATATATATATATATATAAATCAAATTCTGTATCACCTTCTACATGAGTTTAACAGCAGTGGTATAATCTGGATTATCTTTGACACAAGTCTAAAGTAGTGGTATATTCTATATTGTTTTCAGTAGGCTACATGTTACAAGTAGTATATATTCCATATTTTCTCCTATACTAGGTAAAAGTAGTGTATATTCTATATTATCCCCCAAATGAGTAACTAGTCCCCAGACCACTACTAGCCAAGAACTGAAACCAAAGTTTCAGATCAGATTTGAACCACAGACCTCTTGCTTCTCAGGTAGGCAAGTTACTCCTAGACCCCCACTACCTGCCTTGACACAGTGTGGGGATAGCTGAGGACAGACAGGTCTGCCACACTCACCTTGGGGCACACACTAACAGGACTTTTCCCACATCCCACACAACACACCCTGCAGTAGGATGAACTGAACAGTGGACACAGCATCCTCCCAGCTTACCTTCACATCTAACTCTGCCAGTTTGAGGTCAGCAGCTTAACCCTTACCAATAATCAAACACACACACACACACACACACACACACACACACACACACACACACACACACACACACACACACAGTGTTGATAGATAAAAGTAAAGACACATACTCCTTCCCTGCCTCAATACTAACCTTTCAACATACACATACCCCCCAACTTCACATGCAACCCCCCCCCCCCCCCCACACACATAATCTCCCCCCCCCCCCCCCCAACTACAAACATACTCCTTACAAACCTCAACACTCACCTCCCTACACACACACTCTCCACAGTACAAAGCTCAAATTTCTCAAAACAAAATCGTAAACTTTGCTTTCATGAACTTTACATAAAAAATGATGCTGTCAGCTTTTATCAGGAAAATAACACTGACAATGAAGGAGGTGAGGTGCAGCTAAGGTCACACTGATCACTGACCAGCAGTGCATGCTGGGCACATCATCTCTTTCTGTCACCTAGGTCAGCAGTTCTGGCATCATCTCTTTCTGTCACCTAGGTCAGCAGTGCTGACATCATCTCTTTCTGTCACCTAGGTCAGCAGTGCATGCTGGGCACATTACCTCTTTCTGTCACCTAGGTCAGCAGTGCATGCTGGGCACATTACCTCTTTCTGTCACCTAGGTCAGCAGTGCTGGCATCATCTCTTTCTGTCACCTAGGTCAGCCACGCCTACTCTTGCCTCCTGGGCCCCATCCTTGGAATCAGATGCTGTGGATTTAACCCTATTTAGCTGAACAGACTCTGAACTGGAGGTAGAAGCTACTGAAGGTGATGAATTCTACGGTTCAGCTGCAGACCGCCTTTCTTCACTGCATCCTGTTGTTTTTACTGGGATGACATCCATGCTGACAACTCCTTACTGACCTGCCTCTCTAGAAGTAGTCACAACCTGACTGCATTTCAGAACCAACTAGACCAAGTTATATCATAACTGAGAGAGAAAACTAATACTGAACTCCGCGAAAGAAGAGAAAAGAATGTTCCTGCTTTATCAAAGTTATACCTTTCTAACCAACTCTGTAACACTCAGCTATACCAAAGTTATACTATTCTAACCAACACCCTGATATATACAAAGTTATACCTTTCTAACAAATTCTATAACACCCCGCAATATCAAAGTCATACCTTTCTAACCAACTCTATAACACCATGCTATATTGAAGTTATACCTTTCTAACTAACTCTATAACACCCTGCAATATTGAAGTTATACCTTTCTAACCAACTCTATAACACCCTGCTATATCAAAGTTATACCTTTCTAACCAACACCCTGCTATATCAAAGTTATACCTTTCTAACCAACACCCTGCTATATCAAAGTTATATCTTTGTAACCAACACCCTGCTTTATCAAAGTTATACCTTTCTAACCAACTCTAAACACCCTGCTACATCAAAGTTATACCTTTGTAACCAACACCCTGCTATATCAAAGTTATACCTTTCTAACCAACACTGTAACACCTTATTTGACCTGGTGACCCCACCCTGCTAAATCCCCCTATCTTCTATTTATATTTAAAAAAATCAAAACCACAACACAACCACAACAAAAAACAGAAAAAGAAAGCCTGGATAAAGTAAAACCACACAGTACAAATGAACCCACACTAACAAGGTGGAAACCAACTCTCATCCCAGTCAATGGGATTTACCCCCTGGAGTTAACATCAGTACTGACTCCACTCTACCCGACGAGACTATAAACCGAGGCCAGTGTGCGAACGCATGCAGAATATCTTGTGCACACGTTAAATCCTGTTCCGCTTTTGTAAAAGTAGGCCATTGTGTGCCAGTGGAAACAGATGACAAGATTTACAAAACTGCATACACACAGGGACTGGATGGGAAAAAGCACATGAGTGCTTATTCCATTATCCTCGATATAAATAAATAAAAATAAATTAATAATAAAAAAAAAAATCCTACCCCTCTTCAGCTTCACTGAAAAACAAAATAAAGAAAACAAAATAAAGTGCGGACTCTAGCTACATGTAAATGAACACAAGCTCCATCCAACAAACAGATAGCTTTCTAAATCCACTGTATCTGCCACAACCACAACACAGGACAAAGAGAGAATGAATAAACCAATGAAGGAATGTAGGAAAAATATTGCTAATAAGCTATACAGCACAGTTAGTAGGCCATGCAATCTACAACACAACACTACGTGTTATTATGGATGTGGTAACCATATCAATGTCTTCTTTGTTTTACTCTTTCCCCCCCCCCCCCCCCCCCCCCCCCCCCCCCCCCCCCAAAATCCAGACAAGTATCAGTCACTGAAACATGTTTTCTCCTCTGGCTAGGTGACGCTGTCATAGCCCCATGAAACAAGTTATACAGCAGACAGAAAGAGACTCAGAGAGAAAGAAAGAAGGGGCAGAGGGGAGAGAGAGAAAGAAAGAGAGAAGGGGGAAGAGAGGGAGAGAGAGAGAGATTCATTTATTTATTCTTTTATATCGAGAATAATGGAATAAGCAATCATATGCTTTTTTGCATCCAGTCCCCGTGTGTATGCAATTTTGTAAATGTCATCTGTTCCCACCGGCACACGATGGCCTACTCTTACGAAAAGTGGAACAGGATGTAATGTGTGCACAAGATGTTCTGTGTACGTTCACACACAGGGCCTCGGTTTATAGTCTCATCCAAAGGATTTTGGGGGGGGGGGGGAGTGGAGTCACACTGATGTTAACTCCAGAGGAAAAATCCTCTCGAACCAGGAATCGAAACTGGGTCGTCAAATTGCAAGCGCAATGTTTCTGACCACTAAGCTATATCCTACCCCCATCAACTTTCCTACATTCCTTCATTGGTTTGTTCATTCTCTCTTTGTCCCTGTGTTGTGATTGTAGCAGATACAGTGAATATAGAAAGCTGAGCATTTGAAGGATGAAGAAGATCATCAGAGAGAGAGAGAGAGAGAGAGAGAGAGAGAGAGAGAGAGAGAGAGAGAGAGAGAGAGAGAGACAGAGAGACAGAGAGACAGAGACAGAGACAGAGACAGAGACAGAGAGACAGAGAGCTCGAATGATATAAATATAATTCACAAAAAGGCCATTGGCCCGTACATGAAGGGGGCTGCCAAACTGCTTAGAATTTTTGTGGGGGGTAAAAAAAAAACAACAACAAAAAAACCCAGCAACAACAACAAAAATATTGTACAACAAAAAATTTTTGTTTCAAAAATATAACCTACGATAACAGAGAGAGAGAGAGAGAGAGAGAGAGAGAGAGAGAGAGAGAGAGAGAGAGAGAGAGAGAGAGAGAGACAGACAGACAGACAGACAGACAGACAGACAGACAGACAGACAGAATGAGACAGACAAAGACAGAGTGAAAGAAAGAGAGTCAGTGAGAGACAGAGAGAGAGAGAGGAAAAGAGAGACAGAATGAGACAGACAAAGACAGAGTGAAAGAAAGAGAGTCAGTGAGAGACAGAGAGAGACAGAAAGACAGAGAGAAAATGAGAGAGACGGAGAGAGTGAGAGACAGAGACAGACAGACAGAAAGGGAGACAGAAAGAGACAGACAGACAAAGACAGAGACACAGAGAGAAACACAGAGACACAGAGAGAGAGAGAGACAGAGATAGACAGAGAGAGAGAGAGAGTGAGATAGACAGAGAGAGACAGAGACACAGAGAGAGCGAGACAGAGACACAGAGAGAGAGACAGAGACACACACACACACAGAAAGAAAGTGACAGAAAGAGAGAGATAAAGAGAGGGGGAGGGAGGGAGGGAGAGAGAGAGAGAAAGAGAGAGAGAGAGGGGGGGGGGGAGGGAGATGGAAAGAGAGAGAGAGAGAGAGAGAGAGAGAGAGAGAGAGAGAGAGAGAGAGAGAGACAGACAGACAGACAGACAGACAGACAGACAGACAGACAGACAGAGACAGAGACATAGACAGCTAAAGAGAAACAAAACAGACAGCTAGAGACAGACAGAGACATTGAAACAGAGAGAAACAGAGAGAACTGCAATTCTGTTCATGTAGTCAAGTGGAGTCTTTACAACATCACCACCTCTACACTACTTTTCAGAGCTATCTTCCACATATATAAGAATAAAATAAAATAAATGAAATGAAAATAGATAATCTAATCTGTAAACAATGTATCCTCAGTATAAAAAAATAAGTGTTGAAACCTGATGTTTAAAAAATGTCAGACTACAAAGAATATCTAAACTATCATATATTTATTTATAAACAAATAGTACCTTCTATCATGTTGGTTATGATTCAAAAATAAAGTTGTTTTCCAAACTTTTGTCTGGTAAGATAGACGTCACCAGCAGTACATGAGGACAGCCCTGACGGAAATGTCTTCTGGCTCCTAATACAAACTAATTCCTACTATGTTCTCCCAATCATTAACTGCTTGTTTCTGAATCCTTCTACCTACCCCCCAGCTTTTAAACCAAATGAAATATCTGAATAATATCTGTTTTTATTTTTCTAAGTGCTTCTAACATGTATTATTGTTTCAGATTTTGCCTTTTCTATTTAAAAAACTCAGTGTGACCACACTAAAGTGTGATTTTTGTTGTGATGTGTGCTCTGTGAAAGCATTTACTGATTTAGTATGACCACAATATCCTATGATTTTGGCTGTGAATGTTTGCACTGTGAAAATATTAAGTCAAACTCATGTCCTCCTTGTCAAATCCAGTTTACTGTTAAAAACACTGAGACCTGCATCAGAGTTGTTCAGACCTGGATGACTGTTAAGTGAAAACTCAATGATGATCAAATGAAGCTCTTCTGATTCAGTCAAACATGACCAGTACATATCTACAAACCACAAATAACATCTGTTCAGGTTGGAATTTCAAATATATCATTTGCATCTTATATCACATATCATTTCCAATGACAGGTCTTTAGCAAAAAGGTGTTAGATATCTTACACAGAAATTATTGTAATCGTTCGTTCATAAATATCTGACAACTGAATCAGCCCAAACCCTTGCTTGTACTTATGTCTTGTCAAAACTGGGCTATTGCCATATCTTTCTTCTTGGTAACTGTTCAGGGAAAAGTTGAAAGTTCTGCTGCCAGAGTTGTTCCCAGAGCAAAAACACTCTACACTTTCAGCCACTCAAAGACAGCTGCATGATGGCTGAGCTCTTCCACAGGTTCTTCCCTGCCTAGAATAATGCAGCACTAACTTCTCACTGTCTGCATTCCCTCTAGAAATCTCCCTCCTCCTGACTCCCATCTTCTATCAGTTCCAAGAGTCAAAACACAACTTTAGGTTCTCCTGAAGTGCACCTCAAGTCTGGAACTCTCCCCCTTTCAAAATACGCAATAAAGAATCTCCCTCCACTTTGAAAAGGGCACTTGAGAATATAGATCTTTTTCATCAGCACAACTGACATCTTCAACCGCTTTTATCACTTCTCTTTTCTTTTCTCTCACCCTGCTGTAACTTTGACAGCTCTTCTGTGAAACTTTTTTTTTCAAATAAAATTTTGGTTTTTTAATATCCATACAGTTCTAACATCATTGTTATCATTGTCATGATTATATGTTGATTTTAATGCGATAAGACATGTAAGCAATGCTATCTGATGTAATGTGATAATGTAATGTCAGTGGAATCTTGCATAATGCTTTTACCTAGAAGTGGCCAGAAGCACTATTTCCATAGTTGGGCCCAAAGAAGTAATGACAGTACAACAGGGGAAAAAACAACAAACATAATCACAAAAATGGCAAGAAAACAAACAAACAAACAGTCAAAACCAATAGGCAATCAGTACCTCACAAGTTCACTTACTCAGGCTAACAGCATTTCATGCACTAAGGCAGGCACACCTATATGCACATGTGCATGCAAACAAACCCACATGAATGCTACACACACACACACACACACACACACACACACACACACACACACACACTCACACACATAAACACACACACACACGCACACACCATACATGATACACTTACGTGAACATATACACATACCCAAGAGCAAGCGCGCTCCTCCCCTCTCTCTCTCTCTCTCTCTCTCTCTCTCTCTCTCTCTCTCTCTCTCTCCTCTCTCTCTCTTCTCTTTCTCTCACTTTTGACATAATATCACTCTCTTACAGAAAGCCTTTAACTAAAGAAACACACACGCACGCACGCACACACACACACAAAGTAAAAATCCTAGTAACTGGCAAAGGTATAGCTAGCTATGTATGAAGAAAGGAACAGGTCAGTTTGAAGAGTTCTTCTGAAGGCTCAGACTGAAACAGAATGATAAAAGGGAGATCTAATTCTACATAAAGTCATTCCAAAGAGAGGGACTGTACGAGAGAAACTTGTACACGAGCCACAGGATATACAATGCTGAGTTGGAACGTGGAGTATGGTCGTATCAGAGAAAGAGGAAAAAACAGCACTCTGGTACATCGAGCTGAAGAAGATCAGACAGACAGGAGGGACAATCCAGAAAAAGACATTTGACAGTGAGATGCAGTGTTTGTTAGCTCTTCTGTCAGTGAAGGGAATGAACCAGAGGACAGAATGATATGATCAAGTTGAGATACATGAGTTAATGAGGGAAGGGGCGAAGGGGGTGGGGGGGGGGGGGAGTGTCAGGGGAAGGGGTGTAGTTGGCAATGTGTAGGATAAGGAATTTCAGGGGGTCAATACTTGCTAAGTGGTTTAAAAAAACCCAAAAAAAACAACCTTTTGTAACTTACTGAAGTACAATAAACAAAAAGGAAAATGCAGTTCTCACAAAATCAATAATTCCAAGTGTGTGTGTGTGTGTGTGTGTGTGTGTGTGTGTGTGTGTGTGTGTGTGTGTGTGTGTGTGTGTGTGTGTGAGTGTGTGTGTGAGTGTGGGGGGGGGGATTTTTTAAGACTGAATTTTATTACTTTCTGTGATAACTGTTTCTGCTCATTATTTTTATGTACATGTATAATGCTTGAGACCACATGAATTCCTATTTGATAAAGTACTGGTATTGGTGTTGGTAAAGGTATAGCCTTGTAATGTGTGTGGGGTATTGGTTGTATACTGTGCCATGTTATTCCTCTGTGATAAATGTTTTTCCTATTTACTTTCTTATGCATGGCTTGTAGCCCACATATGAATTTCTATTTGTGAGATAATTAAAATGTTTGAATTCAATACTGACAGAGGTCAGACAGGCTCTATGGACTGGGCTGACCTGCTGACTTCACTCAGTGCAGTGTTGCTGGCACTGCCCTGAATTGTTCAGGCTGTGTGTCTTGGCCAAGTTGAAGCTGGTGCAGCCCATCTCTCTCCTAGAGGTCTGCTGTGCATGCTGCACATGTTCATGTCATGCAGTCCACCACCCATAGCTGACTACTTTCCCACAAAAAATGCATGTGTTATTCAATATTCACTTGTCACATATTACTCTCAAGTAGTTTTTTTTTTCCTCCACTCAAAACCCCTTTCCTCTTCCCAAAGCTTTCTTCTTTTTGCAGCTCATTTGTGCAAGTGCACTGCTGTATTGGAACAATGCACCCAAAAATAAACTACAAGGGGGGGAAAAGAAAAAGAACACACACACACACACACACACACACACACACACACACACACACACACACACACCGATAACCTTGTGGTCAGAACATTGCGCTCGCAATTTAACGACCACAGTTCGATTCCCGATCGAGGGGATGTTTCCCCTGGAGTTAACATCAGTGCTGACTCCACTCTCCCCTAAAGTCCTTCAGATGAGACTATAAACTGAGGCCCTGTGTGCAAAAGCATGAAGAACATCTTGTGCACATGTTAAATCCTGTTCCTCTTTTCATAAGAGTAGGCCATTGTGTGCCGGTGGGAACAGATGACAAGATTTACAAACTGCTTACACACAGGGACTGGATGTAAAAAAGCACCTGAGTGCTTATTCCATTATTCTCAATATAAAAGAATAATAAATTAAAAAAAAAAAAAGCACACACACACACACACATGCATGCACGCACGCACGCATAATCATCCAAGGTGCAGTTTATAAGACACTGCTTTGTCTTCTATAGATTATCAACAAAACATCAGTTCTAACTTATACTTAATTCATGGCCTGTTTTGATAACTTGGAGAGCAAAATTGTTTGATGCTGCTGTAAAAACTGATTAATTAAAATGAAGCTTGCCCCTTTTTCTCTTTCAGACTGTTTACTTTTATCTTTAATATTTCATTCTGAAATCACACACACACACACACACACACACACACACACACACACACACACACACACACACACACACACACACACACACACACACACACACACAAATGGGAGTAAGAGTGCTGCGCATTTCGCTCATGATCTGCTGACCCAGGTTCAAATCTCATATAAGAGCATTTTTCCTCTGGAGTTCAGGTCAGTGCTGACTAAATTCCCCCAATAAGTCCTTCAAATGAGACTAAACAAAGGTCACATGTATGCAAATGCACGCAGAACATATTGCGCACACGTTAAAAACTGTTTTGCTTTTTGGAAGAGTATGCCTTTGTGTGCTGGTGGGAACGGATGACAAAATTTACAAAAGTGCATACACAAGGGGACTGGATATAAAAAAGCACATGAGTGCTTATTCCATTATCTTTGAAATAAAAGAATAAATAAAAGAAGAATAAAATAAACACTCACACCACCACACGCCATAATGAAAGCTACTGATACTCCAAATAGAACATACTACTTGCTCTAGATAACAGTATTAATTTGCGCAAAGTTGTGTAAATCCATGAATGATTTATTGTAGCTATGATGAAAAATATCTATTCATATGTTGATTTATCTAATTGTTCATTTATTTCCTTCATTTATTCATTCATTAGGCCTATGGAAAGTTTACACTCCTTGGGTGCTAAGCAGAGATTCTATCAGTCCAGAAATCTACACCTTTTCAGGCACACTCTCACATCTTTCACACCAACTTACTTCTCAATCTCCCTGCGTTTTTCCTCTCCTCTCCCACAGCCATTTTAGTTCTGTCACAAACGTGGTCCAGGCTCCTCCTCCCCAACATCTCACTCTGTGCTGATCCTGTCAAACAAAAAAGAACAAAATATTACTCTTCTGGCTAACATCCCTGCTTGTGGTTCTGAACAAGTCTGTTGTTCTCCATTAATTTCTTTAGCAGTTTTCGGAGCACTGGACTGATTTTATTTCTGGCAGTGTGTTGTTAGTTGACCCTTGAATCAGACAGTTTCCTATTCAGAAACAAACACACACCCTAAGAAGCAAACATATACATGTGTACAGATGTTTTTCCTGCTAAAGTGCATGTGCTTGTAAACAAAATGAGGTACAGATTTGGTACAAAAGTTGCCCTGGAAGATGACAAAAATCCCCCCACCCCCCTGTAATTCACCAGGCACTGCTGGGATTGAAGCCCGTGACTTCAGGACTGCAGGTCTGACACTATCACTGAGCTCAGGGATATATTTCTGATCAGTTCAAATATATATATATATACTGGATAACACCTAACAAACTTTACTGACAGTGACAACATACTGCTATGAGAGAAGATGCCTTTTGTCAATGATTTACTTGAACGTGACAATGACTATGACAGTGATCATGATGTACAACACTAGCTGAAGTCACGCAGCAGACAAAATTTTAGAAGACAGAGAAAAAAGTGTGAGACAGCTTGCTGGAGTACAGGTGTCCTCATGATTTTATTGTTTTTTCTTTTCTTTTATTTCAAGGATAATGAAATAAGCACCCATATGCTTTTTTCTTTACATCCAGTCCATGTGTATACAGTTTTGTAAATTTTGTGATAGTGACAGTGACTGAGTAAGTCAAGTGAGAGAGCAATAGCAAAAGTCAATCAAAGCCTGAGGCAGAAAGAAATAGGGGACAGGTCCTGTATGTGGTGTGGGTTGGGGGAGAGGAGTGGTAAATAGGAGTTGAAACCTAATCAGAGTAAAATATTTGACGCTCCACCACGAAATGAGTCACTTAGCACATAATCCACTTTTCAGCTAAAAGCCATTAAAGACAGGTGGGGGTGAGGTTGTCGATATTGAGATTATGATTGACTGCAAAACAATAGCACTTATTCTACCTTGTACTGTTGTGAAATATCAAGGCATAATTTTGTTTTCTTTTGTTTTTAAACCTGCTTTGAAAATAGTGAAGCCTTCATTCTGACCACCTATTACTATGCTTAACTTGTCAATTTCTCATTTTGACATTTCCTGCAGTTTATCATTTCAAGTTGTAATAACTGTTGATAGAATTGTCCGATTTTCAATCTGTTTTTTTGTTTTGTACAGGCATTTCATTGTAGATTAATAACATGTCAATAACTAAAATTTGACCTCTGGTGCAATACGACTCCTTATGTGGTGGAGCGTCACATATAATATCTATATAATATGTAGCCTAAGTGGATTTGATTCAATTGGTAAAGATGATCCCACATGAATGTATACATGCTTACTCTTCTGTGGTTTATCTTGCACAACTGTGGTGAAGTATAGTATCAGTGTCAAGCAAAAATCTGCATTGATTATCAAATTAGGCATGTTATCAAAATTTTAAAGATCCAAATTGACCTCATTCCATTTCCATTTAAACACGTATTTTATACACCCCAAAGTTTCCATGCCAGAGCTTTTTTGTAAATCCTACAGACCCATGATAGGGAAAGGGGAAGGATCTAAGAGCATCAATGACTGCAGCCCCATGACTCTTGTCCTGAAGTTAAAATGTTCTACAACTTTCAGATCCTGCTGTGCTCTTGGAAGGGATAGGAACATTAGAATTTAGATCTGAATTTTACATTGGCTTGGGATATCGAAGCCGTTTTCCTTCTTTTTTTCATCACAAAACGATTCTCGCATGCACAGATCTCGATCATTTCATTGCCACGAAAAGCTGAAACACGTGTTCTATCAAAGCCACAACGAAGTTGGAACAACAAGTCGGAACTTACCTTCAAAATCACAAAATTGCTGTGCATGCTCAGCC
>CM060327.1:54313494-54320994 GCA_030674155.1 Stramonita haemastoma | reverse complement strand
ACATTTTTCTGCTTTTTTTTTGTTGTTGGATTTTTTTGTTATTTTCGTTTGTTTGTTTTTTGTGTTTTCTTTAGAAAGATGGCTTGATGAAAAAAAGCAAATTGATGCTTAGTCAATGTACTATCTGAAAATAAAATGTTGACTTTGACTGACACACAGAGTAGTAGGCACCCATGAGTCTCGGAAGACTATGGAGTTGCGCTCTAAAGATAAGAGCGCAAAGCCTGGGTAAGTAAGTATGGGGGCAAGCTTAACCCATGCAGCAACCCCCCCCCCCCCCTCCACGCGACTGGAATGGTCCATTGGAAAGGCAATGACTGAAGTCGCAGGAGCCACCAGAAGTTGCCATACAGCCCCGAGCTGCCCTGGGGACTCCAACTCCCCGGTTTTTCCTCAGGGATGGTGTCTAAACACGACACCTGTGTGCATGTTTTTTTTTGGTTTTTTCTGTTTTTTTTTTATTTTGTCATCGCTCCAACGGCACACAATGGTCTGCTCTTCCATTACGCAGAACGGGGTTTTAACGTGTGCGCAAGATATTCTGCTGCCTTATCACAGGGGGCCTGGGTTTATAGTCTCATCTGAATCACCCCACACACACACACACACACACACACACCAAAAGAGAGAGAGAGAGATTTGATTGATTGATTTATTATTTTATACCGATGATTCTTTTATATCGAGGATAAGGAATAAGCACTCTTGTGCTTTTTTATTTTTATCTAGTCCCCCGTGTGAATGCAATGTAGTAAATGTCATCTGTTCCCACCGGCACACATGGCCTTACTCTTACGAAAAGCGGAACAGGATTTAACCTGTGCGCAAGGTGTTCTGCGTGTGTTCGCACACTCGCTGCAGCTGGGGAAAAAGTAGGCGAGGCTAGCGCCGGGAGAGAGAGAGAGAGAGAGAGAGAGAGAGAGAGGTTGACTGACAAGTTGGACGACAGAGAAAGGGTATGGTGGTGGGGTTGTTGGAGCGGGGAGGAGCTTGATACACAAGTTACAAATACAAGTGGCAGGGCGCCTAGCGCTAGCCTCGCCTACTTTTTCCTCGCTGCATGATGCTGCTACGCTTACCCTCATGGATTTCATCTCATCTGTTGCTTCATACATTTGTGCAAATTGTAACATTTTTGGGTGCCGAGGTGCTGGGGTGGGAGAGCTTGCGTGGGACCTCCGACTTCATGTTCATGGTTCGCGGCTGCAAGTCCTGATATCAGCTTCTGCTGGAAAGGACTGTAATTCTACTGAAACGAAAACGAACCCTCTGTTCTGACGCAGTACGACGTATTTCAACGCAGTTCCTCGCCTGGGGGATCAACGCAGTTCGTTGCAGCGTCGATCCCCCTCCCCTCCCCTTAATTCCCCGGAATTGTAATTTGCTACCGTTAGCCCTCCTCCCCCCTCTCCTCCCCCCCCCTCTCTCTCTCTACCCCCCCCCCCCTTAATTCCCAGGGAATCGCAAAATTGCGACGAACTGCGTTAGCCCTCCCCCCCCCCCCCCCCCAACAACATGACTTCAACTTTCTGACTTCAGTTCCAAGTTGTGACAAAATGATTTCAAGAAGTTTTTTTTCATCGAAGACAATCTGGAATTGAAGTCACACAGCAGCAGTTCTTCTGATTTTAAGTACCACATTTTTATACTGCAGTAGGTTTATCATCGCAATCTGGAAGTAAAGTTAAACACCTGAAAAAAGTAATAGCTGAGGATTCAAAGGGGTTTTTTGTTTATTTATTACGGTTTTTTTTTTGTTTTTTTTTACAAATCAACTTTATTATCATTTGTTTTATACTAAGAACTTTTGCCATTGCATGTTTTTTGCTGCTGAGAAGGTGACAAAGTGCGTCAACGACACAACTTCAAACTTAAAGTCAGAAAATTGACAGTTGATATGTATGAGAAGCTTCTAAAATGCTGAAGTAGTGCATTATATTGAACCTACATTGATTAAAGATATGTTGTTTGGTGGGTTTTTTTGTTTTTTGTACACGGCGGAATTGATGCAGTTCGTTGCAAGTTTCGACGAACTGCGTTGCTGCGTCGGGTTCGATTCGGTCGAGAGGATTTCCCCCCTGGAGTTTAACATCAGTGCTGACTCCACTCTCCCCAAAAGTCTTTCGGATGAGACTATAAACCGAGGCCCCGTGTGCGAAGGCACGCAAAACATCTTGCGCACACGTTAAATCCTGTTCCGCTTTTCGCAAGAGTAGGCCATCGTGTGCCGGTGGGAACAGATGACATTTACAAAACTGCATACACATGGAGACTGGATGTAAAAAAATATTATTTTGCTTATTCCATTATCCTGGATATAAAAGAATATAAAAAAAAATTCTCTCTCTCTCTCTCTCTCTCTCTCTCTCCTCTCTCTCTCTCTCTCTCTCTCTCTCTCTCCACAATTATCTGTTGAGGACTAACAGATTTGACGTGAAACCATGTGTACATTCCCTGCATTAATTGATATCATGATTTATTTCACTTTACTTTTTGCAACCTACCGTGTTTTTTAATGTTTTTTTTCAACTGATATAGAGATTGATCTTTTTTTTTCAGCTGTCGAGACAAAGCGCCCGAAACAGCGACGCATTTCTCTCCTGACGGATCTCCCTTTCAGATTCCGGCTCACCGAGGAGTTTGCTTGTCAAGCAGCACAGCAGTTTTCATCATCTATTGACTTGATGGCAGGCTTAAGGTTGACAAGTCAGTCAGAATAATCATATGTTTACTCTCTCTCTCTCTCTCTCTCTCTCTCTCTCTCTCTCTCTCTCTCTCTCTCTCTCTCTCTCCTCTCTCTCTCTTCCTTCCGATGAGACTTTAAACCGAGGCCCGTGTGCGAACGCACGCAGAATATCTTGCGCACACGTGGAATCCTGTTCCGCTTTTCGTAAGAGTAGGCCATCGTGTGCCGGTGGGAACAGATGACATTTACAAAACTGCATACACACGGGGACTGGATGAAAAAAAACACGAGTGCTTATTCCATTATCCTCGATATAAAAGAATTTTTAAAAAAGAAAAAAAGAATAACTCAAATCGCCCTCCCTCCCTGCCTCCCTCCCCCTGCCTAGTGGTCAGAACATTGCGCTGGCAATTTGACAACCCGGGTTCGAGTCCGGTCGAGGAGATTTTTCTCCTGGAGTTAGCCTAACATCAGTGCTGACTCCACTATCCCCCAAAAGTCCTTCAATGAGACTTTAAACCGAGGCCCCTTGTGCGAGGCCCCGTGTGCGAACGCACGCAGAACATCTTGCGCACACGTTAAATCCTGTTCCGCTTTTCGTAAGAGTAGGCCATCGTGTGCTGGTGGGAACAGATGACATTTACAAAATTGCATACACACAGGGACTGGATGAAAAAAAGCACAAGAGTGCTTATCCCATTATCCTCGATATTAAAAGAATAAATCAGATCAAATCAAAATCTCTCTCTCTCTCTCTCTCTCTCTCTCTCTCTCTCTCTCTCTCTCCTCTTCTTCTCTCTCCTCTCTCTAATAATTTTATAATATTTTTTTATCTTGATGTTTATTGTTATCCCTGAAAAGGGCGGGGACGAGATGTAAAAAAGTACACAGTGCTTATAATCTATTATCCTCGAATAAAAGAATTTGCCTTGCCTTGCCTTGCCTTGCTCTCTCTCCCTCCCTCTAACACACAACATGCAGAAACAGTGACACGTGCTGATGGCACGAGCTGAACGGGAGCTAGCGGTAGCCTACATCTTCTTGGGACCTCGTCCGGATTTTGTTTGGCTATCACATTGTATTGCAGGCTGCAGACTCGAAAAAAGGAAAGACTTTTGAAAATCGAAATTAAAATTGAGACACGGACAATAATGTATACAATCTAGATGTACATACCACACTACTACCATGGTTTCCGTGTCACTGTAATCGCGTCACGCTGGATAGGCTAGGCCAAAGATACTCAAGTATCTTTGGGCTAGGCCTATCGTTTCTAACGGCGCCGAAGCGCTATCTATATATGGCTTCATTGCTAAATCTATAGCAATAAAATTTAATTTTGTTCATTGCTCTCTCTCTCTCTCTCTCTCTGGGACCGGATGAAAAAAAGCACATGATTGCTTATTCTGTTATCCTCGATATAAAAGAATAAATAAATAAATATATATATAAATCTCTCTCTCTCTCTCTCTCTCTCTCTCTCTCTCTCTCTCTCTCTCTCTCTCTCTCTCTCTCTCTCTCTCTCTCTCTCTCTCTCTCGGTTATTTTAGAACCAATATGAGATTGATAGGCCCTGATTTTATGTCACTGTAATCACCTTGTGCTTGATATCGTTCATAATTGCACAGCAGCACTATAGTCTCTCTCTCTCTCTCTCTCTCTCTCTCTCTCTCTCTCTCTCCTCTCTCTCTCTCTCTCTCTCCTCTCTCTCTCTCTCTCTCTCTCTCTCCTTCTTTTTATAAAATCATAGGTTGAACTTCTAGTCTTGGTGGTAGCGATTTTTTTTTGTTTTGTTTTTGCTTTGTTTTTGTCTTTGATTTTTGTATCGGAATTTTGTTTTGGTGGGGTCTTTTTTGTTGTTGTTGCTATTCCCTAATCAGGGCAAGGAAATACTCTGTTACATAACAAAAAAAAGATAATTAATTAATTAATTAATTCCTTCATTCCTTCTCTCTCTCTCTCTCTCTCTCTCTCTCTCTCTCTCTCTCTCTCTCTCTCTCTCTCTCTCTCTCTCTCTCCAATGCCCCACAAAAGAAATTCTGTCCATTTTGTAAGTCAGCAAAGAAAGATGAAGAGCATTTTCTTTTAATATGTCCCTTATATGCTGACTTAAGTTTCTGGGGGGGGGGGGGGGGGGGTTGCTTCAACTCCTATCCACGTATTGTTACAAGTGTCAGATAGCAAACAGATGCACAGTGTCTCCAGGTACATTTTTCATGCAATGAACAGAAGGAAGAAACAGTTGATTGGAATTTAATACTTGCCTTATATGTACCTCGATCATGCATTTTTGGTGTATGGTGTTTGCTAGAAATGATGCGAGTGTGTGTGTTTGTATGTGTGTGTGTGTGTGTGTGTGTGTGTGTACGCACGAGCACGCGTCTGTGAGCGCGCATGTGGCACGTGTCGTGCTGTGAGCTGGTGTAGCATTGCAGACTCAGGCTCCATGCTCTAAAAGCGAAATTCAATCGACATTTGTCACGAGTGTATTTGTGGTGATAAATAAGATTATGCCACAACATGGTTGTTGTTGTTTTTATTTAATTGTTGACAGTTGATGCCGTATTTGCGGGCTTGGTTGTATCAGAGTGATCCTGATTGTTTATTCCTCACATATAATATTGTTTCATAATCTTAGCATGTTAGAAATAGTGAAAGGATTGAAAAAGAGCCCCGTAGGTCGGTTATTGTAAACCATTTAAAATCAAATATATTCCTTTCATCAAAGTTAAATTTGATTTTGATTCAATTTTTAACATGTAACATTTTTTCAACATCATAACTGTGTGGGCCTACAGATTCCTAGAGTCTAGTTGCTGCAGTGTATACAATACCTGTGCGTACAAACATACGCGCACACATACGCGAGCACGTGCACACACACACACACACACACACACACACACACACACACACACACACACACACACACACACACTCACTCCCCCGCTCCCTCCCTCGCTCGCTGGCTCGCACGCTTGCACGCACGCACAGAGTATACACACACACGCGCGTGTGCGCCTGGTAACACACATGTATGCACACGCATGCACACGCGTACACACACACGCGTACACACACACTGTCACACACACATACACACACGCGTACGCACATGATAACACACATGTATGCACACGCATGCATACGCGTACACTCACGCGCGTACACACACACACGCGTGCGCGCACACACACACAACTCACACAGAGGCATACGCACTCGTGCACACAGACACACAGATACACACACCACACCACACCAAACCACACCACAGCACACCAAAACACACACACACACAGTAACACACACACAGTGACACTTCTGTTATCCTCGATAAATAAGAATAAATATAAAAATAAAATATAAATATAATATAACACACACACACACACACACACACACACACACACACACACACACACACACACACACACACCATACACGCACACACACACACACACAACACACACACATTATTTTTGTCGGATGTCAGTCAGTGTGAAAAGACGTTAAATTCAGAGGAAGGCACGGGCGAGCGCAACAGACATACGCACGCATGCATGCACGCACGCACACGCACGCACGCACGCGCGCGCGCGCACACACACACACCACACACACACACACACACACACACACACACACACAGGAGGACGGATAGCCTAGTGGTCAGAACATTGCACTCGCAATTTGACGACCCGGGTTCGAGTCCGGCCGAGAATATTTTTCTCCTGGAGTTAACATCAGTGCTGACTCCACTGTCCTCAAAAGTCCTTCGGGTGAGACTTTAAACCGAGGCCCCGTGTGCGAACGCACGCAGAATATCTTGCGCACACGTTAAATCATGTTCCGCTTTTCGTAAGAGTAGGCCATCGTGTGCCGGTGGGAACAGATGACATTTACAAAACTGTATACACACGGGGAATGGGTGTAAAAAAACACAAGTGCTTATTCCGTTATCCTCGATATAAAAGAATAAATCAAAATCACACACACACACACACACACACACACACACACACACACCCTCACTCACTCACTCACTCACTCACTCACTCACTCACTCACTCACTCACTCACTCACACACACACACACACACACACACACACACACACACACACACACACACACACACACACACACACACACACACACACAGAATACCATTTAATGTTTTGTCTGTTCGTTTCTGAAACACAGGGGTTATTGTTGATGCTTACCATATTACTTTCTTACTTGACTTGATTTTTTTTTTACTTACAGGCAGATTTAGATTGCCAATTATTGTAATTTTACTCTTCTTATCCCAAATAATACTCTGAGCCCTCTCTAGCATTTGATGTCATTGCGAAACATGCCCCCCCCCACTCCATATTTGAATAAGGCATGTGGTTATGTACAATACACATTCCAGTAAACTGTGTTCTCACTGCCATCTGTCTGTCTGTCCGTCTCTTTGTTTATCCACCAAGCCGTTCGTCCATCTGTCTGTCTGTCTCTCTGTCTCTGTCTCTCTCTCTTTTGAATTTATTAGTTGTGATTACTTTTGTCTGTCTGTCTGTCTGTCTGTCTGTCTGTCTGTCTGTCTGTCTGTCTGTCTGTCTGTCCTGTCTGTCTCTCTCTCTCTCTCTCTCTCTCTCTCTCTCTCTCTCTTCTCTCTCTCTCTCTCTCTCTCTCTCTCTCCTGTGCGCCCGCGCGACAATAATAATACTCAAAATCTAACCTACATAGGCCTACCACACTACTGCCATGGTTTCTATGTCACTGTAATCCCGTCGCAGGACAGGGCTATATGGCTTCATTGCTAAAT
>CM060327.1:54298494-54308494 GCA_030674155.1 Stramonita haemastoma | reverse complement strand
GAGAGAGAGAGAGAGAGAGAGAGAGAGAGAGAGAGAGAGAGAGAGAGAGAGAGAGAGAGAGAGATTTTGATATTATGAGCGAAAAGAAAAATAATAATCCTATTTTCAATGATCTAAATCTGGCATGTGTTAAATCAAGTCATTAATTTAAAGACGATGAAAATATCACATTAAAATAAAAAGTCAATAAGGAGACTGACTGACAGCAAAAACAACAAAGGAAGAAAGCAAGGATTAACTAACACACAGCAGCAGGACATCAACAAAGATCTCTCTCTCTCTCTCTCTCTCTCTCTCTCTCTCTCTCTCTCTCTCTCTCTCTCCTCTCTCTCTCTCTCTCTCTCTCTCTCTCTTCGGATGAGACTTTAAACCGAGGCCCCGTGTGCCAACGCACCCAGAACATCTTGCGTACACGTTAAATCCTGTTCCGCTTTTCGTAAGAGAAGGCCATCGTGTGCCGGTGGGAACAGATGACATTTACAAAACTGCATACACACCGGGACTGGATGTAAAAAAGCACAAGTGTGCTTATTTCATTATCCTCGATATAAAAGAATCAAATCAAATCAAATCAAATCTCTCTGTCTCTGTCTGTCTCTGTCTCTGGGCGTTGTGGATAGTCTCTTTCTCTCTCTGACTCTATCTATCTATCTATCTATCTATCTATCTATCTATCTATCTATCTATCTATCTACCTATCTACCTATCTATCTATCTATCTATCTCTGTCTGTCTGTCTGTCTGTCTGTCTGTCTGTCTGTCCGTCCGTCCGTCCGTCCGTCCATCCGTCCGTCCGTCCGTCCGTCCCCCCCTCTCTCTCTCTCTCTCTCTCTCTCTCTCTCTCTCTCTCTCAGTTAGGGGTTATGTGTTTGTTGAATTCATAGGCTATATCCTCTCTTTTTTATTATTATTATTATTTTTAATATCAATGTATCTAGTGGGGGTTGTGCATCTGTTGAAAGTATAGCCTACTTATTACTTTTCTGAAATCAGAGGTTGAACTTTTATTGCTGGTGATGGTGGTTTTTCTATTGTTATATTTGTTGGTGGTGGTGGTTTATGGGGGGTTTGTTTTTTGTTCTGATTTTTTTTAGGGGGGGGGGGGGTTGTGGGTTTTTTTAGGGGAGGTGGGGGGGTCTGCTTTTCCCTAATCAGGGCAAGGGCCTGATGAAAAAAAGTATGTGCATGCTTACTCTGTTACCATTGGAAAATAAAGATTATTCTCTCTCTCTCTCTCTCTCTCTCTCTCTCTCTCTCCTCTCTCTCTCTCTCTCTCTCTCTCTCTCTCTCTCTCTGCGTTGTGGGTACTATCTCTCTCATATCTGGTGGTGGTTTTCTTTTTTTTTTTATGCAAGCCTTCCCGTGTAGGACAACTATCCGTTATGGGCGCTGCTCACCTCCCCCTCCCCCTCCCTCCCTTCCCTCCCCCCCCCCTTTGTGAGCGTGGGGCTGGAACCCATCTCTCCCTATGCTTTGTTTACACACTAGACCTTGACATCCCAGCACGTACTGCCCTCACACCAGGCCTCTGGGAGAGAGTAGAGATGAGGGAGGGGAGAGAGAGAGAGAGAGAGAGAGAGGGGGGGGGGGGGGGGGGCAGGGGAGGGGAGGGGGAGAAAAAAGGGGGAGGGGGAGAGAGAGGGGGGAACTAAAACTGAATCTCAAAGATATTTTCACAAAAAAGGCGATTGCCCCATACATGTAGGGGGGTTGCCGAATTGTTTAGTATGTAGTGGGGGCTAAAAACAACAGCAACAACAGCGTTATTTTATAACACAGAGATAGACAGAGACAAAGAGAGAGAGAGAGAGAGAGAGGTTTAATGTGTTGGGCTTTGGGCCGATTCACATGGGGGAGGGGGATCGAAAGCTCCGATAATTACATATCAAAGCGAGCAATTTACATTCACAGGATCTTCGCGAATGGAAGTACGATCGCGGTAAATGTTCACAAGTTATATTACAACGATAATTTTTTTTTTTTCATATCGACTAACGCTGTCATCACTGCCTGAAGAGGTAAGTGAAGCTTGTCTAAGTCGTGTCTATCGGTGCGGCTACGTTGTCTGCTGTTTTCTGCAGGTGGTGTAGGCAGGTTTTCATTTTTGCCATTTGCTGGACTGCGTCTGTCTTTTCTTGAACAGGAGGTTTTAATTTCATCCATGACCCTTTGGAGAGAGAGAGAGAGAGAGAGAGAGAGAGAGAGAGAGAGAGAGAGAGAGAGAGAGAGACTACATACAAAGAATGATAGGCTAGGGCAAAGATACTCAACAAGATGCCCAACTCCCTGCCTTTCGTGAAGCCAGCCAGCCCCCGCATACCATTCCGGCACTCCCTTCTTAGAGTACTGGAGACTAACATTCCCGCACTAGATAGGCCTAGCTAAGAGAAAACATGGTCTCGGTGGCTCTTGGTGTGCTGCTCCAAATTGTAATAACTTGAGTATCTTTGGGCTAGGGGAAGAAAATTCCTCCCTACTCCCAACAGGGGGGAGGCTGAGCGCAGACCAGGCCCCCGCGGCTGTCGTCATTCAGACTCAAAACCTAATTCATAATTCAAACATTTTTTTTAAACTCAAAAACGGTGAAATTTTCTCACATACGAGCCCTTGATACTCTGTGTGTATGCATAATGTGTGCGTGCGTGCCTACCCGCGAGCGTGCGTGTGTATTTGTGGTGTGTGTGTGTGTGTGTGTGTGTCTGTGGATGCAAACAGCCCATGCATCAGTAATCACCACCACCACCATCCGTAGCACGCGCGCTCGCGGGTGCGTGCGCGCGCGCGCGCACACACACACACACACACACACACACACACACACACACACACACACAACACACACACACACACACGATAGCCTAGTGGTCAGAACATGGCGCTGGAATCTGACGACCCAGGTTCGAGTCCGGTCGAGGAGATTTTTCTCCTGGAGTTAACATCAGTACTGACTCCACTCTCCCCGAAAGTCATTCGGATGAGACTTTAAACCGAGGCCCCGTGTGCGAACGCACGGTGTGCGAACGCACGCAGAATATCTTGCCACACATTAAATCCTGTTCCACTTTTCATAAGAGTAGGCCATCGTGTGCCGGTGGGAACAGATGACATTTACAAAATTGCAGACACACGGGGACTGGATGTAAAAAAGCGCAAGAGTGCTTATTCCATTATCCTCGATATAAAAGAATAAATCAAATCAAATCAAACACACACACACACCTTACAAAGTTACATGGAATATTGTACTAACTTCAGTCCCAACAAACTGATAATATAGTCTAGCGAAAAAACATAATTGTGATAAAAGGGAAGCAGAAGATGATGCATTAAACAGGGATAACAGACAGACTTTACATCATTTTCTAAACATTTCTTCCTTGAAATAGTGTGTTCAGATGTATTTTTGATACTCTGTGTGTGTGTGTGTGTGTGTGTGTGTGTGTGTGTGTGTGTGTGTGTGCGCACGTGCGCGTGCGTGCGTGCGTGTAAATACGTGGGTGCATATGTGTGTGTAAATACGTGCGTGCATGCGTGTGTGTGTGTGTGTGTGTGTGTGTGTGTGTGTGTGTGCATGTGTGTGAATGCGTGTTTGTGTGTGTGTGTACGCGCACGAGTGTGTGTGTGTGTGCGCGCGCGCACGAGTGTGTGTGTGTGTGCGCGCGCGTGTGTGTGTGTGTGTGCGCGCCTGTGTGTGTGTATGTTACGATTTAACAGCCTATGTGACAAAATACAAAGTAGAATAAAGAACTGATGCCAAGCTAACGTGTTTGTGTGCAATTGTACTTCAAGGATGTGTCACACAATGTCCTCATAACTCCTGTTGTTTTATATGTCTTGATGAGACATACTTTTTGTTTAACTGTTTTTTAGTCTTTTGAAAACAAGGCATATTCAATCAATATCTGACCTGTATGCTGCATTTCAGATGTCTACGTCTTACCACATGTTTGTTAAGTGCACAGAAGTGTATAATTATTGTACATAAGTGTCACATTGTCACCACACAGGTGTGACAAATATGAAACAACACAGAACTTCTGTAATTCTACAAAATTTTAATCGTGATAGCCTTTAAAGTAGTCATAGTGATGGCACAGGGACACATCACATTACAGAAAGCACAAAATGTGAACGTGTGGGGGTGTACCTATTGCTGTCACCTGTAGCACCTTGGCAGACTGGATACCTATTTTATTTCCTTTTTGCTATTTTCGTCAGCAAATCTGTCCTTGAGTTTCAAATATAAAGTGTGGTAATAACTAGACAAAAGTCAAAAGCCCCCCCCCCCCCTCGCTTGCAGGAATGTCCCGTGTACTGCTTTATTTTCAGGGTCATTCTTCTCTCTGTGTTATTTCCTTTCTCTTCTTCCCCACCAGCTTTTTATTTCTGACTCACTTAACATTTATCATAGAAAATTTTCTACTTTCAATGCAAACACATTCATTTTATTGTATAGTTAGATGAATCGTCTGCTACCAACGAAGACGCCATTTTTTGTCGCCACGCGCTAGGCCTACCAGCGAGAGGCGTTTCTATCACCAGCTAGGCTATGCTTTCTTCCCTCCCTCCCAAGTACAGGCTTGTTTTGGCCTAGGCTAGTGGTCTAAATTTATCACTGGCACAGGGCCGGCTGTAGCCTACTGGCTAGGCCTATGGCTGCAGTGCTGTCACTGCTGCTACGAGGCCAAGACATTTTATTAAACAAATTCTCTTAGGGCTTTGCTTAGTTTTGGTTTCGTGTTTAGTTTTTCTTTTTGTTTCTGTTCATTTGATTTTTTCCTGTTTGGTTTAGTCATTTGCAGTAGAGGGGAAGATAAAGTTAGTTGTTCATTCACATACAAAGCAAACTAAACAGTCTGATTCTGTTAATGTAGTATCATAGTGTGTCCACACATCCCTGCTCTTTTCTTTGGCACACATATCAGTTGTGTTTTTTTCTGATGGTGAATAAGCCTGCTTGAGTGAATAATCTCAAGCAGCATTTTTCACAAAAAGTAAATGAAAAAAATCAATGTCTTAGTGTTGATAAATATTTTTTTAAAAAACAATGCTGAAGTCAGATGTCTCATTCCAGCAGTTTTGCTGTTTCCAACAACTTTTCCTCAATCTTTTATCACTAATTCTGCACTGTGCTATCACTCTCTCAAAAACAACAACACAACATTTCAAGTGCTTTTTGCCATCTCTACTTTAGGCCTTCATTTTCATGTTTGCACAAATTATCAGACATCTAGTCATCTACAACTCATAGCTACTCTTAAGCCAAATTCTGAACACTGAACCAAACACACACACACACTCTCAGAAAGATGGTCAGATAAACACAGCTGTGAGCCCTAAGGAAATACACACACAGAGAACATCAGGCCTAACAGGGCCTGTACAGTTGGAAAGAGACAGGGAATTGAAGGCAACATTGACATGCATACACTCACTGCCAGTGGGAGCAGGCCTTGCCTAGGCCTAATAGAAATAAATAATCCAGAGTGTAGCATTCCTATCAGCCCAACTTCAAGCTAGGCTACCATTGTAGTGACAGAAAGGGGCGGAGCTTATCCAGTCCTCAGTGACTAGGCCTACTATACAGCCCCGTCCAATGAGCATCAAGGTTGTGTGGATACTCCCCTCCCCGCCCCCACCCCTACTGTTCCACCCATGCCAAGTTAGATTAGGCTAGCCTAGCCTACAAGCAGGCCATCCTGTAGGCTACTGGGAAATCAGCAAAGTAAGCTAGGCCTACTTCTCTCTCTCTCTCTCTCTTCATCTGCAGTGATCTATCATTATATAGGCCTATCTGTTTGATTGATTCGGCCTATTGTTTGGCTGGTTGGCTATGTGCTTAAATGTTGGATTGGATCTTTCTTTATTGTAGATGTGCAGTTTTTGGTCATTGCCTGTATAGTTAAATGCTTGACTTTGTTTTATTGATTTATTTATCAATCTTTGCTGTTTGCATATTTGATGCTTTTTTTTCCTTTCTTTCTCCTTGATTCTGTTTGTCATGTAAAATGGATTCAGACTGATAACAACACGGAGCATGATCCTAAAAACAACATGTATTCTGTCCACCAGTCCTCTTCCTCATGAGCACAGTGTATCAGCTCTAAGCTTGTAACATGTTGCTGTGCTGCTGATGACTAGTTCATATTATATTAACATAAGTGCTGACTCCACTATCCCCAAACATCTTTTCGGATGAGAGGGATGAGACTGTAAACCGAGGTCCCTGCAAACACATACAGAATAATGCATGCAGAATATCTTGCATGCAGAATATCTTGCGCACACACGTTAAATCCTGCTCTGTTTTTCTTTTCGGTAAGAGTTAGGCCATTGTGTGCCGGTGGGAACAGATGACATGATTTACAAAACTGCATACACACAGGGACTGAATGAAAAAAAGCACATGAGTGCTTATTCCATTATCCTCGATATAAAATGAATTATATATATAATTATATAATCATATATATATATATAAACTTTGGATCAGTGGTCAAGAGGTAGCGGCCTGCATAAAGCGACTTTTCGGTGGGAATGGTTCAAACCGTATTAGCCCAAAACTTTCCCCCATCCATTAGACCATGAGTGGTGGTCTGGGTGCTAGTCTTTCGGATGGGACAATAAACCAGGTCCTGTGTGTGTTACACAAAATTATTTAGTGCAAGTAAAAGTTTGACAACTTGACAAAAATGCGCATTTTGAGGAAAAAATTTGAACTGAATGTCAAAGTCAATTGGACGAGACAAAAACCGAGGTCCTGTGTGCTAACGCTGGCAGAACATTTTGCGCACGTTAAAACCCTGTTCTGCCTTCCGAGTGTGCCGATAGGAGCAAATGACAAAATTATATATATATATATATATATATATATATATATATATATATATATATAATATATATATATATATATATATATATATATATAACCAAACATGCTTACAAGTTACAGGTGTCGCTTTTAGACACCATCCTTGAGTCCCCAGCATGGCTCGGGGATATACATATAGATAGATATCTATCTATCTATCTATCTATCTATCTATCTATCTATCTATCTATCTATCTCTCTCTCTCTCTCTCTCTCTCTCTCTCTCTCTCTCTCTCTCTCTCTCTCTCTCTCTCTCTCTCTCTATATATATATATATATATATATATATATGCATGCTTAGTAGGCCTGCACTTGTGGCAACGCCCTGTCCCTGGGAGAGCAGCCCGAAATTTTACGCTGAGAAATCTGCTTGACATAACGTGGTATTAAAAAAAATAAAATAAAAGAACCCAGGCAACCAGAGGGTTGTCCATAGCAAAATTCTGTAGGAAAAAAAGTCTCTTTAATAGGGAAACAAATACAGTTGCAGACAGGAAGAAGAAGAAGAAGAAAAAAGGTGGCACTGCACTTTGTGGCGATGCCTTCTCCCCGGGAGAACAGCCCGATTTCACGAAGAGAAATCTGCTGTGACATAAGGTGGTGTACACACACACACACACACACACACACACACACACACACACACACACACACACACACACACACACACATGCACGCAGGCCCTAGACTATTATATATAAAGGTAAAGGTGTCCAATAACCTAGGTGGTGTTAGGGGAGCCAGGCATCAGAGACCTTAGCTTCTCTAAGGGCCAGCATATTGAGGGTGGTGTTGATATCTTCTCCCTCCCTGACACTTAAGAGTGCAGGTACCCATTTACAGCTGGGTGAACTGGGGGGGGGGGACTGTACTGAAGCCAAGGCCTGCAAAGGGTCACCCATCCAACTGGTAACCACCTGGATGCTACTTAACTTCACTTGGGGAAAGCAAGCGCTCTGACCACTTAGCTATCCCGCCCCCTAAATATAATTATATAGACTATAAAACTATTGAGATTGTGTGTGTGTGTGTGTGTGTGTGTGTGTGTGTGTGAGAGAGAGAGAGAGAGAGAGAGAGAGAGAGAGAGAGAGAGAGAGAGAGAGAGAGAATTATCAGTGAAAAGGATAAAAAACTAATATTTTCAGTCTAAATCTGGAATCAATCCAATCAAGTCAAACACACACACACCCGGCGCGTGCCTACATACACACACATACACACACCCATACACACACTCACGCACCCAAGCACCTAAGCACCCAGCACAAGCACAAGCAAGCAGCATGCACAAGCACCCATGCACACACACACACACACACACACACACACCTAGCAGATCGAACATTGTGCTTGCAATCTGAGGGGGTTCGAATCCCCTTCAAGGGGATTTTCCCCCAGTTAACATCAGTGCAGACTTCACTTTCCCCAAAAGTCCTTTGGATGAGATTATAAACCAAGGCCCCCGTGAGCTAACACATGCACAACAGTTTGGGCACATGTTAAATCATGTTCCGCTTAGGGAAAGAATAGCCCATTGTGTACCCGTTGGAACATACAAAATTTACAAAACTGCATACACACAAGCAGTGGATGTAAAAAAAGCATATGAGTGCTTATTCCATTATCATCGCTATAAAAGAATAAAGGATTAAATCTCTCTCTCTCTCTCTCTCTCTCTCTCTCTCTCTCTCTCTCTCTCTCTCTCTCCCCCTCTCTCCTTCGGATGAGATGTTAAAGGGAGGCCCGTGTGTTCCCACACGCAGAACATCTTGCGCACACATTAAATCCTGTTCCACTTTCGTAAGAGTAGGCCATCATGTGCTGGTGGGAACAGATGACATTTACAAAACTGCATACACAGGGGGACTGGATGTAAAAAAGCACAAGAGTGCTTATTCCATTATCCTCGATATAAAATCAAAATCAAATCAAATCACACACAGGCCATTGTGTGCCGGTGGGAGCAATGACAAAATTTACAAGACTGCATACACACCAGGACTTAATGTAAAAAACACACAAACACTTTAGTGCTTATTCAATTATCCTCGAAATGATAAAAAAAGACATGCAAATAAATAATAATCACACACACACATGTACACACGCAAACACACATACAGATACAAACACAAACACACAGGCTCCCTCACACACAAGCCCACACACTTAGGCTACAGACCCATATATACACTAGCCCCCCCCCCTCCCCCCAAAAAAAAATGTGTGTGTGTGTGTGATGTTTTCATTTGAAGCTATCTTGGGATGTTTAGACCAATATGAAATGTAGCTGTCTTGTATCTTTCAAGATTATGATTCGTATCAATAATATCTGTCAGTATCGTACTTGTGCTTGACAGGATAATTTAAGTGTTTTTGACTTGACTGGTTGTTAAAGGTGTTTATTTCAATTTTAATATATTTTATTTTATGTTCTTGTCAGTTGATGTTTCAAATCTCCATTTTGTAGGAATATAATTTCCGTGTTGATTGGGCAGTACCATAGCGAGATTTTACTGTCTGCTAGGCTCCACCTGCCTATTGCTTGTTCCCGCTGCTGTGCAAGTAGGCCAAGGCCAAGGGGACATAACCTCAGAGAATGATTAGGCGTTTTCTGTCACTGTTGCCGATAGGTCAATTCTGGCCAACCATTGTTTTTCTTTTAGATTAAGCCTACCACAAAAAAACAAGATGGCGGAACAATTCGTAAGTTTTGTTGATAAGATGGAAAACAATTCATGAAGAAAAGATATTGTGACAGTAACAGAGGGCCACAGTTCAATGTGCCATTAATGGAAGGATTTTTGTCTTTGTCACCTGATTAAGATTGAGTGCTTTGCTTTCTGCACCCTTCACTGGTTAAAATGGAGGTAGGCCTAGGTTACCTGTTGTGACCATTTTATCTTCTTTTTTTTAATTGATTAGGCCTGTATATTAGGTGATAGATCTGTACATGAAGGTATCGAATTTGTAAGGGGGCTGGTTGTATGAAGATCAGAAGACCAAAAAAAAAAATGCAGCAAAAAAAAAAAAAAATCTTTCTCTTTTGTACAGATATGTAGGATGGCTAAAGGGAGACAATCCCCCCAATTCTCTTTTCATTTCAAGAACTTTTGGCCCAGGTGTCTC
>CM060327.1:54288494-54295994 GCA_030674155.1 Stramonita haemastoma | reverse complement strand
ATTTGTTTAATCTGTTATATCGAGGATAATGGAGTAAGCACTCGTGTGCATTTTTACATCCAGTCTCCGTGTGTATGCAGTTTTGTAAATTTTGTCATCTGTTTCCACCGGCACGCATTGGCCTACTATTATGAAAAGTGGAACAGGATTTAGTGTGCACGCAAGATGTTCTGCGTGTGTTCACACACGGGCCTTGGTTTATAGTCTCAGCCGAAAGACTTTTGGGGGAGTGGAGTCGGTACTGATGTTTGTGTGTGTGTGTATGTGTGTGTTGTTGTTGTTGTTGTTGTTTTTGTTGTCATCATCGTTGTCGTCGTACTGTCCAAGAAAGTATGGCAGAACCAATTTCTCTGCCTCTCAACAAAAACCCAAGCTGTGGTGGCCCTGCCCTGTTGTATGGTTCAGAAACCTTGGTCCTGTACTGTTATCAGCTGATCAAGCTGTTGGAGCGCTTCCATCAAAGCTGCCTTCCTTCCAACCTTGGCGTTCAGTGGCAAGATAACATCAGCAATGAAGAAATTCTTCACAGAGTCAACCTGCCTAGTCTGGAGTCCATAGTGCTGCAGCAGCAACTTGATTGGGCTGAAGATGGGGCAAAGATGGAGGACACAAGAAATACTGAAGCTGTCTTCTTTGGCCAGCTGAAACAGGGCAAAGGTCACTGCTGCATTCCCAGGAAAGGCTTCAGAGACTAAGTGAAGAAGCAGTTGTTATAAGCAGGAATACAGAACCAGACATGGCATGGGGACAAGTTTTGCTATTCCACCCAAAGGGCCAGCAGAAAGTTTGAACTTCCGAGAAGCATCACAGCAAAAGAGAAGTAAGAGGCGGGAGTGTGCAATGGGTTGATAGGTGAAGTTGGCTGTAAGACAGTTCTAAAAGCCCCCTTGTTTAGGCCAGAATAGATTGGTTTGGGATTCCTTTTTCTCAGTCCCCCTTTCAGTTGAGGATACTTCTGTGTGAACATTGTGGCTTCAGTTCAGGTATTGGTAGGTTAACCTGGGGATTAACCACATTTTTCAGTGCTGTGAATGTCTGTTATTGGTATGTTTTATTTATATATTTTTTTTTTCTTTCAAGGATAATAGAATAAGCACTCATGTGCTTTTTTACAACTGATCCCTATGTATATGCAGTTTTGTAAATTTTGTCAGCTGTTCCTACTGGCACACAATGGTATACTTTTCTGAAAAATGTAACAGGCTTTAACATGTGTGCAAGAGGTTCTGCATGTGTTCGCACACATGATGTCAGTTTGTAGTCTCTTTTGAGGAGCTTTTGGGGGAGTGGAGTTGGTGTTGGTGGTGTGTGTGCATGTGTGCGTGTGTGTGCGTGTGTGTGTGCGTGTGCATGTGTGTGTGCATGTGTGTGTGTGTGTGTGTGTGTGCGTGTTTGTGTGTGTGTGCATGTGTGTTTGTGTGTGTGTGTGTGTGTGTGCTTGTGTGTTTGTGTGTGTGTGTGTGTTGTATGTGTGCGTGTGGTTGCGTGTGAGTAGATCACTACATGTGTGTGAGAGAGAGATTGGGGAAGAGAGACAGAGGCAGAGACAAGTCAAAGTCAAGTCAAAAATATTTAATCCTCCCTGAAGGGCAATTACAACACTTACAGGCATATTGATATGAATCATAATCAAAAGACACAAGATAGCTATATTTCATATTTTTTTCAAACATTATATGCTTCAAATAAAAATATCACAAACACTCACACTCTTACGCGCGTGCGCGCGCACATACACACACACACAAAGAAACACACACACACACACACACACACACACACAGCCCAGAGCTCTATACCTCATTACCTGTTAGAAATCAGCTGTGTACGTTTGTTTCTTTGTACTGTTGTTGTTGTACAACCTTCCCCACCTCCCATCCTTTGGCCTTTCCCCTGTTGTCAAGGATTTGGTTCTGTCTTCAGTATAACCCTTCACAGTTCGTGTGTAGCTGATGCCATCATGATAGATTTACTGATAATCAGGATTCCTTCTGCTCTCAGTATAATCCTTCACAGTCTGTGTGTAGCTGATGACATCATGACAGATTTACTGATAATCAGGATTCCTTCTGCCCTCAGTGTAATCCTTCACATAGTCACATAGTCAGGATTCCTTTTTCTTTTTAGGAATCAAGTTGAGTTGGAGTGTGGTAGACATAAACATTTCTGTTTCTTAGCTTCTTGATTTAAAATGCTTTTGAACTGTCAGATGCATGTTCTGCAGAATCCTTTTGAATAAATGAAATGTTCAGTTGCCTTGAAGATATTACTGAATACTTCACTATATTTCTTGTTAAAAAAAATTTTCAAGTATAACTTTTCAGGGTGTGGTCAGGCTGGGCACTGTTCAGTAACATGACTCTGTCCAGTATGAACCAGAAATTCTCTCCAGCAGTCTGCAGGACATTGGCACCAGCTGTTAGCTCCTTCATGGAATTTTTAGCTAGCAAGAAACAGGGTGTGGAATTAAATAAATGAATGAAAATTTAAAAGAAAAATCCCACATAGACACAGAGACAGACACAGAGAGAAACACACACACACACACACACACACACACACACACACACACACACACACACACACACACACACACACAAACATTTTGATAGGTATGTTGTTGAATGTTTAGAATTAATAGTGTTTTGTGGTGCTTAATTTTTATATATATATTTTTTTATAAAGATACTCTGTAAAGCGACAGTTTGAAATGCAAGGCTGGGTCTTAGTAAGCTTAGGTCAGTGGTGATAGTCTTCAGATGCTTGGGATTAAAGAGTTGTTGAATTGACCTCCAGATGGACATAGGCAGAGTGCTGTTAACTCGTGTTCAGGTTCAGGAGATGACTGAGTGAGGCTGTAAAAAGCTGTCCAAATGGCCGTCATTGGCTTGTAGCATTATTTCTTTTTCTTCTCCTTTTAAATAGAGTTGAGATGTTGCTTTTACTCAGATACAGGCTGGTCTATGGGACACACACACACACACACAACACACACACACACACACACACACACACACACACCACACACACACACACACACACACATACCTCTATTTAGTATTAATGAGATTTGGTACCATACCACTACATTGTTTTCAGACTTAGATACATTGTTGTTTTGATTATGCAATACTTCAAAACTTGAATATATATGACTGTAGTATTTTAAATGTAGATGATATATCACTATGCAGCATTCTGAATTTAAATATGACTATAACACTATAACATGGATTATTTTAAATGTAGATACATGTAACCCCCCCCCCCCCCCCTAGTAAATCTTGTGTAACCGGAAAGCCAGACAGGGATCAGATTGCATCCTTATTCAGTGTAGACTGTTGTGTTCATTTTCTCTGATGCTTTCCTGTCACTTCACAGTGCAGGGACTAGTCCTTTCTGCCAAGCTTTGCTCAGTATTTCCTTAAAGGTTTAGTGATAGGCTTTTCTCTAGTTCATTACACATCTCCCAGTTTTCCTGACACATTTCCCAGTTTTCTCTGTCCTATATATGGCATATATATTGTAGCATTAGTGAGGAAGCTTCAGTAGATGTATATCATTGGATATTTCTTTCATTTGGTTTAACTGATTAGCTCTCTTCTGTATCATTTTCTTGTTTCATCCACAGATCTGTCTGAAGAGAATGCTAACACATCGCTTTCAGTAGTCATGTGTGTGTGAACTTAACAGTTTGCAAACCTTTTCCCCCATCCCTACCCTCAAACACCCTCACCATTTAAAGACATACATACATGCAATCGCATATACGCATATAAGCACATGTGTTGGGAATTATGGGATGCGGTAGAGATTAAGAGATAGATAAAGATGACAAAATTTTATTTATTGGCGGTAATAGATTAGGCAGAATGACTTTATAAAAAAAATCTTACCCTCAGAGAGAGAGAGAAAGTTCAACCCAACGAAAATATTTTTTTCCTTTTGCAAGACTTCAAATTAATTTTCAGAACCCATGTTTGAAGAGGACGCATTTGTCAGCAGTGAACCAGTGTGGTAAGCCACACTCCCTTACACCTAAAAGTAACTCGGGATTCATTTCTTTCGGGGTTATCAAATAGGGATTCATAATACCTTCACTCAAGCATGAAAGTCCTTTTTTAGAACGCACCCCACACCCCACAACATTTGCACTCGCCCATGCATTCGTACGCGCACGCATGCATGCATGCACACATACCCACCTACCTCACCCCCCCTTCACACCACCACCTACCTACCCCCAGGATGAGGGCACGCCCCACAGTAGTGATGTGGGTGGCTGAAAAGTCCGAGCTGAAAAGCTCGTCCTCTTCCCATATGTAATGGTCAGAAACGTCAAGCAAGAGCACTAAAAGAGAGCAAGTACCGCAAAGCTTACCAACTCTCAGGCTCGAGAAAGCTCCTGTCGTGTTCTTAAGAAAATGGCGCCTGGCCAGAGGCCCAGGGAAAATGTTTGGGGTCATTTTTGTGTACACACAAACATGGACAAGCACGAGCACACACACACAAACCGGAATACACACTACATGAACACAGACACACACAAACACAGACACACACACATACTTAAGGGGAGGTGGGGGGGGGATGGACTTGGATGCCTTAAGGGTTGGTTTGTGGGCCTTGTTTGATAGTTCTGGGGGGTGAACCTGTGGTGCTGGAGGGTCTTTGGAGGTTGGGGTTATCACCGGGTGTTGTTTTGGCAGCAATTTGCTTTTGAACATAATGATCCGTTTTTCTTTCAGTAAAAAATTTTGTATTTGCAAGAAAACATTGGATGAGACTTTGATTTCTCACCAAGAACATTTGTGCATACTACAGTGAAGACTTGCACACTCGTGTGCATACTTGAATACCCCCCCCCCCCCCCCCCCCCCCCCCCCCCACACACAAAACACATACCCCAAGCGCACCTCGACTGGAATACACTACCAAGTAGAAAACACTGTCTTTCTTGTTAGCTGCATGTCCTCTATACATGTGCAAGTTCAGCCTGCTGTAGAAGATGTGTGCAGAACTGACGTGTTCCTCAGGACAGAGTCAGTCACCTGCAAGTTGGATTTTCTCTTTGTTGGCTTTGATTTTCTCTTTTTGGCTTTGATTTCTCTTATTGGTCTTTATTTTCTCTTTATTGGATTTTTATTTTTTTTGTTTGCTTTGATTTTCTCTTTGTTGGTTTTTATTTTCTCTTTTTGTTGATTTCCTTTATTGGCTTTGATTTTTCTCTTTGTTGGCTTTGTTTTCTCTCTTTGTTGGCTTTGATTTTCTCTTTATTGGTTTGATTTTCTCTTTTTGGCTTTGATTTTCTCTTTGTTGGCTTTAATTTTTCTCTTTATTTGGATTTGATTTTCTCTTGTTGGTTTGATTTTTCTCTTTATTTGGTTTGGATTTTCTCTTTTATTTGGATTTGATTTTCTCTTTGTTGGTTTGATTTTCTCTTTGTTGGCTTTGATTTTCTCTTTTTGGCTGGGGTTTGGTCTTTGTTGCTTTGATTTTCCTTTGTTGGCTTTTTCAGTAAGGGATTCATTTCCTGATCAGAGTTTTTTAAAACATGCCTATAACCTGTTAATTCAACATTTCTTTATTTTTTCGGTAATCATCTTTTTTTCATAGTAAAAAAACTGTCACCATCTTTCAGTGAGAAGTTTGCAAGCTAAAGGGGTCTTCTTGATTTTCTTTTTGGCTGCTACATTTTCTTTATTTATTTTTTATTTTTATTTTTATTTTTTTTTTTTTTTTTTTTTTAGGGTGCTCCATTTTTTTTTATTTCCCCGAAAAAAAGTTTGTAGCTCAACCATTTCCTGGCCTCCTCATCATTACACAATTCTCCGACAAAGCCAAAAATAGACAGTCCGTTAACCAATGTCAGTTTTCCCTTTTCCAGCTAAGTTGACCACTTTTAAAACATTTTATAAAAGCATAATTTCATGATAGTACATAAATAATTAGCTCCCTTTCTCTCAGAAAATTTTCTTTTCTGCAAGAAAATGTCTGTCCAAAAAAGGTAATTTTGAAACATTAACACATTTAAAAGCCAAGGGAAAGACGATAAAAAAGATTTAACTCTGTTTGACACATGACATTAAAGATGTTGATGAATTTTTTTATTTATTCCCCCAAAGTCCCAGCCTACTGCCTGACCGACTGGTGTAATTAATAGTAATATAAAACACAGTGGAACATAAAGCTGGTAACCCCGCAGTGACTGACAGGATTGGTGTGTGACTTAGCTACATGATTCTGCAGTGGTTTAAACAGAGGTACTTTACCATGTAGCACTGTAGACCTAGAAACAAGCCTGTGTAGCACTCCAGAAATCTCAACTCATTCTTTTATCAAAATCTTTCATTAAACTGCTTTTTCTAGGCTGCTTTCTTTTTTTGTTCTGAAGACTATAAAAATATGATCATTCATTAGTCACTGATGGATCAGTCTTATGCTCTCTTTTTTTTTGCCTTAGCCTTTGTGTTTGAAAAGAGTTATTTTGTCAAAGAGTGGAATGTTCGGAATAGATGTTGAGTTTATCAGACAGGTGATGGTGGTGGGTGACCTCAGCCAGATGATGCACAAATGTGGCTTTTGGGATGGTCCTGTGTTTTACATCAGCATGGAGGACCTCACAGAAAGCGACCAGGAGTCAAAACCAGTAGATGATAGAGAGTGTTCAGAAACATGAAAACATTCAGCAACATACCAGTAGATAATAGAATGTTCAGAATTGTGAACAGATTCAACAACATACTTGTGGAGATTTTTTTTTTTTTTGGGGGGGGGGGGGGAGGGGGGGGGGGAGGTTGTTAGCACCTGATTTTTTCAAACTAAAAATTCCTGAAGACGGTTGGTAGCTGGTAAATGACCTGTAGACACAGCTGGGGGAGGTGACATTTCAAGAAGAAACCCAAATCTCTGTGACTTTTCAGAAATTGTATTTATTTTATAACTGTCAGTGTTTTAACTTCCCCCTCCCCCACCCCCCTCCCCCCACTACGTTTTACAGGTTTGGGTTCTAAAATCTGTATTCACACTTTTCAGGGCAGATGATTTTCATGTATAAGAAACCAGGTTGGTTTGACCTGTTGCTTTACAAAGGTTTGACTGTCAGTCCATTGTATGGGATGTTGATTGTTTGTGTCATCCTGACTATTCTCTACATTTCCTGTCTGCTTAAGAACTATTACTCCATTTGTTGGCTTCATACGGCAAACATCCTCTTATCTCTGAAAGTTTGGACTTTCTGAGTTTAGCATGTTTCTGCTCCAGTTTCTGTGAAAGTTTTCTTCTTTGTGCTTCTGTTGGGAAACATCTTTTGTAGGGACTGCAGTCTTCACATGGTTGTGTTTCTGCAAGGTTTTCACAGCACTTTTTCTCAGCTCTGTTTGTGACTGACGTATTAAGGACAGGTTTTGCAGTGTGTCTGGGCACTCCAGTTCTTCCCCGAGTTTTTCTCCCCCCCCCCCTTTCTTTCTGTATCTTGTCTAACCCCACCCCTGTCCTTTT
>CM060327.1:54233361-54288394 GCA_030674155.1 Stramonita haemastoma | reverse complement strand
TTTGAACTGTCAGATCATGTTCTGCAGAATCCTTTTGAATAATGAAATGTTCAGTTGCCTTGAAGATATTACTGAATACTTCAGTATATTTCTTGTTAAACCTATTTTTTCAAGTATGACTTTTCAGGGTGTGGTCAGGCTGGGCACTGTTCAGTAACATGACTTGTCCAGTATGAACCAGAAATTCCTCCAGCAGTCTGCAGGACATTGGCACTAGCTGTTAGCTTCTTCATGGAATTTTTAGCTAGCAAGAATCAGGGAGTGGAATTAAATAAATGAAAAAATTAAAGAAAAATCCCCATAGACACAGAGACAGACACAGAGAACCCACACACCACACACACACACACACCACACAAAAACCCACACAAAACCACACAATTTGATAGGTATGTTGTTGAATGTTTAGAATTAATGGTGTTTTTGTGGTTTAAATTTTTATATTATTTTTTTTTATAAAGATACTCTGTAAAGTGACAGTTTAAATGCAAAGGCTGTGTCTTAGTAAGCTTAGGTCAGTGATGACAGTCTTCAGATGATTGGGATTAAGAGTTGTTGAATGACCTCCAGATGGACATAGGCAGAGTGCTGTTAACTCGTGTTCAGGTTCTGGAGATGACTGAGTGAGGCTGTAAAAAGCTGTCCAAATGGCCGTCATTGGCTTGTAGCCATTATTTCTTTTTCTTCTTCTTTTAAATAGAGTTAAGATGTTGCTTTTACTAGATACAGGCTGGTCTATGGGAGACAACACACACACACACACACACACACACACACACACACACACACACACACACACACACACACACACACACACACATACCTCTACTTTAGTATTAATGAGATTTGGTACCATACACTACATTGTTTTCAGACTTAGATACATTGTTGTTTTGATTATGCAATACTTCAAACTTGAATATATATGACTGTAGTATTTTAAATGTAGAGATATATCACTATGCAGCATTTGAATTTAAATATGACTATAACACTATAACATGGATTATTTTAAATGTAATACATGTAACCCCCCCCCCCCCCCCAGTAAATCTTGTGTAACCGGAAAGCCAGACAGGGATCAGACTGCATCCTTATTCAGTGTGACTGTTGTGTTCATTTTCTCTGATGCTTTCCTGTCACTTCACAGTGCAGGGACTAGTCCTTTCTGCCAAGCTTTGCTCAGTATTTCCTTAAAGGATTTAGTGATAGGCTTTTCTCTAGTTCATTACACATCTCCCAGTTTTCCTGACACATTTCCCAGTTTTCTCTGTCCTATATATAGCATATATATTGTAGCATTAGTGAGGAAGCTTCAGTAGATGTATATCATTGGATATTTCTTTCATTTGGTTTAACTGGATTAGCTCTCTTCTGTATCCTTTTCTTGTTTCATCCACAAATCTGTCTGAAGAGAATGCTAAGCACATCGCTTTCAGTAGTCATGTGTGTGTGAACTTAACAGTTTGCAAACCTCTCCTCCACCCCTACCCTCAAACAACCTCACCATTTGAAAGACAATACATACATGCAATCGCATATACGCATATAAGCACATGTGTTGGGAATTAGGGATGCGGTAGAGATTAAGAGTTAGAGAGATAAAGATGATGAAAATTTTATTTATTAGCGGTAATAGATTAGGCAGAATGACTTTATAAAAAAAAATCTTACCCTCAGAGAGAGAGAGAAAGTTCAATCCGAACAAAAATATTTTTTTCTTTGCAAGACTTCAAAATTAATTTTCAGAACCAGTGTTGAAGAGACGCATTTGTCAGCAGTGAACCCCTGTGGGTAAGCCACACTCCCTTACACCAAAAGTAACTCGGGATTCATTTCTTTCGGGTTATCAAATGGGATTCATAAACCTTCACTCAAGGCATGAAAGTCCTTTTTAGAACGCACACACACCCCACACATTTGCACTCGCCCATGCATTCGTATGCGCACGCATGCATACATGCACACATACCCACCTACCTCACCCTCACCTTCACACCACCACCTACTCACCCCAGGATGAGGGCACGCCCCACAGTAGTGATGTGGGTGGCTGAAAAGTCCGAGCTGAAAAGCTCGTCCTCTTCCCATATGTAATGGTCAGAAACGTCAAGCAGAACACTAAAAGAGAGCAAGTACCGCAAGCTTACCAACTCTCAGGCTCGAGAAAGCTCCTGTCGTGTTCTTAAGAAAATGGCGCCTGGCCAGAGGCTCCAGGGGAAATGTTTGGGGTCGTGTTTGTGTACACACAAACATGGACAAGCATGAGCACACACACACAAACCGGAATACACACTACAGAACACAGACACACACAAACACAGACACACACACACATCTTAAGGGAAGGTGGGGGGGGATGGACTTGCGATGCCTTGAGGGTTGGTTTGTGGTCCTTGTTTGATAGTTCTGAGGGGGTGATCCTGTGGTGCTGGAGGGTCTTTGGAGGTAGGGTTTATCACCGGGGTGTGTTTTGGTCAGCAATTTGCTTTGAACATAATGATCCGTTTTTCTTTCAGGTAAAATTGTGTATTTGCAAGAAAACTTGGATGAGACTTTGATTTCTCACCAAGAACATTTGTGCATACTACATTGAAGACTTACTCGGTGCATACTTGAATACCACACACACACACCACCCCCACACACACACACACACACACACATACCTAAGCGCACCTCAACTGGAATACACTACCAAGTAGAAAACACTGTCTTTCTTGTTAGCTGCATGTCCTCTATACATGTGCAAGTTCAGCCTGCTGTAGAAGATGTGTGCAGAACTGACGTGTTCCTCAGGACAGAGTCAGTCACCTGCAAGTTGGATTTTCTCTTTGTTGGCTTTGATTTTCTCTTTGTTGGCTTTGATTTTCTCTTTATTGGCTTTGATTTTCTCTTTATTGGATTTGATTTTCTCTTTGTTGGCTTTGATTTTCTCTTTGTTGGCTTTGATTTTCTCTTTGTTGGCTTTGATTTTTCTCTTATTGGCTTTGATTTTCTCTTTGTTGGCTTTGATTTTCTCTTTGTTGGCTTTGATTTTCTCTTTATTGGATTTGATTTTCTCTTTGTTGGCTTTGATTTTCTCTTTATTGGCTTTGATTTTCTCTTTATTGGATTTGATTTTCTCTTGGTTGCTCTTGAGTTTTCTCTTTTGTTGCGCATTGGATTTTTCTCTTTGTTGGCTTTGATTTTCTCTTTGTTGGCTTTGATTTTCTCTTTGTTGGCTTTTTCAGTAAGGGATTCATTTCCTGATCAGAGTTTGAAAACATGCCTATACCTGTTAATTCAACATTTCTTATTTTTCTGGTAATCATCTTTCTTTCATAGTAACAACTGTCACCATCTTTCAGTGAGAAGTTTGCAAGCTAAAGGGGTCTTCTTGATTTTCTTTGGCTGCTCTTCTTATTTTACTTTTATCTTTATTTATTTTTATTTTTATTTTTTAGCTGCCCATTTCTTTCAAAAAAAAGTTTGTAGTCTAACCATGCCTGGCCTCCCATCATTACACAAGATTCCCTGACAAAGCCAAACTGGACAGTCCTTAACCAATGTCAGTTTTCCTTCTTCCAGCTAAGTTGACTACATTCTAAAATATGTGATAAAAGCATATTTTCATGATAGTACTATAAATATTAGTCCCTTTCTCATCAAATTGTTTTTCTGCAAGAAAATGTCTGTCCAAAAAGGTAATTTTGAAACATAAACACATTTAAAAGCACAAGTGAAGACGAGAAAAAGATTAACTCTGTTTGACACATGACATTAAAGATGTTGATGAATTTGTTATTTATTCCCCCAAAGTCCCAGCCATACTGCCTGACCGACTGGTGTAATTAATAGTAATATTACACACAGTGGACATAAGCTGTACCTGCAGTGACTGACTAGAATTGGTAGTGTGACTTAGCTACATGATTCTGCAGTGGTTTAAACAGAGGTACATGACCATGTAGCACTGTAGACCTAGAAACAGCCTGTGTAGCACTCCAGAAATCTCAACTCTATTCTTTTATCACTCTTTCATTAAACTGCTTTTTCTAGGTGCTTTCTTTTTTTTTCTGAAGACTACAAAGAATATGATCATTCATTAGTCACTGATGGATACAGTCTTATGCTCTCTTTTTCTTTTGCCTTACCATGTGTTTGAAAAAGTTATTTTGTCAAAGAGTGGAATGTTTGGAATAGATGTGAGTTATCAGACAGGTGTTGTGGTGGGTGACCTCAGGCAGATGTGCACACTGTGGCTTGGTATGGTCCTGTGTTCACCTCAGCATGGAGGACCTCACAGAAAGCTGACTTGGAGTCAAAACCAGTAGATGATAGAGAGTGTTCAGAACATGAAAACATTCAGCAACATACCAGTAGATAATAGATGTTCAGAATTGTGAACAGATTCAACAACATACTTGTGGAGATTTTTTTTTTTTAGGAGGGGGGGGGTGGAGGGGGGGGGGGGGTTGTTAGCACCTGATTATTTCAGAACTAAAAATTCCTGAAGACGGTTGGTAGCTGGTGAAATGACCTGTAGACAAGCTGGGGGAGGTGACATTTCAAGAAGACCAAGTCTCTGTGACTTTTCAGAAATTGTATTTATTTTATAACTGTCAGTGTTTAACTTCCCCCTCCCACCCTCCCCCACTAGTTTTACAGGTTTGGGTTCTAAAATCTGTATTCACACTTTTCAGGGCCAGATGATTTTCATGTATAAGAAGCCAGGTTGGTAGACATGTTGCTTTACAAAGGTTGACTGTCATCCATTGTATGGGGGTGTTGATCGTTTGTGTCATCCTGACTATTCTCTACATTTCCTGTCTGCTTAAGAATATTACTCCATTTGTTGGCTTCATACGGCAAACATCCTCTATCTTGAAAGTTTGACTTTCGAGTTTAGCATGTTTCTGCTCCAGTTTCTGTGAAAGTTTTCTTCTTTGTGCTTCTGTTGGGGAAACATCTTTTGTAGGGACTGCAGTCTTCACATGGTTGTGTTTCTGCAAGGTTTTCACAGCACTTTTTCTCAGCTCTGTTTGTGACTGACTGTATTAAGGAAGGTCTGCAGTGTGTCTGTGGCACTCCAGTTCTTCCTGAGTTTCTCCCCCCCCTTTCTTTCTGTATCTGTCTAACCCCACCCCTGTCCTTTGTGTGTTGATTGTGACATGTAGGAAAATATGGATACAGTCTTTGAGTGGAGTGGAAAAGTGACAGGATGTGTGTGTGTATGTGTGTGTGTGTGTGTGTGTGTGTGTTGTGTGTGTGTGTGTGTGTGTGTGGTGTGTGTAGAGCAGTATTTGAAGTGGTGATAGTAATAGTGGTAGCTGTAGCATTAGTAAGGGAGTAAAATATTATAATAGCAAAAGTAGTAATGGTAGTATTCCATCTAATGTCTGTCTACATCAGTGATACTACATGTGCAAGAGTTAAAGAAAGAGACAGGGATAGAGAGAGAGTGTTTGTGAATAAGAGAGAGAGTTGGTGTGTGTGTGTTGTGTGTGAGTGTGTGTGTACACACATGCTGGTACCGCTTTCACCTCCCTGAAGGATCCTTTGGAACATGCTGTGCCCTGTTAAACAGCCAGTCATCTGTTGTGGCTGGTGGTTGCCAAAGGTGGTCATAGCCAGGGAGGGGGAGTGGGGATAAGCTGCACTGCCTAGACAGTGCTCCTTAACCCTGTGTCTTTAGCAGCCAGAAACCAAAGCCCAACTCCTGTCCTTCCTGGCAGGACTGTTTTCACAGATAGGCGAACTGGTTGATTAGGAAGGCAGCTTTTTTTTTTTTTAAAGGGGGGGGGGGGGGGGGGACGCAAAGAACTTGTTAGCCTCGGAAAGCTTGTTTTCAGGGGGTGGGGAAGAATCGGTTATCCTGGGAAAGTGGTTATCTTGGAAGGCAGTTTTTTGTTGTGTTTTTTTTGGGTGGGGGGGGGGGAGTAGTACAGCATAATAGTAGTAATGCAGCCAGCATAAGTAACATCCCTAGTTCTGCTTGATCAAAGCAGACAGCTGTCAGTGCAGTCAGCATCCTGGATAGATTCAGAATGGTCAGAGTGATGTCCAAGGCTTTCTACACACAGCTTTGACTGAACCTTGTCTGCTTGTTTTTTTGTGCGGGGATTTTCTGATTTGGTTTTAAAGTCACTTCAGCCAGAGTTGTATTGAAGTCTTCCAAAGGAACTGCTGTGACACATCAGATAGATGGGACTGCTGACTCATCAGACAGGAGTAGGTGTGAACTACTGTGCACATTCAGCTTCCTCTATACATGTCAGACATGGATCCCTGACAGCACATGGAGAAAACAAATTCCAAGCCACGGACACAAAGTTTCACTGCAAGATAGAGAACATCAAATACAGAGCTGTCACCAGTAGACAAGTGTCACCAGTGGACAAGTGTCAGCAGATATACTGATCCATTGTCCACGTGTCAGCGTTCCATTGTCCATTTGTCAGCATTCCATTGTCCATGTGTCAGCGTTCCTTTGTCTATGTGTCAGCGTTCTTTGTCCATGTGTCAGCGTTCCAGTGTCCATGTGTCAGCGTTCCAGTGTCCATGTGTCAGCGTTCCAGTGTCCATGTGTCAGCGTTCCAGTGTCCATGTGTCAGCGTTCCAGTGTCCATGTGTCAGCGTTCCAGTGTCCATGTGTCAGCGTTCCAGTGTCCATGTGTCAGCGTTCCATTGTCCATGTGTCAGTGTTCCATTGTCCATGTGTCAGTGTTCCATTGTCTATGTGTCAGTGTTCCATTGTCTATGTGTCAGTGTTGCATTGTCCATGTGTCAGTGTTCCATTGTCCATGTGTCAGCAAGTGTGACATGCCCATGAAAAACAGGCAACCTGCCTGTATATGTGGCACACCATCTATTCCCCTGTGTGTGTGTATGTGTAAGTGTGTGTAAGTGTGTGTGTATGTGAGTAAGTTTATGAGTGTGTGTGTGTGTGTGAATGAGTATGTGAGTAAGTGTATGAGTGTGTGAGTGTGTGGTGTGTGGTGTGTGAGTAGTGAGTAAGTGTATGAGTGTGTGTGTGGTGTGTGTGTGTGTGTGTGTGTGTGAGTGTGTGTGTGTGTGTGTGTGTGTGTGTGTGTGTGTTTTGTGTGTGTGTGTGTGTGTGTTTTGTGTGTGTGTGTGTGTGTGTGAGAGAGAGAGAGATAGAGTGTGAGTGAGTGAGTGAGTGTGCTTGTGTGTGTGTGTGTTTGTCTGTGTTTTATGTATATTTTGTGTGTGTGTGTGTGTGTGTGTGTGTGTGTGTGTGTGTGTGTGTGTGTGAATACATTTATTTGTCAAAGTGGTGTTGTGCGCAAAAATCAACCAAGAAGCTGAAGACATCTGAGAATGGGCAAAGAGTAAGGGTTGGGGGGGGGGAAGTGGTATGCAACAAATATTATGTTTTTTTAGTTATTTATCTATTTATTCTTTTATATCTTTATTTAGTTTATTTTTGTATTTTATTCTTTTATATCGAGGATAATCGGATAAGCACTCTTGTGCTTTTTTTTTACATCCAGTCCTCGTATGTATGCAGTTTTGTAAATGTCATCTGTTCTCACCAGCACACAATCGTCTACTCTTACGAAAAGCGGAACAGGATTTAATGTGTCTGCAAGATGTTCTGCATGCATTCAACATGGGGCCATGGTTTAGAGTTTCATCCAAAGGACTTTGGCGGAGAGTGGAGTCAGCACTGATGTTAGCTCCAGGAGAAAAATCTCAAACGGGAATCGAACCTGGATCGTCAAATTGCGAGCGCAATGTTTTAACCACAAGACTAATAGAATAAGTACTGATATACTTTTTTTACATCCAGTCCCCATGTGTATGCACTTTTGTAAATTTTGTCATATGTTCCCACTGGCAAACAATAGCCTACTCTTTTGAAAAGAACAGGATTTAATGTGTGCGCATGATGTTTTGTATACATGGTCTGAGTTTATAGTCTCACTGGAAGGATTTTTGGAAGAGTTGTGGACATTGTGTACAAATATGTTCATTCTGTGAGTTGCAAGGTTGGTGTGTGGAGACAGCAGAAGACAGGACTGGGAGGAAGACAGTCAGGACTGTAGCAGAGGTAATTACACGGCAGTCGTTTTCCCCTGCTCTCAGATGCTGGTACCTAAGCCCTGATGATCTAATCTTAGCTCACGCACTTACCCATGGAAGGGTCCGCTTTCCTGCACTGAAGATAGCGTCTCATCCACTGTAGGAGTTACAATGGAGAAAAGTGAATACACAGATTTTAATTGAGAAAAGTGAATACACAGATTTTAATTTCCAACTTTTCAGTGCTTTGAAATATGTTTGCGGAATTCTTCAGCGCTATATTCAGGTGTATTCAATGCGGATTTCTCTTGTGAAGAGGTAAATCTGAATCAATATGTTTGATCTGCGTAGGAGTTTTAACAAAAAATAACAGCTGGATTGGATGTTCAGGTTGCTCTTCTTTGTTTAGTATTGAGTGGTAATTTTTGCACCAGTGATATAAATTGATTGCAATTTTCCTTCTGAATTGAGATAAATTTGATTTGTGACATGACATGACATTCTACTGACGATGGTTTTTGTTGCAGTCCCAGGGTTCCCATACCAAAGCAACCAGAAAATCAGGTAGCAAGCACATTTTTATTAGGGGTAAGTGCTGTGTATGTGTGTGTGTATTAAAAATTTTAATTAAAAAAACCAACTTTTATATCATGGATAATAGAATAAGCACTCATGTGCTTTTTACATCCATCCAGTCTCAAACTGATCCTCGGTTTATAGTCTCATCCAAAGGACTTTTTGGGAGAGTAGAGTCAGTACTGATGTTAACTCCAGGAGAAAAAAATTTGACATGTGTTCCCACTGGTGCACAATAGCCTACTGTTTTGAAAAGCAGAACGGGATTTAATGTGTGCGCATGGTGTTTTGCATGCATTCACACATGGCCTTGGTTTATAGTGTCATCAGGAAAACTTTTGGGGTAGTTGTGGACATTGTGTACATATATGTTCATTCTGTGAGTTGCAAGGTTGGTGTGTGGTGACAGTGGAAGACAGGACTGGAAGGAAGACAGTCAGGATCCTGGCAGAGGTAATTACACGGCAGTCATTGTCCCCCACTTTCCACTGCTCTCAGACGCTGGTACTTGAGCCCTGATGATCTAATCTTAGCTCACTCACTTACTGTATGGTCCACTTTCCTGTGCTCAAGATAGCGTGGCGTCCTTTCCTCTGTTCCTGTGGAGAAAAATGAACGCACAGATTTTAATTTCCAACTTTTCAGTGCTTTGAGATATGTTTGCGGAATTCTTCAGCGCTATATTGAGGTGTATTCAATGCAGTGTTCTCTTGTTGTGAAGAGGTAAATCTGAATCAATATGTTTGATCTGCGTAGGAGTTTTAACAAAAAATAACAGCTGGATTGGATGTTCAGGTTGCTCTTCTTTAGTATTGAGTGGTAATTTTTGCGCCAATGATATAAATTGATTGCAATTTTCCTTCTGAATTGAGATAAATTTGATTTGTGACATGACATGACAATCTACTGACGATGGTTTTTGTTGCAGTCTCAGGGTTCCCATACCAAAGCAACCAGAAAATCAGGTAGCAAGCACATTTTTATTAGGGGTAAGTGCTCTGTGTGTGAGTGTGTATTAAAAATTTTAATTAAAAAAAAATTCTTTTATATCGAGGATAATAGAATAAGCACTCATGTGCTTTTTATATCCATCCAGTCTCACACAGATCCTCAGGTTATAGTCTCATCCAAAGGACTTTTGGGTAGAGTAGAGTCAGTACTGATGTTAACTCCAGGAGAAAAAAAATTGACATGTGTTCCCACTGGTGCACAACAGCCTACTGCTTTGAAAACCAGAATGGGATTTAATGTGTGCGCATGATGTTTTGCATGCATTCACACATGACCTTGGTTTATAGTCTCATCAGAAGAACTTTTGGGATAGTTGTGGACATTGTGTACATATATGTTCATTCTGTGAGTTGCAAGGTTGGTGTGTGGAGACAGTGGAAGACAGGACTGGATGGAAGACAGTCAGGATCCTGGCAGAGGTAATTACATGGCAGTCATTGTCCCTCACTTTCTACTGCTCTCAGACGCTGGTACTTAAGCCCTGATGATCTAATCTTAGCTCACGCACTTACCGTATGGTCCGCTTTCCTGTACTCAAGATAGCGTAGCGTCCTTTCCACTGTTTCAATGGAGAAAAGTAACCACATGGATTTTAATTTCCAACTTTTCAGTGCTTTGTGATATGCTTGCGGAATTCTTCAGCGCTATATTGGGATGTATTCAATGCAGTGTTCTCTTATTGTTGTGGAGAAGTAAATCTGAATCAATATGTTTGATCTGTATAGGAGTTTTAACAAAAAATAACAGCTGAATTGGACGTTCAGGCTGCTCTTCTTTGTTTAATATTAAGTGGTATTTTTTGCGCCAGTGACATAAATTGATCGCAATTTTCCTTCTGAATTGAGATAAATTTGATTTGTGACATGACATGACAATCTACTGACGATTGTTTTTGTTGCAGTCCCAGGTTTCCCATACCTAAGCAACCAGAAAATCAGGTGGCTTGCACATTTTTATTAGGGGTAAGTGCTCTGTGTGTGTCTGTGTGTGTGCATGTTTTTTTTTTTTTTAATAAAAAAACAAACTTTTATATCATGGATAATAGAATAAGCACTCATGTGCTTTTTTACATCCAGTCTCACATGGATCCTCGGTTTATAGTCTCATCCAAAGGACTTTTGGGGAGAGTGGAGTCAGCACTGATGTTAACTCCAGGAAAAAAAAATTTGTCATCTGTTCACTGGTGCACAATAGCCTACTGTTTTGAAAAGCAGAACAGGATTTAATGTGTGCGCATGATGTTTTGCATGCATTCACACATGGCCTTGGTTTCTAGTCTCATCAGGAAAACTTTTGGGATAGTTGTGGACATTGTATACATACATGTTCATTCTGTGAGTTGCAAGGTTGGTGTGTGGAGACGGTGGAAGACAGGACTGGATGGAAGACAGTCAGGATCCTGGCAGAGGTAATTACACGGCAGTCATTGTCCCCCATTTTCCACTGCTCTCAGACGCTGGTACTTGAGCCCTGATGATCTAATCTTAGCTCACGCATTTACCGCATGGTCCGCTTAAAAGTAAATTTTAATCAGCATTTCCAATCTGCATAGGAGTTATAAAAAAAATGACAGCTGGATTGGATGTTCATGTCAGGTTGCTCTTCTTTGTTTAGTATTGAGAGTGGTAATTTTCGTGCCGGTGACATAAATTGATCGTAATTTTCCTTCTGAATTCAGATATATTTAATTTGTGACATGACATGACATTCTACTAATGATGGGTTTTGTTGCAGTCCCAGGGTTCCCGTACCAAAAGTTAAAGTTAAAGTCTGTCCCGAGCCATAAGGCTCATCAGGCCGGTGCTTATCCCGGTTTCTGTGGCGTTAAGCGACTGAGAGTCATAGACTCCCCCCTGGATAGGACGCCAGTCTATTGCAGGGTTAACCCCCAACACAAGGTTGGTACCCCTTTTACACCTGGGTGGGGTGAGAAAATAGCCGTAAAGTGCCTTTTCCAAGGGCACAACGCCATAGCGGAATAGCTGGGATCGAACCCGCAACCTTTAGATTACGAGTACAACACCCCAACCACTAGGCCACGGCGGCGGCTCCCGTACCAAAGCAACCAGAAAATCAGGTAGCTGGCACATTTTTTTAAGGGGTAAGTTTTGTGTGTGTGTTTATTTATTTATTTACTTTATTAATTTTTCATGTTATTCTTTTATATCAAGGATAATAGAATAAGTACTTGTGTGCTTTTTTTTCATCTAGTTGCACATGAGGCCTTGGTTTACAGTCTCATCCGAAGGACTTTTGGGGAGAGTGGAGTCAGCAGTGATGTTAACTCCATGAGAAAAATCCCATCGACCGGAATCGAACTCGGGTCGTCGAATTGCCACCACAATATTTATTTATTTTATTTTATTTATTTTATTTTATTCTTTTATATCCAGGATAATGGGATAAGCACTCTTGTGCTTTTTTACATCTAGTCCCCGTGTGTATACAGTTTTGTAAATGTCACCTGTTCCCACCGGCACACGGTGGCCTACTCTTACAATAAGCGAAACAGGATTTAATGTGTGCGCAAAATATTCTGCATGCGTTCACACACAGGCCTCGGTTTATAGTCTTATCGAAGGATTTTAGGGGAAAGTGGAGTCAGCACTGATGTTAAGTCCAGTGGAGAAAAATTCATCTGTTTGGAAGAGTTCTGGACATTGTGTACATATATGTTCATTCTGTGAGTTGCAAGGTTGGTGTATGGAGACAGTGGAAGACTGGACTGGAAGGAAGACAGTCAGGACTGTAGCAGAGGTAATTACATGGCAGTCATTGTACCCCCACTTTCCACTGCTCTCAGATGCTGGTACTTAAGCCCTGATGATCTAATCTTAGCTCACTCACTTACCCCATGGAAGAAGGGTCTGCTTTCCTGCGCTGAAGATAGCATCTTATCCACTGTTACAATGGAGAAAAGTGAACACACAGATTTTAATTACCAACTTTTCAGTGCTTTGAGATATGTTTGCGGAATTCTTCAATGCTATATTCAGGTGTATTCAAATCAGTGTTCACTTGTTGTGAAGAAGTAAATTTGAATCAATATGTTTGATCTGCGTAAAAGTTTTAACAAAAAATAACAGCTGGATTGGACGTTCAGGTTGCTCTTCTTTCTTTAGTGTTGAGTGCTAATTTTTGCGCCAGTGATATAAATTGATCGCAGTTTTCCTTCTGAATTGAGATAAATTTGATTTGTGACATGACATGACAATCTACTGATGATGGTTTTTGTTGCAGTCCCAGGGTTCCCATACCAAAGCAACCAGAAAATCAGGTGGCTTGCACATTTTTATTAGGGTAAGTGCTGTGTGTGTGTGTGTCTGTGTGTGTGTGTGCGTTTATTTTTTTTTAATAAAAAAAAACACTTTTATATCATGGATAATAGAATAAGCACTCATGTGCTTTTTTACATCCAGTCTCACATGGATCCTTGGTTTATTGTCTCATCCAAAGGACTTTTGGGGAGAGTAGAGTCGGCACTGATGTTAACTCCAGGAGAAAAAAATTTGTCATCTGTTCACTGGTGCACAATAGCCTACTGTTTTGAAAAGCAGAACGGGATTTAATGTGTGCGCATGATGTTTTGCATGCATTCACACATGACCTTGGTTTCTAGTCTCATCAGGAAAACTTTTGGGGTAGTTGTGGACATTGTGTACATATATGTTCATTCTGTGAGTTGCAAGGTTGGTGTGTGGTGACAGTGGAAGACAGGACTGGAAGGAAGACAGTCAGGATTCTGGCAGAGGTAATTACACGGCAGTCATTGTCCCCCATTTTCCACTGCTCTCAGACGCTGGTATGTGAGCCCTGATGATCGAATCTTAGCTCACTCACTTACCGCATGGTCCACTTTCCTACGCTGAAGATAGCGTGGCGTCCTTTCCACTGTTAAAGTGGAGAAAAGTGAACCACAGATTTTAATTTCCAACTATTCAGTGCTTTGTGATATGTTGCGGATTTCTTTGATGCTATATTGAGGTGTATTCAATGCAGTGTTCCCTTGTTGTGAAGAAGTAAATTTGAGTCAGTATTCAACCTGCGTAGGAGTTAAAAAAAAACAACCCCAGCTGAATTGGATGTTCATGTCAGGTTGCTCTTCTTTTTTTAGTATTGAGAGTGGTAATTTTTCGTGCCGGTGACATAAATTGATCGTAATTTTCCTTCTGAATTCAGATATATTTGATTTGTGACATGACATGACATTCTACTAATGATGGGTTTTTGTTGCAGTCCCAGGGTTCCCGTACCAAAGGAACCAGAAAATCAGGTAGCCGGCACATTTTTTTAAGGGGTAAGTGCTATGTGTATGTGTGTGTGTTTATTTATTTATTCATTTTTATAATTTTTTCATGTTATCTTTTTATATCGAGGATAATAGAATAAGTACTCGTGTGCTTTTTTTTCATCCAGTTGCACATGGGGCCTTGGTTTACAGTCTCATCCAAAGGACTTTTGGAGAGAGTGGAGTCAGCACTGATATTAACTCCAGGAGAAAAATCCCATCGACCGGGAATCGAACTCGGGTCGTCGAATTGCCAGCACAATATTTATCTATTTTATTTTATTTTATTCGTTTATATCCAGGATAATGGGATAAGCACTCTTGTGCTTTTTTCCATCTAGTCCCCGTGTGTATGCAGTTTTGTAAATGTCACCTGTTCCCACCGGCACACGGTGGCCTACTCTTACAATAAGCGAAACAGGATTTAACGTGTGCGCAAGATATTTTGCATGCGTTCACACACGGGCCTCGGTTTATAGTCTCATCCGAAGGACTTTGGGGGAAAGTGGAGTCATCACTGATGTTAACTCCAGTGGAGAAAAATTTGTCATCTGTTTGGAAGAGTTCTGGATATTGTGTACATATATGTTCATTCTGTGAGTTGCAAGGTTCGTGTATGGAGACAGTGGAAGACTGGACTGGAAGGAAGACAGTCAGGACTGTAGCAGAGGTAATTACATGGCAGTCATTGTCCCCCACTTTCCACTGCTCTCAGAAGCTGGTACTTAAGCCCTGATGATCTAATCTTAGGTCACGCACTTACCCCATGGAAGGGTCCGCCTTCCTGCGCTGAAGATAGCATCTTATCCACTGTTCCAGTGGAGAAAAGTGAACACACAGATTTTAATTACCAACTTTTCAGTGCTTTGAGATATGTTTGCAGAATTCTTCAATGCTATATTCAGGTGTATTCAATGCAGTGTTCACTTGTTGTGAAGAAGTAAATTTGAATCAGTATGTTTGATCTGCGTAAGAGTTTTAACAAAAAATAACAGCTGGATTGGATGTTCCAATTTGCTTTTCTTTGTTTAGTATTGAGTGGTATTTTTGCACCAGTGACATAAATTGATCGCAATTTTCCTTCTGAATTGAGATAAATTTGATTTGTGACATGACATGACAATCTACTGATGATGGTTTTTGTTGCAGTCCCAGGGTTCCCATACCTAAGCAACCAGAAAATCAGGTGGCTTGCACATTTTTATTAGGGGTAAGTGCTGTGTGTGTGTGTGCGTTTATCTTTTTTAATTAAAAAAAAAACTTTTATATCATGGATAATAGAATAAGCACTCATGTGCTTTTTTACATCTAGTCTCACACGGATCCTCGGTATATAGTCTCATCCAAAGGACTTTTGGGGAGAGTGGAGTCAGCACTGATGTTAACTTCAGGAGAAAAAAATTTGTCATCTGTTCACTGGGGCACAATAGCCTACTGTTTTGAAAAGCAGAACGGGATTTAATGTGTGCGCATGATGTTTTGCATGCATTCACACATGGCCTTGGTTTATAGTCTCATCAGAAGAACTTTTGGGATAGTTGTGGACATTGTGTACATATATGTTCATTCTGTGAGTTGCAAGGTTGGTGTGTGGAGACGGTGGAAGACAGGACAGGAAGGAAGACAGTCAGGATTCTGGCAGAGGTAATTACGCGGCAGTCATTGTCCCCCATTTTCCGCTGCTCTCAGACGCTGGTACTTGAGCCCTGATGATCGAATCTTAGCTCACTCACTTACCGCATGGTCCACTTTCCTACGTTGACGATAGCATTGCATCCTTTTCACTGTTAAAGTGGAGAAAAGTGACCACACAGATTTTAATTTCCAACTAATCAGTGCTTTGTGATATGTTTGCGGAATTCTTTGATGCTATATTGAGGTGTATTCAATGCAGTGTTCCCTTGTTGTGAAGAAGTAAATTTGAGTCAGTATTTCAACCAGCGTAGAAGTTATGAAAAAAAAACACCCCAGCCGATTTGGATGTTCATGTTAGGTTCCTTTTCTTTGTTTAGTATTGAGAGTGGTAATTTTTGCGCGGGTGACGTAAATTGATCACATTTTTCCTTCTGAATTCAGGTAAATTTGATTTGTGACATGACATGACATTCTACTGACGATGGTTTTTGTTGCAGTCCCAGGGTTCCCATACCAAAGCAACCAGAAAATCATGTAGCAAGCACATTTTTATTAGGGGTAAGTGCTGTGTGTGTGTGTGTGTTTATTTATTTGTTTTATTAATTTTTTCATGTTATTCTTTTTATATCGAGGATAATAGAATAAGCACTCGTGTGCTTTTTTTCATCCAGTTGGACATGGGGCGTTGGTTTACAGTCTCATCCGAAGGACTTTTGGGGAGAGTGGAGTCAGCACTGATGTTAACTCCAGGAGAAAAATCCCATCGACCCGGAATCGAACTTGGGTCCAATTGCCAGTGCAATGTTTATTTATTTTATTTTATTTTATTTATTTTTTTTTTTTTTCTTTTATATCCAGGATAATGAGATAAGTACTCTTGTGCTTTTTTACATCCAGTCCCCATGTGTATGCAGTTTTGTAAATGTCATCTGTTCCCACTGGCACACGATGGCCTACTCGTACGATAAGCGAAACAGGATTTAACATGTGCGCAAGATATTCTGCGTGTGTTCATACATGGGCTTCGGTTTATAGTCTCATCTGAAGGACTTTGGGGGATAGTGGAGTCACTGATGTTAACTCCAGCATTGCAATGTGTTCTTTTTTGCTGTGTTGTTTTTGGAGGGGTGGGGGTAGGGTAAAGTTGCATACATTCATGTCTATATATACAGATACTGCACTGCTGGTGTTTTATCTTTTTTGCATTCCCAGGGGTGCTGTACCAAGGGAGCTGAAGACCTTGAAAGAAAAATAATCCTGTGACTTCCACATTTCTATCAGCTAAGTGCTGTGTGTGTGTGTGAAAGTCGAAGTCAGAGTCAAAATTTTATTTCCAGATGGTTCTTTGAGCAAGCAATAAATTTGGTTTTTTTTCATAAAGCGATCTGTCTAGGAAAAAAAACAAAACAAACCAACAATCAATCAAAAATAAAACAGCAAGCAAACAAGTAAAAAACAACAAAGAACCACCCCAAAAATATTTAACTACAATATTATGACAACCAACATGGCAGAAATAGTTTAGGATGAAGAAATGAAATTAGTTGAAGGAGAGGCTTTTTCTTTTTTTTTATAGATTAGAATTGTTGAAAAACCTGAAACTGATAGAGGAAAAGGGGAGAAGGGGAGAAAAGGATGGAGTTATTTGGGGTTGGAAAATTTGTATGTAATAAATTAGTAAGGTTTGACACACGTGTTTGTTATCAAGTGTGCTGAAGCCCTTGCATTTCTCTTCAGTTGTTATGTATATTTCTTTCTGTTTGTGCGTCACAGGGAGGGCTGGTGTTGCATGATGACCAAGGACTGGTGGCGCCATCTGTCTCTGCAGTTGGTAAGTGTTCAGTTTGTACATTTTGGGGTGGGAGGGGGTGGGGGGGTGGGGGGGTTGTGTAGATAGTATCTATATTTATTCTGTTTGTGAGTTACAGTGTCAAAGTTCCATGATGACCAAGGACTGACTGGTGGTGCCATCTGTTTTTCTGTGGTAAGTATTCAGTCTGTACATTTCGGGGTTGGGGGGGGGGGGGGTGTATAGATAGTATCTATATCTATTTTGTTTTGTATGTCACAGGGCTGGTGTTTCCAGATGGCTGAGGACTGATGGCGCCATCTTTTTTTCTGTGGTAAGTATTCAGTCTGTACATTTCAGGGGGGGGGGGTGGATATATATAGATAATGCAGAAGGAGGGAAGGCCAGTGGCAGGATGGTTAAGACGTTCGCCTGCCAACAAGTAAACTGTGAGGTTCTGGTTTTGATTCCTAGCAGCGCCAAACTGAATGTCAAAGTCATTTGGACAAGACTATGAACCAAGGCCCCGCGTGCGAACGCACGCAGAACATCTTGCGCTCACGTTAAAACCCAATTATAAAAAAAAATCAACCAGCATGCACACAGGTGTTGTGTTTAGACACCATCCCTGAGAAAAAATTGGAGAATTGGAGTCCCCAGAGCGGCTTGGGGCTGTATATATATATATACAAAAAAAATCGAAATAATAGGTAGGCGGTGCACTTGTGGTGATGCGCTCTTCCTGGGGAGAGTAGCCCGAATTTCACGCAGAGAAATCGGCTCTGACATAAAGTGGTATAAAATAAGATAAATAAAAATAGATTGTATCTATATCTATTTTGTTTGTACGTCACAGGGCTGGTGTTCCCAGACGGCTTGGCACTGATGGCGTCATCTTTTTTTCTGTGGTAAGTATTCAGTCTGTACGTTTCAGGGTGGGGGGGTGGGGGGTAGGGTGGGGATGTGTATAGATAGTATCTATATCTATTCTGTTTGTGCTTTACAGGGCTGGTGTTCCCAGATGGCTGTGGACTGATGGCGTTATCTTTTTGTTGTGGTGAGTATTCAGTTTGTACATTTCGGGGGGGGGGGGGGGGGGGGGGAATCTGTATAGATAATGCAGAAGATGGGAAGGCCGGTGGCAGGACGGTTAAGACGTTCGCCTGCCAACAAGTAAATCGTGAAGTTCTGGTTTTGATTCCTAACCTCGCCCTTTCTTCCCAGCTTGATGAAAAAAATCAAACTGAGTGTTAGTCATTTGGACGAGACTATAAACTGAGGCCGGGTGTGCGAACGCATTTAGAACATCTTGTGCACACGATAAAGTCCTGTTCTGCCTATTAGAAAAGCAGGCCATTGTGTTCCGGTAGGAGCGGATGACACAATTATAAAAAAACAGCATGCACACAGGTGTCGTGTTTAGACACCATCCCTGAGAAAAAATTGGGGAGTTGGAGTCCCCAGGGCAGCTCAGGGCTGTATAAATATATATATACCAAAAAATTAAAATAATAGGTAGTCTGTGCACTTGTGAAGACGCACTCTTCCCAGGGAGAGTAGCCTGAATTTCACACAAAGAAATCGGTTCTGACATAAAGTGGTATAAAATATAGAAAAATATATAGTATCTATATCTATTTTGTTTGTGCTTTACAGGGCTGGTGTTCCCAGACGGCTTGGCACTGATGGCGTCATCTTTTTTTCTGTGGTAAGTATTCAGTCTGTACTTTTCAGGGTGGGGGGTAGGTTGGGGATGTGTATAGATAGTATCTATATTTATTTTGTTTGTGTGTTACAGTGTCGGAGTTCCATGATGACCAAGGACTGGTGGTGCCATGTTTTTTTCTGTGGTAAGTATCCAGTCTGTACATTTCAGGGTGAGGTGGGGGGTAGGGTGGAGATGTGTATAGATAGTATCTATATCTTTTTTGTTTGTGCTTTACAGGGCTGGTGTTCCCAGATGGCTGAGGACTGATGGCGCCATCTTCTTTTCTGTGGTAAGTACTCAGTCTGTACATTTCTTGGGGGGGGGAGGAGAATGTGTATAGATAATGCAGAAGAAGGGGAGGCCGGTGGCAGGATGGTTAAGACGTTCGCCTGCCAACAAGTAAACCGTGAGGTTCTGGTTTTGATTCCTAGCCTCGCCCTTTCTCCCCAGTTTGATGAAAAAAATCAAAGTGAATGTCAAAGTCATTGGGATGAGACCATAAACTGAGGCCCCCGTGTGCGAACACATGTAGAACATCTTGTGCACACGGTAAAACCCCGTTCTGCCTTTTGGAAGAGCAGGCCATTGTGTTTTGGTAGGAGCGGGGAACACAATTACGAAAACCCAGCATGCACACAGGTGTCGTGTTTAGACACCATCCCTGAGAAAAAATTGGGGAGTTGGAGTCCCCAGGGAGGCTCGGGGCTGTATATATATACCAAAAAATTAAAATAATAGGTAAGCGCTGCACTTGTGAAGACACACTCTTTCCGGGGAGAGTAGCCCAAATTTCACATAGAGAAATCTGCTGTGACATAAAGTGGTATAAAATAAAATAAATAAAAATAGATAGTATCTATATCTATTTTGTTTGTACATCACAGGGCAGGTGTTCCCAGACGGCTTGGCACTGATGGCGTCATCTTTTTTTCTGTGGTAAGTATTCAGTCTGTACATTTCAGGGTTGGGGGGGGGGGGGTAGGGGGGGATGTGTATAGATAGTATCTATATCTATTTTGTTTGTGCTTTACAGGGCTGGTGTTCCCAGATGGCTGAGGACTGATGGTGTCATCTTTTTTTTTTCTGTGGTAAGTATTCAGTCTGTACATTTCTGTGTCTTGTTATAGGAGGGGAGGGAACTCCGTGTATTTTTTACTTACATGTAAGTACTATGTCTGTTTGTGTGTCTTGATATTTTTTCTTTTCTGTTGAAGATAATAGAATAAGCAATCATGTGCCCCATGTGTTTGCGTATTTGAAAATTTTGTCAACCGTTCCCACTGGCATATAATGGCCTACTGTTCTGAAAAGAGGAACAAGTTACAATAAGTTTGCAAGATGTTTTGCGTCTGTGTGTTTTATTTTATTGTTATTACTATTTCTTTTATTCTTTTATATTGAGGATAATGGAATAAGCACTCATGTGCTTTTTTTTTTTTAATCCAGTCCCTGTGTGTATGCAGTTTTGAAAATATTGTCATCTGTTCCCACTGGCATACAATGACCTACTCTTACGAAAAGCGGAACAGGATTGAATGTGTGCGTAAGGTGTTTTGCATGTGTTTGCACATGGGCCTCAGTTTACAGTCTCTTCCGAAAGACTTTTGTGAAGAGTGGAGTCAGCACTGATGTTTAGGGGAAAAATCTCCTTGCAAAGTCTGCGCAATGTTCTGATCACTAGGCTAATCTGTGTGTGTGTTCCTCTCGCAGAGTGGCGTGTTTCCACAGAATTTGCTGAGTAAGATCTCTCTTGCTGTTTTTTTTTTTCTTTACCCCCCCCCCTCTCCACCTATTTAAAAAAAAAACTATTTTCTTGGAAAAAATTAGTGGAAAAGGGGGAGAAGGGGAGAAAAGGATGGATTATTTGGGGTTGGTAAAATGATGTGTGTCATAAATCAGAAAGATTTGACACAAGTGTGTGTCATCTTCCGTGTTGAACCTTGAATATTTTTTTTTTTCATGTTTCTCAGCTAGAGCTCCGAGGTTCATCAGTGGTGAGATTTTGCGTATGCGACCGTTTTTAAACATCACCATGAAGGCAGCCACATTTCGGCTTGAGATGTATGCTGGGTATGTTCATGTTTCTGTAACCCACTGAAGGCTGACGTGCATTATGGGGTCTTGAGCATGCATAATTTATCTTCTGCATGTGTATTAACACAGAAGGCATTAAGGCACTGGCAGGTCTGCACTTGATGTTGACCTGGGTGATCATAAAAATTCCCTCGTTTCAATTCACCAGACTGTGCTAAGGTTCGAACCCACGACTTGATGGATCCATGGTATCGAAGAAGAAGGGAGCCTTGAAATGCTTTGCGTTGTAACTGAGAAAGGTTTGACACAGGTGTTTGTCATCTTGTGTGCTGAAACCTATGCATTTCCCTACAGCTGTTATGTGTATTTCTTTCTGTTTGTGCGTCACAGGGAGGGCTGGTGTTGCATGATGACCAAGGACTGGTGGTGCCATTTGTCTGTGCAGTCGGTAAGTGTTCAGTTTGTACATTTGGGGGGTGGAGGGGGGGGATGTGTATAGACAGTTTAAAGTCTGTCCCGAGCCTCAGGCTCATCAGGCTGGTGCTTATCCCGGTTTCTGTGGCGTTAAGCGACTGAGAGTCATAGATCTCCCCCTGGATAGGACGCCAGTCTATCGCAGGGTTAACCCCCAACACAAGGTTGGTACCCCTTTTACACCTGGGTGGGGTGAGAAAATAGCCGTAAAGTGCCTTTTCCAAGGGCACAACGCCATAGCCGAAAGCTAGGATTGAACCTGCAACCTTTAGATTACGAGTCCAATGCCCTAACCACTAGACTACAGCGCCGGCTGTATAGACAGTTTCTATATTTATTTTGTTTGTGAGTTACAGTGTTGGAGTTCCATGATGAACAAAGACTGGTGGCACCATCTTTTTTTTTCTGTGGTAAGTATTCAGTCTGTACATTTCGGGGTGGGGGGTAGGGTGGGGATGTGTATAGATAGTATCTATATCTATTCTGTTTGTGCTTTACAGGGCTGGTGTTCCCAGATGGCTGAGGACTGATGGCGCCATCTTTTTTGTCTGCGGTAAGTATTCAGTCTGTACATTTCTGTATAGATATGTTTTATATCTGTCCATTCTGTGTTTTGTGTTTCAGAACTCTGTGTCAAGTCAAGTCGAATCAATTTTTTATTTCTAGATGGTACATTGAATAAGCATTGATCTGTGTGTTAGTATTTTTATTTCATTCTTTTATTTTAAAGATAATAGAATAAGCACTCGTGTGCCCTGTCTGTATGCCATCTTGTAAATTTTGTCTTCCGTTCCCACTGGCACATAATGGACAATTTTTTGGAAAAAAGGAACGGGTTTTAACGTGCGCAAGATGTTCTGCATGGGTGTTGTGTGTGCTTCATCCATGTAGTGAGGTAGCTGTTGTCTCTATATGTTGACTGCTGTGTTTTACAGGGCTGATGAACCAAGACTGAAGGGATCAGGACAGGAGGCTGCCATCTCCATCACAAGTTAAGTGCTTTGTGTGTGTATTAGTGTGTGTGTGTGTGTGTGCGCGTGCATGCGTGCGTGCATGCTGCGTGCGTGCGTTTACCTGTGACTGGAAGATGAAACGTGAGAAGGTCAAAGGCTGGCTATTTTTTCCCTTCCTAATAGCATGCCACCAAACCACTGTCACTCCTTTTTGTTGGTCATTTTTTACTAACCAACACAAATGGCCAGTTGATAGGGGTGGGGAGGGGGGATATTTTACTGAGTGTGTTATTTGAATGTTGTGTTCTTTTAGTTAGGTGTGTACAGGTGAGTGTGGTGTTCATTTAGTCTATAAATTAGCATCTTTCTACTTGCAGAAACATGAGAAAAATTTAGCATTTTGCAGTGTGTGTATGTGTGTGTGTCACACGTGTTGTATTGTCAGAGACTAAAGTGTTTATCTTATGTTCACAGGTTGGCACATGCAGACAGCTGAAGCCTGGGCAGAGACACAGAAGGGAAGGACTTGCTGAATTGGGATCTACAGGGAAGGTGAGTGTGGCATAGTCTTTTGGACAAGACAATAAATTGAGGTCCCATGTGTTACACATAATTATTTAGTGCACATAAAAGGACCCACGGCAACAAGAGAATTGTCTCTGACAAAATTCTATTGAAAAAGCCACTCTGATATGGAAACAAATACAGTTGCAGACAGGAAAAGAAAAAACAAATAATGGGTGGCACTGCTCTTGTGGCAATGCGCTGTCCCCGAGGAAATCTGCTGTGACTTAAAGGGGTGTTAAATGTAAAAACCTATTCAATTGAATGAAAGGAAGAAAGAATTTTTTAAAAATGCCACGGAAAAAAATCAAGTCACAGTATCGTCACGTCAGCTATTTGCTTTTCTCTTTTCCACTGTTGTAATATTTGTAATTTGTGTGTGTGTGTGTGTGTGTGTGTGTGTGTGTGTGCGCGCGCTTCATCCATGTAGTGAGATAGCTATTGTGTCTACATGTTTACTGCTGTGTGTTACAGGGCTGATGAACCAAGACTGAGGGGATCAGGACAGGAGGCTGCCATCTCCATCCCAAGTTAAGTTGACTATGTGTGTGTATGCGAGTGTGCGTGCGTGTGTGTGTGTGTGCGTGCATGCATGTGTGTGTGTGTTATGTATTTGTCTTTACTTGCGACTGGAAGATGAAAGGTGAGAAGATCAGAGCAAAGCATGTGCATGTGACAATGCACTGTTAAACTCTTTTTGTTGGTCATGTTTTTACTAACCAGCACAAATGGCCAGTCTGGTATTTACTAAGTGTGGTGTTTATTTAGTTTAGATTGCACGGGTGAGTGTGGTGTTCATTTAGTCTGCAAATTAGCATCTTTTTACAGGCAGGAACATGAGAGGAAATTTGTTTTTTTGCATGTGTGTGTGTCTTGCATTGTCAGAGACTAAAGTGTTTATTGTGTGTTCACAGGGTTCACACATGCAGACAGCTGAAGACTGTGCAGAGACACAGGAGAGAGGACTTGCTGAATGGGGATCTACAAGACAGGTGAGTGCTGTGCATACCACAGCAGAGTTCTCTGCATTAAATTCAGGCTGCTCTCCCTAGGAAGAGCATGTCATCTCAAGAGCAGTGCCATCCATTTAAAGAAAGACTTAAATCATTTAAAAGACTCAGATAAAACTTTTTGTTACATTCCATCTCACTTCGGTGTATACTAAAATGAGAAAGTTTGTGTCTGTCTTTTTGTGTATGTCTGCGTGCTTTGTTTGTGTGTCAAGTCAACATTTTATTTGCAGATGGTACATGGAGTAAGCAATAGATTTGCTTTTTCTATTATCAAGCTATTTATCTAGGGGGAAAAAACCCCAAAACAAAACAACCAAGCAAAAAAACCAACCAAACAAAGAAAACCCAAAGAAACAAAACAAAAAAAACTGCAAGCAAACATGCAAAAACAACCAAAACCCATCCCACAATAATTAACATCAACATTATTACAGCAACCCGTAATAATAAAATAGACTAAAAAAGGAACTAAGAAAAATTAAAGCTCTGTAAAACTCGTCATATGTTGCCCCCCCCCCCCCCCCCCCCCCCCCCTCCCTTACACACGCTCACATACACGCAGACGCAGTCAATCACACACACACACATATGTACGTACATAAATACACACAACTGAGATTAAAAAGAAATTATTTTAGACTGACATATCACTGATGCTATGTGTTATGTGGTGACTGACGTGTCACTGTTGTTGCTGTGTGCAGATGGTGTCTGTCCATGATGGAAGGGGCGGTGGGCAGCACAAGTGTGGATCAAACCAGGGCCACACATCTTGCAACACATCATCGCATCAAACCATGGCCAGACATCTTGCAACAGGCCATCATCTTGGGAGGCAGGAGAGGAGATTGCTGAAATAAAAGAAAGTGTCACTCCAACCACAACCACCCCCCTCTTTTGTTCATTTCTTAAACTGTCGGTAGCTTTTGATTGTTAGCTTCTGTACAGAGAGGGGTTCATACACACACACACACGTGGCTCGTGTTTTGTCTTTCTGAGGGGTATGTGCATGTACATGTATGAGTCGCACTACCTGTGTTTGTGTGTGTGTGAGAGACACAGAGAGAGAGAGAGATGTTCAGTAAAGCTTCCTGCCCTGTTCTCCCCCACTTCCTTGGCTAGAGCACTGAGGTTCACCAATGGAGAGATTTTTTGTATTCCAATGGAGAGATTTTTTGTATTCCAATGGAGACATTTTTGTATTCCAATGGAGAGATTTTTGTATTCCAATGAAGAGTTTTGTATTCCAATGGAGACATTTTTGTATACGACCATTTTTGCTGACCATGCCATTTTTGCTGACCATGACGGTAGCTGTATTTTGACTTTGGGTCGGCATGTTATCTAAAAACACTGATATGTAATCCAGACATATAAAATGGCTAAAATACAGTAATCTAAAATTACCAACATATAAATCGCACACATAAAATGGCTAAAATTCATTCATCTAAAAAGGTTTGTAATCAGAACAGATAAAATGGCTAAAATATACAGTTATCTAAAACTACAGACATGCAAATCATAGATAAAATGAAAAATACATTCATCTAAAAACTAAAAAAATTGCTGAAACACAGCCATCTAAAAACAGTGACATATAATGCACACAAATAAAATGATAAAAATGCATCCGTTTAAAATCACCACATGTAATCTGCACATATTAAATTAGCTTAAATCTATCCATCTAAAAATGCCCAACATTTAAGGTACATAAATTAAGTTTGTAAAATAGTCATCTAAAAATATTGACATTTAATCCACAGAGATAAAATGAATAAAACATAGCCATCTAAAACTGCTGTCGAGTAATCTGCACATATAAAATGACAATAAAGCCATCTAAATACATTGAAATTTAATCCACATAGATGAGATGACTTAAATGCAACTCTTTAAAAAACAGACATGTAATCCACACAGACAAAATTGCTAGAATAATGCGATCTAAAACAAACTTTAAATATACACGAAGAGAATGTGTAAAATACATTTTACAATACCAACATGTAATCCATACATAAAATGACAAGTGTAAACAGTTAATACAGTCAAAAATGCAGTCTCTAAATACAGAGACATAATCTGCACATATAAAATGACTACAGTTGCCTATAAACACAGACATATAATCCAAAGAGATAAAATGGCTACCATGGAGCCAGCTAAATCACTGACATGCATTATGCACAGCTAAAATGGCTACAATAGAACCATATAAAAACACTGATATATATATATATATAATCCACACAAATAAAACAGCTAAAATACAGCCATCTTAAACCAGACATTTAATAACAAATAAAATCGCTAAAATACTCCCATCTTAAAATACCAGCATGTAATGGGAGAAAAATGGCATAAGAAACCGTAATCTAAAATATAAACATTTAATCTACATGAAAAGAATGTCTAACATACAGCCAGTTTAAAATGCACATAGGTATATGTATCCCATAACCTATGTGGTCATAAGGGAGTGAGGTGTCGGAGACCTCAGCTTCTCTAGGGCCAGAATATTGAGTGTGATGCCCATCCTCTCCCTCGCTGCTTTACCCTCCCTGACTCTAAAGAGAGCAGGTACCCTTTTACAGCTGGGTGAACTGGGGCACTGTGCTAAAGCCAAGGTGCGTAAATGGTCACCCATCCAACTGGTGACCACACTTGGTGCTGCTTAACTTGGGGAAAGCAAGGGCTCTGACCACTTGCTATACTGCGGCCCTAAAATGAATGTAATCCACACAAATAAAATGACAAATACCGCCATCTAAAAACACAGACATATAATTGACGGATAAAACAGGTAAAATATAATCACATCAAAACACAGATTTGTAATTCACACGAATAGAATGGCTAACGTACTGCTATCTTAAAGTATTAGCATGCAAATCGCACAGATAAAATGACTTTAATTCCAACATATAATCTCAATATAACATTGCTTAAACAGTCATCTAAAAACACTGATATTTAATTCACACAAATAAAATGTCTAAAATACAGAAAGAAATATAATTAATCCACACAGATAAAATGATTAAAATACAGTCATCTAAATACACAAACATTAAAAATATACACAAATAGAATGGCTAAAAGCCGCCGCGGTAGTCGAGTGGTTAGGGCGTTGGACTCGTAATCTAAAGGTTGCGGGTTCGATCCCAGCTGTCGGCTATGGCGTTGTGCCCTTGGAACAGGCACTTTACGGCTATTTTCTCACCCCACCCAGGTGTAAAAGGGGTACCAACCTTGTGTTGGGGGGTTAACCCTGCGATAGACTGGCGTCCTATCCAGGGGGGAGTCTATGACTCTCAGTCGCTTAGCGCCACAGAAACCGGGATAAGCACCGGCCGGCCTGATGAGCCTTAGGCTCGGGACAGACTTAACTAGAATGGCTAAAACACAGGGATTTCAAAATACTGACATGCAACCCACATAAATAAAATAACCTGAATACAGCCATCTAAAAATACCAACATTTAATCCACAGATAAAATAACTAAAATTCAGCCACTTATAAACATATATTTAACCCACACCTATAAAATGGCTAGTAAACTGCCATCTTAAAATACCAGTATGTAATACACACAAATAAAATGACTAAAATACTGCCATCTTGAAACACCGATTTCAACCCACACAAATAAAATTACTAAAACACAGTCACCTATAAACACAGATATTCAACCCACACAGATAAAACTGCTAAAATTCAGTAATCTAAAACACTGACATTTAATCCGAACACATGAATAACTAATAAACAACCATCTTAAAATACTAATATGTAAATCACACAGATATGATGACATACACTCATCTAAAAACATTAATTACACAGATAAAATTATTAAAATAGTCATTTAAAAAACACAGATAGGGACACACACCACACACACACACACACACAACATACACACAAACATGCACAGTAGGCCATTGTGTGCCCACAGAAACAGATGGCAAATTACAAAAAATGAATTCACACTTGGACTGGTTGTAAAAAAAAGCACAGGAGTGCTTAATTCCACTATCCTCATTCTTCTTCTTCTTTCTCATGAACCCCCCTGGACAGTCCAAAACTCATTGGAAGGCGGAGGACCCGGGCTGGATGGCGACAGCTGGCTGCAGAATCGTCTCTCGTGCTCCTCTTGATGTTATCCATCCAGCTTTTGGTTTGTCTGCCTCCGCATCTGCCACCTTCTAGCCACCTTCTAGGTTCCTTGTATCCTCATTATTAAAGATTAAATAAGTAGAAATTAAGTAAAATAAATAACACACAAACACAAGCATAAACAATACCAAGCCTTGATGTGTGTCAGTGTGTACGGCACACACACACACACACCCCACACACACAACACAAACCCCACACACACACACACACAACACCACACACACACACACACACAAAACACACACATATATAAAATAAATTATGCAGGGATTGAAGGGGTAGTTTTCCCCAGAGTTTAACATCATTGCTGACTCCACTCTCCCAAAAATCCCTCCCATTAGACTGTAAACAAGGGCCTGTGTAGGAACACACATAGAACATATTTAGGGGTCAGAACATTGTACTTGCAATTTGACCACCTGGTTGGAAATTTCCCGTTTGAGAGGATTTTTCCTCTGGAGTTAACATCAGTGCTAACTCCACCCTCCCAAAAAATCCCCCCGAACATTTTGCCCATGTGTTAAATAAATGTTCCGCTTTAAGGATAAAAGGGCCCTCATGTGCCATGGGAATAGATGACAAGATTTACAAAACTTTTAAACCAAAAAACCCAAAACCTCCACAAACACAAAAAAACAAAAAAAAAACCCCCCCCCCCCACCCCCCACCCCCCCCCCCAAAACACAAAAAAAAAAAAAACCAAACCCCAAAACACACAAAAAAAAAACCCCCAAAAAACCAAAAAAACCAAAATTTATTTTAAAATTTAATAATTTTAAATTTAATTTTTCCTAAATTAAATATTTAAAAAACCCACCTCCCAAAAAAATTCCCCCTTTAAATTAAAAAAGGGTTTTAAAAAAAAAAAAAACCCTTTATTTTTACCCAAAAACAATTTAAAAACAATTTAAAACCCCCTTATTAAAATTCCTTTTAAAATTTTTCCCAAAATTTACATCATCCAAATAAACCCTAAAAAAAAAATCCCAAAAACATTTAACCCAAAAAATTTTTAAAAAAATTTTTCCCCCTTTTTAAAAATAAAAAAAAAATCAATTCCAAATAAATAAACAAATTTACAAAAACTCCCAAAAAAAACCCCCCCCCCCAAAACTATTAAAAATAAACAAATTTAACTAATTATTTTTAAATTTTACAAAAAAAAAAAAAAAAAAAAACCCCAACCCCCCTTCCCCTTTAAAAAAAAAAAAACCTTTTCTTTCTTTTAACAAAATATCCAAAAAATTTCACCAAAAAAGAAAAACAAAAAAAAATTTAAAAAACAAAAAAAATAAAAAAAAAAACAAAAACAAAAAAAAAAAAAAAATTTTTCATAAATTTTTTTTTTCCCTTTTATTTACCCCCCCAAAATAAAAAATTTTTAAAAAAATTTTAAAAAAAAATTTACAAGAACCATAAAAAAAACCCCCCGGACCATTTCCCCCCCTACAAAAACAAAAAAAAACCCCACCACCCAAAAAAAACAACAAATAAAAAACACCTTTCCCCCTTTAATTTTTAACCCAAACCCCCCCCCCCCCCCCCCCAATTTCCCCCCTTCACCAAAAAATTTACCCCAAAACCCCCCCCAAAGGAATTTTTTTTCCCCCCGCCAAAATCATCAAAAATTTTAATAAAGTTTATTAAAACCCCCCCCTTACAATTTTTTTTTAAGGTATTAAATTTCCTGTAATAAAAAAAAAAATTTAAAAAAAAACCTATTTAAAACTAAATTCCCCCCATTTAAAAAATACCTTCGGGGTTTTTTTTTTTGTTGGAGAAAAGAACTTAAAAAAAGGGAAGATTTAAAAACCATTTTTTCCCAACCCTCCCCAAAAATTTTAAAAAGGGGGTGGGGGGGAACGAAAAAAGGGGGGGAGGTATTTTTTCCCGTGAAAATTTTTGTAAATTTTGGGGGAAATTTTTTTCCTTTTGGTTTTAAAATTGGGGGGGAAATTTTCTTTCCCCCTTTAACAGTTTTTTTTTTTAAAACTTTGGGCCCTACCTCTCTTTTCCCGGGGTTTAATTGTTATGGAATCTTCCCAAAAACCAAAATTGGGGGAAGTTTTTTTGGGAAAAAATGCAACAAAATTTCAAAGAGGTAAAAAATATACACCCGGGTAGACAATTTATTATTTTTTCCCCATCCCAAAAAAATCGTTTTTATGGGTTTTTGGCCGTAATAAAATTCCCCCCTTCATTAAAAAAAATTTATCTTTTAAAAGAAGGTTTTTGAACGGAAAGGGGTGGACAACAAAATCTCCCTAAAAACCCCGCTTTTGTACTAAAATGCTTTGATCTTTTTTAAACCTTGCGGTTTGGGAATCAAAAGGATTTTCTTTTAAATTCCCAAAATCACCCTTAAAACATTTGAGGTTAGTTTCTCTGAATGAAAATCAAGAAACCCGGAATCCGGGAAAACGCCCATTCGAAACAGAAAAAAAAATTTAGACGGGGGAAATACCCCTTTTCTTCCAAATTTTTCCTTTTTTGAAGTAAACTTAAAAATATAATTTTTAAACACTTGTAAAAAATATTAAAATCGTTTTTACCCCCGTCCTTAAAAAAGGTTTTTTTAATTTTTTAAAATTTTCTTTTTAAAAACTAAAAAATTTAAACCCTTTAGTTTTTTTAAAAAGCAAAAAGATTAGGTTTTTTAAACCCGAATTGGGGGAATAAATAAAAACAAAGACGGACTTTAAAAAACCTCGCCTGTTTGCAAAAGGGGGGGGAAAGGGGCTTTTCCCAAATTACCCTTTCCCCAATAAAAAAAAAAAATAAAAAAAAATGAAAATAAAAGGAAAGAAAAAAAAAAGAAAGATAGGGGGGAAACCCTGGGGGGAAACATGGGATTTAACCCCAGGGGACCCAAAAGGGGCCAAAATTTTTAAAAACAAAAACAGTTTTGTTTTTTTTAGTCAATTTTGCCCCCTTTCCCAAAATTTTCTCCGATACCAGGTTTATAGTCAAAAAGGGCCAAAGAAAAGTGGGAAAAGGCCCCAAACCCCTTTGGCAAAGTGCCCCCCACTCGGCCCCCCCAAAAAATTTTTTTAAATTCAAAGATGAAAACGCCCATGAGAAAACAAAACCCCAGTAAACTTTGTGTCTTTTTTAACTTTTTGCAAAGCCCCTGGTGGGTCCCATGACACCGCTATTGGGCCACAAAAATTTTTGGCACCCCAGGTTTTTGGTTTTTGGAAAAGATAAAATTTTTACAAGTTTTTGGGGGAATGGCTTTGGCCCTGAAACCCAAAGGAATTTTAATAAAAAAAGGAATGTGTTTTTTTACCCCCCTTTTTTTCCTCCCCCTTTGCATTTTTTTGATTTTGCCATCAGAAAGTTCTTTTTTTTTTTTTCAAATTTTTAAAGTGGGGGGTGTTTGAGAAATACCTGTTTTAAAAAATAAAAAAAACCCCTTTTTTAAAATATTTATTTTAAAACCTTTGAAATTTGCCCCCATAGCATGAAAAAATTTCATGGCAATTTTTTGGGTGGGCTAGAACTCAATAGAGAATAGAGGGTATAGCCATCAAGAATAAAAAACATCGTTTTCAAAGGCAATTGAAAACGCCAAATTTTGTTTTGTGGTTTCTGGTCCTGGTGTCCACCCTTAATATGTTGTTTCCCAAATTGTGGGCATTTTTTTGTATCAATTTTTGTTCCAGAAAAAAAAACCGGGTAATAATGGGAAAAAATCTTTACCAGTGTCTTTTTTGTTTAAAATTGGGTTTTTGTGTTTTTAAACCCAATTTTTTTATTTGAAAGTTTTTCAGTTTTTTTTCGGCTTTTGCCCTCATTCTTGTGATTTTTTTAAAACTTTGAATCATTTTGAGCTTTTTTTCCCGGGAAATGTGGTTTGAAAGCAAAATTTTGGGAAAAGTGAAAAATTTTTTTAAATTTGTTAGAGTAGAAAACTTTTTGGGTTTAAAATATTTTAAATTGTTTCCTCTAAAACAAAATATTATGGTTCCATCCTTGGATCAGGAATTTTTTTTAGGTTTCTTTTTTGAACATGAATATTATTGTGTTTAAATCGGGGAACATGAAACTTTTGGGTTTCATCTTTTTTTTGCCCATGTACCCCCCAAAGGGTTAAAAAATTTAGCCCTTTTTCTTTATATTTAAAAAAATTTTTTTGGGTTTTTGACGAAAAAAAAATTTAAGAGTTCTGCCTTTTTTTGTTTTTTTTTTTTTAAAATTTAAATTTCCCCTTTGTGTACTGAAATTTTTTAAAAATTTTTTGTCATCCATTCCCACCGGGCCCCAAATTGTCCTAATTTTTGAAAGGGGAAACCAATTTTTAAAAGGGCCCGTTGCGCCCCCAAAATTTTATGAAAAGTGTGGGGAAAGCAGGAAAAGTGCTCCCAAATTGTTTTGGAAAAATGTTTTGTGGCATTTAAAAATGTTTCTGGGGTGTCTTTTTTTATTTTATTCATTCTTTTTTTTTCCCGGGGATTGGGGGAAAAAAGCACTCGGTCCCTTTTTTTTTACATCCCCGTGTATGCCATTTTGCCCCATCTGCTTCCCCCGGCACACAAGGGCCCAAACCTCTTCCGAAAAGTGGAACGGGTTTTAAAAATGTTTTCCCCAAAGATGTTTTGCAGGGCCATTCGGGCACAGGACCTCTTTTTTTTAATTTCCCCCCCATCTGAATTTCCTTTTATTACATGCTTTTTGTGGTTTTTGGGGGGTTTAATGTGTTTTTCAGCCTTTCCTTTAAAAAGGGACTGCAGTTTTTCGGGAATTTATCTACAAAATTAGAGGCAACTTGTAAAACACACTTTAAAAACCAAGAAAAGCCATCAAAGGAAAAAACCGGGGGGGGGGGGGGGTTCAAAGAGTGCAGAAAGGGACATAGAAGGGGGGGGAAACAGACGGGAGAAAAAAAGGAGGAAAAAACCCAGAGAGAGAGAAATAAAAAAGGGGGAAAGACAAAAAAAGAAAAAACAAAGAGAAGGGGACCCCCCCCAGGGGAGAAAGGGGAACAGGGAAAAAACAGACAGGAAAAAACAACGAAAAAAGGGACAGACGGGAAAAAAAAAGAGGGGGAAAAGACAGGGGGAAAGGGAAAAAAAGGGGGACAGAAAAGGGGAAAGAGAAAAAAAAGGAACGGGAAAGGAAAAGAGAGGGGAAAAAAGGGGGAGGGGAACAGACAGGAAAAAGAGAGGGACAGACAGGGGGAAAGAGGGGGACAGACAGGAGAAAAAAGAGGGACAGACAGGAGAAAAGGGGAAAGACAAAAAGGGGAGGGAAAACGACAGGAGAAAAGAGAGGGCCCGGGACAGGGAGAAAGAGGGGGAAGGGGGGGTAAAAAACCAAAGGAAAAACCCTTGCAAAAAAGGGGCCCCCACAGTTTAAATTCCACACACAGACTTTGATGAAAATTTTAAAACAGTTTTTTTTCGGGCCCTTCAAAAGAAAAGAAGTTGAGCAAAAAACCCAAAAACATTGTAAAAGGGAAAAAAAAAAACCCCTAAAAAAACCACCCTCCAGGGGTTATTTTTTTTCTCAGAAAAATTTTCCTTGTTTTAAAAATAAATAAAAAATTTGTGAAAAAAAAAAAAACCCCAAGTTAATTATCAGAAAGCACCCTTTGCAGAAAACTTTTCAAATAAAAAAAAACCCTTTGTTAGTAAAAAAAAAAAGAAAAAAACAATGATATAATATTTCATGCAGTTCCCTCCCCTTCCCCAAAAAAAAAACAAAAAACCAAAAGGGAAAATAAAAATTTCCCTAAAAAAAAAAAAAGGAAATTTTTTAAAGACATTAAAAATCTTTCCCAGTGATTTTGGTTTTTTTTAAACACACTTTTTTGGAAAAAAAAAATTTCAATAGACGTGTATTTAGGGAACCCCAGATCATTTTAGGGAAAAAAAAAAAAAAAAAGGGAAAACCCTCTCCTTTTCCTGGCTGATCCCCCCCCTGTTCACTGACGGGTTGCCCAAAATGGGGGGAGGGAAAAACACGCCTTTTCCTGAAACAGCCAAAAAAACAGGGGTAAAGAAACCCACCCCCCCAAAAATTCCCCCCCCCCCCAAAAAAACACCCACCCCCAAAAACCCTTAAACCCTTTTCACGTCCCCCCATGGAAAAGAGGCCAAAAAACAAAAGGGAAAAGGGAACACAACATTAAAAGTTTCCACACTTCCCAAATTTAAAAATGAACACCCCTTTTCTTAAAAACACCACTAATTCCCCAAAATAACCCCCATTTTTTCCCAAGGGTTAACCCTCCAAAACTGGGCCCCCCCCGGTTTTGGGTTTTATTTTAAAAACATCCCCAACAATTTTGATTATTTTTTTAACTCGTATCCAAAACTTTTGCTTTTTGGGGTCCCAAGATAATAAATTACCCCCAAATTAAAAATTTTTTTCCTTTCTTTAAATAAAAAATTTAAAACAAAAAAATCAAAAAAATTAAAATTAAAAATTTAACAAATAACTTTAATTTTTTAAAACATCATTTCCACAATTTTAAAAAACAAAAACTATAAATTTTCCCCCTACAAAAAACAAGACAATACTTAATTTCCCAAGGGGAAAAGTCAATGGCTCCATGCCCTTCCCCGGGTTTCCCTTTTGGTCCCTCAAACCTTTTCCTGGGGGGAAACAAAACACCCCAAAAAAAATTAAAAGTACACAAAAAACCCCCCCACCCCTTTTGGGGCAACAGCCCTGAAAATCATCCCCTTTTGACAACCCCCCTTTGAAATGCGCCAACCCCACAAAAAAGTCCCCCCTGTATAGCGAAAATCCCATTTTAAACAAAGGACCTATTTTGGGTAAGAACCTTTACAGGTTTCTTTCTTTTTTTTTTAAATTTTCCCTACTTTCTGAATTTTTGGGGTAAAACTGGGGAAGATCCTTGGTATCAACACTTTTCATATTCAATGAACAAAAACCAACTCCAGCAAAAAGCACAACAACGGACAATTTTAACTTTCACGGGATCTTCACCAGTCCCTGTCCACCACCCCAAGGGTCTTTTGCACCACAAAACCCCCAGGGTTTTGCAACACAAACAGTAAACCATTTTTCTAAAAACCCCCCCCCAAAAAAAAAAAAAACAAAAAAAAAACCCCCCGCTAAAAAAAAAAAAAGGAAGAAAAAATTACTTCTCAAATTTTTTAAAAAAATCTTTTCCCCGGGAAAATAAAACAGTTTTTTTAAACTTTCACAAAGTACAATAAAAACAATAAAAAATAATATAACATTTAAAAATTTTTTACAACACAATAAAAATAAATTAATCATAAAAATTTAATCTTTAGTACAACACAACCCCAAAAAAACCAACCTGCATAGGAAAATTGTTTTTCCCAAACCAAGTCCACTTTCCTCCCTCTCTCCCCTTTTTTGTCTGTGGGTCCCCCCTTCCCTTTCCTTCAGCTGTGGTGATGTCAGTAAACGGGCTGCCACCCCTTTTGTGACAGACAGACATACGCACACAGAAAACTCCCTTAATGCCATCACAACCCCCCCCCCCCCCCCCCCCCCCCCCCCCCCGGACCAAAATTATTTTAAAAAAGAAATTCTTCAAAACTGCCTTTTTTGGCCAAACCCCACCCAAAATGGCCTTGTTTTTTTGGTTTTAGTAAAAAAACCCCCCCCAAAAATTATGTTTATTTTTTTAAAAGTCATTTAATCAGAAAACATTCTTTTTTTGGTTTGAGAGAAAAAAAACCCCTCCCCCTTTACTTTATCTTTCATTGAAAACCCAAAAACTGATGTTTTATTAAAATTTTTAAAACATGACCCTATGCCACAAAAAAAAATTTCCAAACCCCTTTTTGGAAAACATACATCCCACACTACAAACAATTTTTTCAACCACTTTAACAGAAAATTTACTTTAACTTTAAGGGGCAGGTCATTTGGGTTTCCCATGGCCTTCCCAGGCCATGTTGTTCTAACCTACCCTTTGGGGGGGAAACACACAAAACACAAAAAATTAACATGTAAAAACCACAGAAAGCCCTTTTTTTGGTTCCAAAACGGTTTTTTTCTTTAAAATTTTTCCTTACATCGGGGAATTTTTTATTTCCAAACTAGAGAAACGTTTTTATCAAAAACTTTTTCTTTTTCCCCAATGAACAAAACCCTACACTCCAGCCCAAAGCACACACAACAGCCAAACTTACATAAAAAGATTTTTTCCCCACCAGTCGCGGTCCACCACCCCAAAAGGGTCTGTGCACCACACAAGCCCGGGGTCTGAAACCCACAAAAAAAAAATTTTTTAAAAATTGGCCCAAAACACGGGCCCCCCCCCCAAAAAAAAAAAACAAACATAAAAACAAAAAAAAAAAAACCCAAAAAAAAATAAAACAAAAAAAAGCCCCTCATAGGAAAAATACTTACATAAAAATTTTTCTAAACCCAATTTTTGCGGCCAACATCTCCCCCAGGCCAACAAAACACAGAAAAGCCCTGTTAAACTTTTCCACAAAGTAAAAATTAAAAACACAGTAAAAAAATATAAAGAACAAAAAACAAAAAAATAAAGTACAATAAAAAATTTAAACAAAACCTTCCCAAAAACCAGAAAAACATATCCCAAAAAACAGTAAAATTAAATAATCTATTAAAAATAATCAAACAAAAACAACACACAAATTCCCAAAACCTGATAGGAAACCCAAATTCCCCAAGTCCACTGTCTCTCTTCTTTTTTCCTTCTTTTTCCCTTCCTTCCTTCACCCTTGGGGGGTGTCAGCCCACTGTTTTGCCACCCCGGTGAAAAAGACTAGTCACACACGGGCCTCACTTTTGCCATTTCAAAAACCCCTCCCACAAAACAAAAACTTAAAAAAACCCCAATTCCCCAAACTGCAGTTTTCCCAAACCCCCCCAACGGGCCCTCTGTTTTGGGTTTTTAGTAAAAACACCCCCAAAACAATATTGATTATTTTAATGAAAGTCGGACCCAATGAGAATGGCTTTTTGGTGCGAGAAATCCCCCCACTTACTTCATCTTCCAAGTCAAAAAAAACCTTTTTTTGGGAAAAGGGGGTTTTTCGGGGAATTCATACAAAATTAGAATAAACAAAAACATCTTCACAATTCAAACACAAATGACGATCAATTCACTTTAAATATGATCTAAACCACTTTTTAAAAATTTCACAACTTTTTTTGAAAAAAAACCATACATCAATTCAAAACCAATTTTTCCCACAAAAAAAAAAAAGTCAACAAAAAACCCTTTACACCCAAAAAATCTTCAAAATCGTTTGTAAAACCGGGCCAAGGGGGTCTTTTAAACCAACAAGCCCATTCGAAACAAAAAAACAGTAAACTTTAATTTACAATGGGGAACCCCCCCCCCAAAAAAAAACAAAAACAACCCCCCCCCCCCTAAATTAAAACAAACCCCAATTACACACACAGGAAAATATTACAGGGAAAAAAATTTCCTCCCATTTTTAAAGCCCCAACCTTTAACCCCCCCCCAGACCAAAAAACACAAAAACAGCCCTCTTTTTTAAAAATTTGTCCAAAACTTTCCCCCCCCCAAAAAAAAAAAAAAAAAAAAAAAAAAAAAAAACCCACAAAAAACACAAAAACACACAAAAGAGGAAGAATCCCTTACAAAAAAATTTTTTCGGCAATTTTTGGGCACCCCACCCCCCCCCCGGGCCTTTTAAAAACATAGAAACAGTCTTTTTGGGGCAATACAAAAAATAAACATTTTTACACTGTAAACCACAAACAATAAAATTATTTACCCCTGCCCAATTTACAAACAAAAAAAACATTATTTAAAAGGGTCAGCCTCCCCTCCCCCCCCCTTTAAAAAAAAAACCCCAGAGAAAAAATTTTTTACTTTGAAAAAACCTTGGAAAGTAAAATAAAAACCAAAAAACCCCAGTAAAAAACACAGAAACAAAAAAATTAAAAAACCAGTACAAATAAAACCAAAACAAACACTCAAAAAAATTAAAAAACACAACACAATACTAACCACTCAAAAAAGTACAATAAAAAACACAAAAACAACATCAAAAAAATTTCCAACACAAACTATTTAACCTGCATGGGAAATTTTTGGGCCAAACCCCCAAAAGTTCACTTTTCTCTCTCTCTCTTGTCTCTGTCTCTCTCTCCCAAGTCTTTTTTTTCTTCCTTCCTTCAGCTTTTACGGGACGCCCCAGTCAACAAAAACCTGCCAGCCCATTTGGCCCATACATTCGACACACAGCACACCCCCCAAAAGGCCCAAAAACCCCTTTCAGGTCCCTGCCTCATGGGGGAAAGAGGCCAAGTCCGGGGAATGCACCACCCCTTTTTGGGCCTGTAACACAAACAAAAAAATATTTTTTAAATTGCCCCACCCCCCCCTCCCCCCCCCCCCCCAAAACCCAAAACCACACAAAAAAAATACTTTAATTTTTTTTTTTTTTTTCCTTTTTTTTTTTTTTTTTTCCACGGGGAAGGGAAAAACTTACAGAAAAATTCTTGGGAGGGGCCCAAATTCCCTCCCCCCCCAGGGTCCCACAAACCCCCTCGGGCCTAAAAAACCCAAAAAAAACAGTGGGTTGTTATAGGGCCCGCAATAAACCCCCCCCCCCCCACCCCCTTAAACACCACGGGAAAGGGAATACTTACTTTAAAAAAATTTTTTGGCAACCTAAAGAAATAAAGTGCAGGGGGCCCCTCGGGCTGGTGGCCCCATGGCCCCCCTAACTTTGCTGGGCTCCCTGTGGATTTTCCCCAATCCTGGGGATGGGGACCAGCAAATAAAAGGGTTTGGCTGTGGGGGGAAAATGAAATGAGCGGGGTGGAAACAGTGGGACGAAGACGTCACAGAAGAAAAGGCAGCAAAAAAAAAAAAAAAAAAAAAAAAAAAAAAATTTTGGGCATTTTTTCAGGGGCCCCCCACCACCACCTCGACCTAAAACCCATAAAAAACAGTCGAAAAACACTGTCTAAAAAACCCCCCCCCCCAACCCCCCCCCCCAAAAAAAAAAAACAAAAAAAACCCCCCTAAAACCCAAAGACCATACAAAACAGAAAGAATACTTACAAAAAAAAATTCCCCTTTTTTCTGTGCACCCCCCCCCCCGGGGGGCCGAAAAAAGAAAAAAAAAACTTTTTTTTTTGGGAAAAAATCTCGGGAACTTTAACCCCCCCCCCCCCCCAAAAAAAAAAAAAAAACCCCAACACCACAGACAGAGGGGACAGAAAAAAACTGCCCTGACAATTTTTTGGGGGCAGGTCGGGCCCCAGCACCACCCTGTCCACCCCCAACCTTCCCCCAAAACAGTAAACATTTTTTCAAAAAGGGACGGACAGAAAAAGGGGTTTTTCAAAAACAGTTCTAAAAATTTTTTTCCCGTTCCCAACCAACCCCCTCCCCCCCCCTCCCCCCTAAACACACACACACACCACCCACAAAACCCCCCAAAACCACCCCACCAAAACCACACACACACATATGTACAATTTTAACTAATCAGACGAACCCCATCGCCGTGTCCCAGCTTTTTTTTTGGGCACCCCTTTTTTCAAACCCCAAAATAACATGTTGTTTTGAAAAAAAACTGTTTTAAGCGTGGGTGGGGGCCACCATGGGGACGGTATAGCCAGTGGTCAAAAAACACTGCACTTCAATTTGACTGCCGGGCTCTTTCCTGTTTTGGGGGGGTTTTTCCACGGGGGGTTGACATCGGCTGACCCACTCTTCCCCTTCAGGACTTAACCGGCCCTTTTGTAAAAACCACCCAAAAATTTGCCAACTTAAATCCTTTCCCCCTTTTTTGTGGGGCCATTTGACCCGGGTCAGTTTTAAGTTGAAAAAAAATACTTCACGGGACGGGAGGGAAAAGAGCAAGAGTAAAAAAGCACATGGTGTTTTTCCCTTTTTTCCTCAAAAAAAGAGTAAAAGATTAAAAAAAAATAAAACCCACACTATCACACACGAACCCTGATAAAATCCCCCTCCGGAACAGACCCGTAAAAACAGAAACCCCGGGTAATTTAAACCCACAAACAATTTTCAACAAAACACCGAAAACCCCCCACCCCCCCACCCCCCCCCCCCAAAACCCCCCCCCCCCCCCCCCCCCCCCCCCCCCCCCCCCCCCCCCACCCCCCCTCCCCCCCCCCCCCCCCCCCCCCCCCCCCCCCCCCCCCCCCCCCCCCCCCTGAATCCCCTTTTTAAAGAGTAGGCTTTTTTGAGGGGGAAAGATGAAAGATTTAAAAAAGCAAACATGGGAGGATGTAAAAAAGTACATATGTTATTCCTTTTCCTCGTTTTAAAAGAAAAATAAATAAAAACGAAACCTAGGAAGTACAAAACACCAAACCAGAACGGGGGTTTCCCGGTGGTTAGGGGGTTGCATATTGCGTCGTTCCTGACCCGGGTTTGAATCTCCCTTCAAGAGGTTTTTTTTTGTGGATTTTTAACCCGGCCCCATTTTCCCCTCCCCCCAAAACCCTTTTGGGCGGGGGCTTAAACTGGGCCCTTGTACTCAAAACACTTGAACTATTTTAAACTTGCCCGCTTTTGGAAAGAGCGGCCATTGGGAAAAGGGGGAAAAAGATGAAAAAAACCCCAATAGTTTTTTTCCATTTCCCTTAATAAAAGAATAAAATAAAAAAAATTTACAGATCTCTATCAAAACTACACATCACTCTGTCAACGCACACTCATACCTTACCTACACCCCACTACCTCAAACTCCCTTTTCTACCACCCCAAAAAAAACACTCCACTCCATAAAAACAACTTCACTACCATCAACACTACATTCATACCATCAAACTAACTCCCCCATCAACCCCACTCCAAAACCATCAACCTCACTTCACTCCATAAACTACATTCAACCATCAAACTAACTTCATAAAAAAAAAACCAAACCTACTGTAACACAAACCTTTTCCCGCCGTAAAAACTACACATCATGCTTTTCAACAACACAAAACACTCCCCTAACACTCATTCATACCTTAAAACCTACACTTTCACTCTGCAAATTAACTCGCTACTTAACACAAAAACAAATCAATACCATCCTACTATCAAAATAACTCAACACCATCACCTTCAAAACTAAACCCAAAAACCCCATTGTATATAAAAAACAATCAAAACACAAACACTACTAATGTAAAAAAACTAAAATCATAAAACAACACTAACAATACTTTCAACATCCACACCTTCAACACTAACATCATATACAAAACTACACATAAAAAATTGTACATCAAAACACACACTAACTCTTACAAGTCTTTTTAAAAAAAAAAAATCATACCAATTTACAACCCATTATCAATTTAAAAAATAAATCTATCAAAATAACTCATTTCTAATGTACTATTAAAACTACCTCATTTATAATTTTACACTCCTACTTTAAAACAATGTCCTTTTCTATCAATTTAAATTCATATGAAAATTCCCCCCTCCCCCCAAGTCCTTCGGTGGATTTAATTTTTGGCCCCCCGTGTGCAATGCACCAAAAACATTTCGCACACAAAATCCTTTTCCCTTTTTTTTTTAAGGTAGGCCATTGGGCCGGTGGGCGATGCCCCTTTAAAAAACTGAACCAAGGGGACGGAGTAAAAAAAGCCCGGTTTATTCCTTACCTCGATAAAAGGAAAAAAAAAAATAAATAAAATGAAAAAAAAATCACTGTCCTCTTTTTATCTTGGTTTTTAAACCCCTGTTAAAAAGATCCCTCCTTTTTTTTTCTGTCTCTGTTTTCCCCAAACCCCGATTAAAAACAACCCCGTGGTTTACTTTCTCTTTTTTTGGCCCATAAAAGGGAAGATTTCTCCCCGTCACCCCAAAAATTATGGGAATTCTCAAAAAAAGCCCCCCGTTCCCAAACCCAGTTTTTCCTTTTTTTTCCCCCTGATACCTGTCCCCCCCTTAACAGCAAAATCCCTATCACCCCCCCCCCCAAAATGATTGTCTTCAAAAATTGGGGGTTTTTTGGGGTTTTGGTTTTGTGTGGGGTGTCTATGTGTGGAAATTTAAATTTGTTAAAACCTTTTTTGGATCGTTGCAAGGTTGGCTGAACAAGCTTGCAAGTGTTTTGGCTAAACCCCCAGCTTTTTTAATTAAATTTTTTAAAAAAAAAAAGTATGTTTATATAAATTCCATAATTCCTGGACATTACGGGAAACCCCTTAAAAATTGGTGACGCCTTTCCCCTGGATTTTTCCAAAGGGGATGGGAAGGGGGGTTTTTTCGCATGGGAACGCTTGCCCCCATATTTTTCCCGGGTTTGGTCTAAAGACTAGAGCACAACTCGATGTTTTCCGGACTGAGGGTCCCACTACTACTTTATGGTCAATTTTATTATTTTTTATCCCCTTTGCGCGGCTCCCGGAAAAAATTTTCCAAAAAATGAGGGCTAGCCCTTTTTTCCGGCCCCCCAAAATTTGGGTATGAGGGGTTGAATTGAAGGCTCCTTTCGCTTTCAAAGCACCCAAGGGATAGTCATTCGACGTCACAAAACAAAAATTTTGTTTTTAAAAGGGGGAAATTTTTTTTTTCGGGGCCAGTCCGATCGTTGGAAGGAAAAAAAAGGCGGCCAAAAAATTTTGACCAAATTACTCAAGTTTTTTTTAATTTTTTGAAATTTTGACGGGGGGGGATGATTTTTTAAAGGCTGGTCTGGTTAAATTTTTAAAAAAAGACGAGACCCGAGTAAGGTTGTAAAAAATAAGGTTGAAATTTTTGGAAAAATTTAATTTTATTGGATCACCCAATGCCGGGTAATTTTGCTGGATGCCTTTTACCCCCTCGCGATTTTGACGTCAAAAAATTGTTTTACTTTTTTTTAAAAAAGGTTGAAAAAAAACTTTAAATCATTCATTCTGCCCTACTTTTTTATCCACTAAATCAAGTGATACCCTATTTTTTTTATAGAACGCCACCCCTTTTCGAAATGAGTGGGTTCCCCCCTGATGATTCGGTCAATCATTTCGCTGGACTTAGACGACAGAAGGCTACACAAGCTCCGTTTTTTCAAGTCAAGGAAATATTTACCGAATAGACTACAATTTTTTTTAACGAACAAAAATTGCATATTGTTAAAATTAAAGAAAGGTTTGTTTGGGGGGTTGTTTGCAGCCAATCTTTTAAAAAATTTTTTAGTTTTAAAAATAAACACTACTGCTGCAAAAAAATTTTTTTCCCTCTTTTAAAACCTTTATCAAGCTTTTCAGTTATCCTTAGTTATTTTTTACTACATCAAATCCAGGGTTGTCTACCCCACCTTGCTTCAAAAAAAAGGGCCAAAATTTTTAATTTTCCCCACAGCATGGTATGGCCCTTATTTTTCCACCAGCGGGTTTTTAGCAACCTACGATCCCAAGAAAACCCCTTCCCATGCACAACACAAGCTGAACACACTTGCAACCATGACAAGAAACGGGGTCCAAAAAAAATTACATAAAAAATAAAATTTTAAACATTTGTTTGGCCCCCCCTTCCCCCCCCCCCCGAAAGGGGGGGGCCCCCCCCGGAGCCGAGTTGGCTCCTGCTGGCCCCCTGGAAGGAAAACTTTGGGGGACAAAACACTCCCCCCGGAAAAGGCGATGACAAGGGGTTTTTTTTTTTTTTCTTTTTTTTTAAAATTTTAAATTTTTTTTTTTTTTTTTTTTAATTTTTTTTTTTTTTTTTTTTTTTTTTTTTCTTTTTTTTTAAAAATTTTTTTTTCTTTTTTTTTGTATCTTTTATTTTTTTTTTTTTTTTTACTTTTTTTTGTTTTTTTTTTCCCTTTTTTTTTTCCCCCTTTACCCCATTTGGGGAAAATCTCTTCTCCCCCCCCCCCCCCCCCCCCCTTTCCAAAATCCCCCCTCTTTCCAAGCAAAATCACAAGTAAATGATTTATGGGAAAACCATTTTTTTCTCTTTCCCCAAGCAAAGTAGGGGGTTAATGAATTATAGTCCTTTTTTAATGTATACCGTCTTTCGGATGAAAAAGAAAAACCAAGGTGTGGCATACCATTTGGGGAAATAAAAGAACCCCCCGGAACATTGACGACGCGCACCTTTAAAAAGCCCTGCAACAAGATAGGGGATCCCGGAAAAATTCATCCCCCCCCCAAAAAAAAAAAAAAACCCAACCCCCCAAGCAATTAAAAAAAAACCCAGAAATGCTAAGGTCACCCAAATTACTTCCCCTTGCAGAAAATATACCGGGGGGGATGGTTATTGGTCACTACCAACAGGAATATGGGAGAGGGGGAGGTTTAGGGGCCCCCCAAGGCATTTAACACGGTTTTTTTACGGGTAGGTTTTTTTTTTTAAATAGGTTCTTCCCCTTTACCCCACCTGGTGATCCGCTTTTCAGAAGGCAGGAAACAGAGAATTTAAAAACAGTAAAGGTGAAATTTTCCTTGTTCCCCCGGGGCACAAAACTGTTAATTTGGGGAAAAAATGTCAAAGGGAATCAATTTTACAATTTCAATAGCCCCTACCAAAAAATATTAAATATACTTTTTTTCTTCTTTTTCTGAAGAATTTATTTTCCGCATTTTTCAAATTTTAAATAAATACCAGGGTTTTGATTTATGAGTTTTTAAAAAAAAATAAATAAAAAAAGGGCGGGGTTGGGGAATAAAAATTTCCCAAACTTAGGTTTAGGAGGGGGTCACCCCTACAGAGCCAAAAAGGGTTTTCATTCAAAGGGGAAATCTCACGTCATGATTTCAAAGGTAAAATGGTGATGATATGGGGCAGGTTTAAAATGAGGGTTTTAAAAACTTTCAGACCATGGGGTTTTCACTTAGACATTTCACCCCCCCGATACACAGAAAAAAAAGTGCGTGTGGCTCAAGTGCGGTACAGGGCCACTAGATCAGTCCGTCCCAAAATGACCCCCCTAAATCCTCTTACATGGAACCCAAAAGGGTGTCAGATTAGGAGGTACAGAAATACCCGAAATCCCCAACTCCCCGAAAACAGAAACTGATATCAACATAAGCCCTTTTCTTTTCACTGAAGCATCATTATTACATCATTACAAACTTTTATCATTTTTTTATTTCAAGAATAATTTGGGGTAAGGGGTCTTGGGTTTTTTGTTTATTTTAACATCCCCTCTTTCCCTGTGCCCTTGGTTTTTTGGACTACATTTACAAAGTAAATTTTTCTGTTTCACCAGCAAAACAATGGCCTAATCATCAAAAATGGAAAAAAGGTTTTTAATGTGTGCGCAAGATGTATTTTGTGTGTTTTGCCAAAATGACCTGGGGTTTTTAAAATTTCATCTGAAAGGGGGTTTTTGGGGTTTTGGGTTTTGTGTGTGGTGTGTGTGTGTTGGTGTGTGTTGGGGGTGTGTGTGTGTGTGTGTGTTTTGTTGGGGGTGGGGTGTGTGTGTGTTTTGTGTGTGTGTGTGGTTTTTGAGGTGTTGTGTGGAAAACTAAAAAATTGGGAAAACTTTTATAAAGGTTGGGACAAGACTATGTTTTAAAGCTTGATTTTAGTTTTGTTTACAAGAATTTAGCGCTTTACAAAATTCCATACATTTTTATTATTAAACAAACCAAAATTAAAAAGGTTTAAAGGGGGTGGCAAAAACCCTACAAGGGGGGCCCTTTTAAGGGGGGCAATTTTTTTTTAAAAACAAGGGAAAATTGGGGCATTTTTTTAAAGATGGGCCAAAAACAATTTTTTTAAAAAAAAAATTTTGGGTTACTGGGTTTTCCCCAAAAGGTTTAGGGTTGGTAATGACAAAAACAAAAATTTTTAACAAGGAGGGTTCCAAAAATAGAGCAATATTAGCACCCTATCGTTTATCATCAAACTTTTAAAGTTGGTCCACTGTTTTAAGGTTTTTGGAAAGGGAGTAAAACATAACAAACCCACTGAGCTTTTAGCACGAAATTGACCTTTAAGATCCCAAAAAAAGTTTGGGGCCCCCCCTCACAGTTTAGGAGGTTAAACAAAGCCACAGATCATGAAATACATAAACCCCCGAACTAAACAACAAAACATGTAACATAGGGTTTGGGCACTGACCCCGGGGGTTTTGGGGGGGTGAAATTTTACATCAATGAAAAACCCCACACAACAGACCTCCAAAAACAATCAACATAAAAGGTTTCTTTTTTAAAATCCCGTTCCACTTCACAACAACCCAAGAACTAAGCAAAACAAAAAACATATTTATTTTAAACTTAGTCAAAAAACTCCTGATAAAAAAAAATGATAGTGATAAAAACAATAAAAATTTTTTAAACCAAACTCATGAAAAAAAAGCCTAGGTGTTTGTTTACAACAACAGAAAAGTTAGATAAAGGAAAAAAAAAAAGAAAAAAAAAAAAAAATAATTTAAGTAATGTGGTTTTAAAAACCACAACACCCACCCCACAACACACACACACACACACACAACACACACCCCAACAACCACACACACACAAAACACAAAACACACAACACCCACCTCACCCCACACACAAAAAAGAATGAAAAAACCAAACACAGGCAAAGGGAACTAACACTGGCTGGGTTAAAAGGAGAGGGGAAAAAAAGATTTTAAAAAAAGACCTTTAAGGAGAGAAGAAAGAGGGAAAAAGTTTTGGGAAACAAAAAAAAATTTTGAATTTACGAAACTTGAAGGAGAATTAAAAGAGGGGAGGGGAAAAAGAGAATTTTTTAAAAAAGAAATTGAAGGAAAGAAGAGAAGGGGCCCGGAGGGATGCAGAAAGACCGGGGGGGTTTTGGGGGGAAGAAGAGGCCTGGAAAGAGAAAGGCACTGGCCATGGGATTCAGTTTTTGCTTCGTCAAAGGAATTTTTTTTTGAAAGAGAAAAGCCCGTGGAGACAAAAAGAATAAACCAAAGGAGGAACCTTCCCAAACCCGGCTTTTGGGGGTCAAAGGGAGTCACCAAATTGGAGAGGGAAAAAGGCAGACGCTTTATCATAAAACCAAAAAACACCCTTAAATAAAAGGGGGAATGGTTTAAACACAAAATTGGCAAAACAAATGCCACCCCAAATTATTTACATGCTTCATCAAAAACCTACATCTAAAACTTTTTAAAAACCAACCTCAAACACACTTCTTTCCCACAAGGAAACTTCCCCTGTTTTTTAAAAACCCCTTTTTTTCTGTTCCTACTGGGCAACATCCCTCTCCATCCCCAAACCCCTAGCCCCAAATGCATTTGTGTGATTTTGTTAGACCCGTTTTTTGGTTTTTGTGTGTTGTGGTTTGGGTGTGTGTGTGTTTTGGGGAGAGAGAAGAAGGGGAGAGAGAGTAAAAAAGAGAGAGAGGGGAAAAGAGAGAAAAAGAAAAGGGGAGAGAGAGAGAGGAAAAACAAAAAAAAGAAAAAAAAAAAAAGAGACAGAAGAGAAAAAGGAGAGAGGAAAAGAAAAAGACGGACAAAACCAGACAAAAACAGTCTAAAATCCCTTAATCTTTTGTAACATAAAAATTTGAAACAAGGGCCTTTTAAATTTGTTTGCTTTTTTAAAAATTCCAAAAGGGCTAAAAAAATATCCCTAAATTTTTTTTTCATTAAACTTACTTTATTTTAATTTAAAATTAAAATAGATACAGCTGATATTAAAACTTTTATTTTTTTCTTATTGTTTTTTATTAAAAAATACAAACGATTTTTAATTCTGTAAAATTTTTTAGGGGTAATGCTTTCTTTTCATGGGACAAAAAGTTTTTTAAAAGCCTTTTTTGTTTGTTTTTTTGTTTTCAATCAAAGCAATTTAAACATCAGGGTTTAAAAAAGCAAGGGGTTTCCATAGCATTTGTAAAAGGGAAAGAAATTTTTTTTTGAGATCACTTCTCCAGAAAAAACAAAAACAAAAAAAAGCCCTTCATTTTCCCCGGGGAAATAGGCATAGTGGACAAGGGGGAAAATTTTCAGTCAACTACTTCTCTATCATGAAAATAATGCACAAAAAAAAACCCAAAAAAATTTTCAAGTTTTTTCTAGTTTCTAAACCCAATTTCTAGCCAATTTTACGATATAATTTGAATTGATTTTTTGGGTTTAATTTAATTTTTTTTAAACCCAGGATAATGGAATAAGCACTTTGTGCTTTTTTCCCAACCCCCCTGAAAGCCGTTTTGAAAATTGTTATCCCCCACAGGGGCCAAAACAATCCACCTTATAAAATGGGAAAAAGGAAAAAACCCAACCAACAAACCAAACAAACCACCTACACCCTTATTCAAAAAATGTAAAGCCCCCAAACCCCCCTAACCCCCCCAAAAACCAAAAACCGGACCAAATAACTGGAGGAACTACCCACCCCGTAAAGACCCCCCAAACCATTAAAAAGACCCTTTTTTTTTAAAAATCTTTTTTAAAAGGGGTACCCCCACAGGGAAAAAATTTTTATTTTTTTCCCCTTTTCCCAAAAAACCCCGGGGTTTTTCCATCAGCTAACCGGGGGTAACAAAGAGATACTTACAAACCAAAAACCCCTCTAGCCACACAAAAAAGGGGGCCCCTTTTACCTTTTATTTTGGAAAAAAAGATATTTAGGAAAGGGGCCCCTCACCCCTTCAAAACACGCCAATTTTTAATTTTTCCCCCTTTTTTTACATTCAAGAAAGGGAAAAAGGGCTTAAAAAAACAGCAAATGAAAACAAAAAAATCCCAAGTGCAGGAGGGGGTTTTTAACATAAGACTCCTAAAAAAAAAAAAAACTGGTTTTAAAGATAAAAGGGTGTGCTTTTTTCTTTTTTTTTCCCCCAAATTTCCCGCCCCTTTTTAGTGTCTGTTTCAAAAAAGGGGCCCCCCACTGACCTTTTTCCATCGAGCAACAGAAAAAACCTTTTTTGGGTTTCAATCTCCCAAAAAAATTACTTTTAATTTTTTCCCAAACAGGGTTAAAAAGAAAAACAGGATTTCCCAAAATCTAATTCTCTGACTTAAAAAGGCTGAAAATCACACAGAAAAAAGAATTCCACTTTTCAATTCCCCCTCCACTAAAAAAAAAGGGCCCCCCCCCCGATTAAACAAAACACAGATACAGGAGTTCCCCCCCTTTTTTTTCCCCTTTTTTCCTCACCTTTTCGGGCCAGGGGTTAAAACAACCACGATTAAAAAGGTGGGTTTTTCCCCAACCTCATTTCTCTCACTTTTCAGGGAAAAGGGAAACCCCCTTTTTACAAAAGGGAAAAAAAATTTCAGTTTTTCCCAAAAATCTAAAATTTTTCCCGAAAACCCCTACAAAAAACCCCCCCCGAATTTAATAAAAGACAAAAAACAAAAAAAGAGCCAATGTTTAAACTTCCTGTGACATGGCGTTTTCCCAAAAAACCCCTTTTTCCCGAAGCTTACCTTTCATCTGAAAAAAACTAACCCCAATTTAAAAAAACCCGTAATACCTGCAGTAAAGGGGGGGGAGGGGGGGGAGGGGAGGGGACCCCCCACACTTATTTTTTTCCCCACAGCTAACACGACTGCACGTGACTTTTTTGGTTTTTTTTTTTTTCCTTTTTTTTTCCCCCCTTTTTCATTTTACTTACTAAAAAAAACACTAGGGGGCTGGCAAAAGTTTTTTTTTTTTTTTTTTAACTCGACCCGACTAACAAAATTTTTCACAACTGTTTTTCATTAAAATTTAACTGCAAAAAAAATCCAACTCCCTCAAAACCAAAAAAAGCACTTTTGGGGAAAGGTTTGGGGGGAAAAGGGGGGGGGGGGGTAGCTGCGTTTTTGGGGGAAATTTGTTCTTCAGGTGAAAAGCATTTCGCCTTTAAAAAAGAAAATTTTGTTCTGTCAAGAAGAAAAAATTTTAAAAAAGAAAAAAAAAAAAAAAAATTCCCCCTGATAACTTGAAAGAAAAAAATTTCCTTAAAATAATATTTTTAAAAACTAAAGCCATGACATAACTCGAAGAATACTGGTTTAAAATTTTGCAAAACCCCTCTTAAAATTTTTTAAGCTAAAAGCCATACAAAAAACCGAAGAATACTGGGATACATCATACTTTTGGGTAAAGCCCCTGACATAACTACAAAAGAAAATTTCTGCATACTAAAAACTTTTTAAGCTAAAGCCATGACATAAAATTGAAGAATACTGCATCCATTTTAATAAAACCTTTTAAAAAGCCCCCAAAAAAAGCCATGACACGAGTCACTGCCCCCCCTTTAGACAAGAAAAACTGTCTAACAACTGTTCAGCATCCCCTTTCCCAAAAAACCCCCAAAAAGGGGCTTGGGGACTGCAATCAATTTTTTTATGTGTACTTTTTTTCCCCCGTGTGGGGTTTTGGGGGGTTTTGGGGGGGTGTGTGTGGGGTTTTTGTGTGGTGTGTTTTTGTTTTTTTTTTGGGTTTGGGGGGGGGGAAAAAAAGGGGTTTGGTTTTGGGGGGGTTAAAAAAGGGGGGGAAAATGGTTTTTTTCCAAAAATTTAAAATTAAAAAAAAAAAAAAAAAAAAAAAAAAAAAACCCCAAAAAAAAAAAAAAAAAAAAAAAAACCCCCCCAACTTTTTTAACCCCCAATTTATGGGGTAGGGAGGGGGAGGAGAGGTGGTGGGGAGTGGGCGGGGGGTCGGGGGGGGGGGGGGGGGGGGGGGGTCCAAGCTGTATCATTACACCAAAATTTATTGTAAAGCTTTCAGATTAAGTCACTAACTACAAAAACATCAAGTTTTCAGGAAACAAGCTGAAGCCTTTTCAGCAGCACTACTGACAACAATGCATTCCACAAGTCTTGCCATCATTCTGACCACACTTCTTCATCGCTGGCTTTGGTTTTTGGCCCCCCCTCCCTCCCCACAGCCCCAGTCTGTTCTGGGTGACACTGGCTAACAGTAACATCGCCCTCCCCCCCCCCCCCCCCCCCCCCCCCCCCCCCCCCTGTCTCAGAATGATCCTGACAAGACTGTTGGAGAGTCATTGTCCACTGTCGTCATAGTGATCTTGTCAACATCCACTGTATGCACATAGCAACATTCTGTAGGCTATTTCTTTCCTCTTTCTCCTTTTTTTTCTTCTTTCATTTGTTTTTTTTTCTTCTTTCTTTTGTTTTTTTTCTTTTATCTTTATTTTTTCTTTTTCTTTTTCTTTCTTTTTGTTTTTTTTTTCTTCTTTCTTCTGTTTATTCTTTTTCTTTCTTTTTTTCTTTCTTTTTTTTTTTCTTCTTTCTTCTGTTTTTTTCTTTTCTTTCTTTCCTTTTGTTTTTTTCTTTCTTTTGTTTTTTCTTTCTTTTGTTTTTTTTTCTTTTGTTTTGTTTTTTTTCTTTCTTTGTTTTTTTTTTCTTTCTTTTCTTTTATTTCTTTTTGTTTTTCTTTGGTTTGTTGTTGTTGTTGCTTTTTTTCTTTTAAAGGAGAGAAGTAGGATACTTAATGCAAAAAAAGAGTTCTCTCTCTCACTACACAATGCCAAAAAATGCACACACACACACACACAACATACACACACAAACACAAAAAAACACACACACACATTCTACTCAATGCATAAACACACACAGAAGATGAGTGTACACACACACACACACACACACACACACACACACACACACACACACACACACACACACACACACACACAACTACTCAATGCAAAAAAACCCAAACCAACGCACACACACACAAAGCCAACGCACACACACACAATACTCAAAGTAAAAAAAACACACAAAAAAACACACTACTCAATGCCAAAAAAAAAAAGCTTGTGCATGTGCGCGCACACTACTCAATGCAAAAAAAAAAATGCACACACACACACTACTCAATAAAAAAAAAAAAAAAAAAAAAACGTACACACACTAACACACACACACTACTCTGTGCACAAAAAAAGAAAAAAAAGAAGCACAGACATAGACATACACACACAGTGCTCAACACATAAGAATGCAAAGAGTAAGGCACAATCTACAGATGATCATGAACAAAGCACTGGCTGTCAGCCTCTCCTAGTGTTTGTAGCCCAGCCGACCACAGGGGTCATACTGTCTATCACTTCACTGACTGACAAGAAATGCTGTCTGAGGAACCCATCAATCTCTCCTGCTAACGTTTGTAGCCCAGCCGACCACAGGGGTCATACTGTCTATCACTTCACTGACTGACAAGAAATGCTGTCTGAGGAACCCGTCAATCTCTCCTGCTAACGTTTGTAGCCCAGCCGACCACAGGAGTCATATCAGGGCTGTCTGTCACTTCACTCCCTCAGCATCAACCTGACACCACAGCAGAGAGTGAAGTTGGTGATTCCTTTCCCTCTGAACTGGCCGACGATAAATGCTGTCTGTACATTCATTTCCCTCTGAACTGGCTGACAATAAATACTGTCTGTAGAAACTGGCTGACAATAAATGTTGTCTGTAGAAACTGGCCGACAACAAATGCTGCCTGTAGGAACTGGCTGACGATAAATGCTGTCTGTAGAAACTGGCTGACAATAAATACTGTCTGTAGGAACTGGCTGACGATAAATGCTGTCTGTAGGAACTGGCTGACAATAAATACTGTCTGTAGGAACTGGCTGACAATAAATACTGTCTGTAGGAACTGGCTGACGATAAATGCTGTCTGTAGGAACTGGCTGACGATAAATGCTGTCTGTAGGAACTGGCTGATGATAAATGCTGTCTGTAGGAACTGGCTGACGATAAATGCTGTCTGTAGGAACTGGCTGACGATAAATGCTGTCTGTAGGAACTGGCTGACGATAAATGCTGTCTGTAGGAACTGGCTGATGATAAATGCTGTCTGTAGGAACTGGCTGACAATAAATGCTGTCTGTAGGAACTGGTTGACATTAAATGCTGTCTGTATGATCCCGTCAACATCCACACCGTTCATTTATCACTTCCTGCAACACTGTTTGTTCCCAGTGCTTCCAAAAAACAAAAAAAAAAAGCCATTACTAGTGTTGGTAGCCCAGCCGACCACAGGGATCATCCCAGGGCTACCTCTCACTTCACTTGCTCAGCTCAGCACAGAGGGGAGGACATGCTCTGCCTGTCAGGACAAGGCTCCATCCTGGCCCCTGACTCTCTGTGCCTCACTCTGTGTCCCTGATTCCTTCCTGTGCACACTGCTGGGCTGCTTTCTGCTGCCTCTCTCTGCCTTCACAGGGATGGAGGCATGGCAAGCATGGAGGGGTGGACACTGTCCTGTCTGACCACTGATGACTGCTGCCCGAATGATGATGACATGACAGCTGTTGGAATGATGATGTGGTGACAGTTGCTGTAGTGATGATGTGGTGACAGTTGCTGTAGTGATGATGTGGTGATAGTTGCCATAGTGATGATGCAGTGATAGTTGCCATAGTGATGATGCGGTGACAGTTGCCATAGTGATGATGCAGCAACGGCTGCTGTAGTGATGATGTGGTGACAGTTGCCATAGTGATGATGCAGCAACAGCTGCTGTAGTGATGATGTGGTGACAGTTGCCATAGTGATGATGCAGCAACAGTTGCTGTAGTGATGATGTGGTGACAGTTGCTGTAGTGATGATGCAGCAACAGCTGCTGTAGTGAGATGTGGTGACAGTTGCCATAGTGATGATGCATCGACAGCTGCTGTAGTGATGATGTGGTGACAGTTGCCATAGTGATGATGCAGCAACAGCTGCTGTAGTGGTGATGTGGTGACAGTTGCCATAGTGATGATGCAGCAACAGCTGCTGTAGTGATGTTGTGGTGACAGTTGCCATAGTGATGATGCAGCAACAGCTGCTGTAGTGATGATGTGGTGACAGTTGCCAGTGATGATGCAGCAACAGCTGCTGTAGTGATGTTGTGGTGACAGTTGCTGTAGTGATGATGTGGTGACAGTCGCTGTAGTGATGATGCGGTGACAGTTGCTGAAGTGATGATGCGGTGATAGTTGCCATAGTGATGTGGTGATCAGTGGAATGAAGAGATGGCTGTGTCCCTGTCCTGCTGCCTCTCCTCCCCAGTCCATCAGTAGGCACTGTTGTCAGATTGCAGCAGTCACACCACTTCATCCTCACCACCTGCTCTTTTTCTTCTTCTTTTTCTCCTCACACCTTCCTTCCTTCCTTTCCTGGCGTCATTAATGATGTACGTGTTGAAATAAATACTGTTTTTTGACATGTTGAGATAAACACGCACTTCTTGGTGTGCTGAAATTGTTTTCTTGACCCGTTGAAATAAAGTGTTGTTTTGCTCTTCTCCACTCGTTCTGACGAACCACAGGCCTGCAGTTAGGATTCCCTCTCTGCCTCTGTGGTCCTCAGAACCTGTCCTCTCCTAGCCAACGTTGGTAGCCCAGCCGACCCCAGGGGTCATTCCAGGGCTGTGTAACACTTCACTTGCTCAGCATCACCCGGACACCACAGCAGAGAGGGGAGGGCATGATGTTCTGTCAGGACAAGGCTCTGTCCTGCCTCCTGTCTCTCTGTCCATCTGTTGCCTGACTGCCCCCATCATCATCACCTTCCTCCCCTCACTTCTGCTGCTGTGCTTTCTGGCCGCTTCATTTCCACCACTGTTCACTGTTCACTGCTACAGCAATGGTGATGTTCAGACTTCATATTGATACACCTTGTAGAAGAGACAGCAATGTTGATGTTCAGAATTCATGTTGATACTTTGTAATTGTATAAGAGACAGCGATGTCGATGTTCAGACTTCATGTTGATACACCCTGTATAAGAGACAGCAATGTTGATGTTCACAATTCATGTTGATACTTTGTAATTGTATAAGAGACAGCAATGTTGATACTCCATGGTGATACTTCACACAGAACAGCAATGTCGATGTTCAGAATTCATGTTGATACTTTGTAATTGTATAAGAGAGACAGCACTGTTGACACTCCATGGTGATACAA
>CM060327.1:54231959-54233261 GCA_030674155.1 Stramonita haemastoma | reverse complement strand
ATTTTTATACTGAGAAGCTTTATCCTGGCAATCTGGAAGTAAAGTCAAACAGCTGAAAAAAAGTAATAGCTGAGGATTCAAAGGGGGGGGGGGGGGGTTGTGTCTTTTTTATACTCAAAACTTTACCCATTGCATGTTTTAGGTGCTGAAAAGTCGTGACAACTTGAAACTGAAGTCAGAAAGTTGACAAAAATATATGAGGAGCTTCTAAATGCTGAAGTAGTGCATTAGATCTAGACTATATTGAACTTACATTGATTAAAGATATGTTGGTTTTTGGTTGTTTGTTGTTTGTTTGTTTTTTTACATGGGGGGGGGGGGGGGGGGGGGCTAACGCAGTTCGTTGCAAATTGTAATATTTTTTTTCCTTTTCTTTTTTTTTGCTTATGAATCTGGGAAATGTTTTATGTAATTTGCTATCCGTAGGTCTCGAGCCACCGCTGTAGTCTAGTGGTTAGGGCGGTGGACTCGTAATCTAAAGGTTGCGGGTTCAATCCAGCTTTCGGTTATGGCGTTGTGCCCTTGGAAAAGGCACTTTACGGCTATTTTCTCACCCCACCCAGGTGTAAAAGGGGTACCAACCTTGTGTTGGGGGTTAACCCTGCGATAGACTGGCGTCCTATCCAGGGGGGAGTCTATGACTCTCAGTCGCTTAACGCCACAGAAACCGGGATAAGCACCGGCCTGATGAGCCTTAGGCTCGGGACAGACTTTAACTTTATCCGTAGGTCTAGTACTTTTTTTTATATAATCTGATCTAAAACAAAAAAAAATTGTTTGCAGTACTTTTTCCCCCACAATGAGATTTATTTTATTTTTTATTTTATACCGCTTTATGTCACATCAGATTTCGGCCTGCTCTCCCCGGGGAGAGGGCCTCCCACAAGAGCAGCGCCTACCCATTAATTGTATTTTTTATATAATGTATAATAGCCCCGAGCCGCTCTGGGGACTCCAACTCCCCAACTTTTCCCCAGGGATAGTGTCTAAAACAACACAAACGTGTGTATGCTGTTTCTTTTTATATTTTATTTTATAATTTTGTCATCCGCTCCTACAGGCACACAATGGCCTGCTCTTCCGAAAGGCGGAACGGGGTTTTAACGTGTGTGCAAGATGTTCTGCGTGCGTTCGCACACGGGGCGTCAGTTTATAGTCTCATCCAAATGACTTTGACATTCAGTTCTTTTATTTTTTCGTCAAACTGGGAAGAAAGGACAAGGCTGGGAATCGAACCCAGAACCTCACGGTTTACCTGTTCGCAGGGGAACGAATCGAACCCAGACCCTCACGGTTTACCTG
>CM060327.1:54219459-54224459 GCA_030674155.1 Stramonita haemastoma | reverse complement strand
CCACCTCAAAAGAGAAGAACAAGTCATTATTCTAAGACTGCACTGAGCACAACAGACTAAACATCATATGTCCACAGAGCTGAAACTTGCTCCTTCTCCCCTGTGTAGGCTACCTATGGTAAAGAAAACCAGACAGGCGAGCACATCCTTCAGAGGTGCACGCTATTCAGCGACCTGAGGAAGAAAGTGTGGGCCGACTGAGATAACCCTACTGACCAAGCTGTAGGGCCCACGAGAGGAGCTGGAAAGGACACGCCATTATTTTCCCCAGACACATTTGACAGTGTAAAGCGAACGAGAAGAAGAAGAAGAAGAAGAAGAAGAAACTTCCACATAACTATGTATAAAGAATAGCGCGTTCTGGTTACCATTCGCGAAGAATCGTTGATATTGTACAGTGTTTAATTTTGTTGTTGTACCTTTCGACTTCGGTCCCCTCTATACCCCAAATACCCATTTTTGAAGGGATTGAAAAACCTAACACATTAAATCTTTTGTCCTCTCTCTCTCTCTCTCTCTCTCTCTCTCTCTCTCTCTCTCTCTCTCTCTCTCTCTCTCTCTCTCTCTCTCTCTCTCTCTCTCTCTCTCTCCCCGGGGGACGGATAGCCTAGTGGTCAGAACATTGCGCTGGCAATTTGACGACCTGGGTTCGAGTCCGGTCGAGGAGATTTTTCTCCTGGAGTTAACATCAGTGCTGACTCCACTCTCCCAAAAAGTCCTTCCGATGAGACTGTAAACCGAGGCCCCGTGTGCCAACGCACGCAGAACACCTTGCGCACATGTTAAATCCTGTTCCGCTTTTCGTAAGAGTAGGCCATCGTGTGCCGGTGGGAACAGATGACATTTACAAACTGCATACACACGGGGACTGGATGTAAAAAAGCACAAGAGTGCTTATTCCATTATCCTCGATATAAAAGAATAAATCAAATCAAATCAAATCTCTCTCTCTCTCTCTCTCTCTCTCTCTCTCTCTCTCTCTCTCTCTCTCTCTCTCTGATTTCTTTTATTGAAAGATTGTATATAAATTTTTAGGATGCTTTGTTCCTGTTCTTTCTGTTTTAATTTTGTTTGTTTGCTTTTGTTTCTTTTTTTTTTTTTATAAAGAGAATGAATGTAAAAGAACGGATATTGTAACCTGATATATTTGTTTGACTTTCATGATTCTTATTTTTTTCTATGACTTAAAAAAAAATCCCAACTCAAGTGCATGTGCACGCGGGGATTTATGCTCTGTGTGTGTGTGTGTGTGTGTGTGTGTGTGTGTGTGTGTGGTGTGTGTGTGTGTGTGTGTTGTGTGTGTGTGTGTGTGTGTAAGTGTGTGTATGTTTGATTTGTATGTTCATGTGCGTGCGTGCCTGGGTGCATGAGTGAGTTGCGCGCGAGCGCGTGCGTGCGTGTGTGTGTGTGTGTGTGTTGTGTGTGTGTGTGTGTGTGTGTGTGTGTGTGTGTGTGTGTGTGTGTGTGTGTGTGTGTGTGTGTGTGTGTGTGTGGTGTGTGTGTGTAGCCTACGTGAAAGAGTAAGTCTTACAGTGCATTATCATTATCATATTATTATCAATATTGTTGTTATTATTGTTATTGTTATTATCATTATCATTGCATTTTCTTTAGTTCCTTTCGAGTTTATTTTATTGTTATGAGTTGTAACAATGTTGTAGGTAAATATTTTTGGGTGGGGTTTTCTTGGTTGTGCTTTGCTTGTTTGCTTGCTGCTTCATTTCCAGTTCTGTTAGTTTGTTTTTGTTTAAGTGCTTTTTTTTTGGCTAGATAGATGCTTCATGAAAAAAGCAAATTCATTGCTTACTCGATGTATCACCTGGAAATAAATTTTTGATTTGATTTGATCCTCCTCTCTCTTCTCTCTCTCTCATCTCTCTCTCTCTCTCTCTCTCTCTCTCTCTCTCTTCTCTCTCTCTCTTCTCTCTCTCTCTCTCTCTCTCTCTCTCTCTCTCTCTCTCTCTCTCTCTCTCTCTCTCTCTCTCTCTTCTCTCTCTCCTCTCTCTCTCTTCTCTTCAACTGAAAATAATTTCCGGACGACTTCTGCTTGACTTAAATCAAAAGCACAGAACATGCCAGGTGAATAAAAAACAAAGCTGGTAACAAACAACAATAATAAAAGTAATGATAATGATGAGAACAATAATATAATTCTTCTTCTTCTTCTTAGTCTTCCTTCTTGTTCATAATCACGAAAATAATGTACATGCCCTGTGAGCTCTTTGCTTTTTTGTAGTCATGTATGGAGTTGAAGGGGGGGGGGGGGGGGGGGGGGGGTGGGTGTATCAACATAGGGGTTAGAGCTTTGTGTTCGCTCCTGAGGGCTCAGGTTTAAGCTACCACCCAGATTTCTGTTGGAGGGGATTTTCCCCAGGAGTTACAGCAAAACCGGCTCCACTCCCTGAAAGCCGTTAGGATAAGACTATGAGCTCATGTGTACGAACACACGCAGAACATCTTGTGAACACGTTGAAACCTGTCTTTCTTTTCGGAAGAGTAAGCCATTTAACACCAGTAGGAAGGGTTGACATTTTAAAAAAAAATAAAAACCGTGCATGCTGGTATTTCTTCAGACATCTTTTCTGGAGACGGTATGCGGCTACCTAACGGTGGGCAAACGATGGCATTTGCATATGTTACCATAGGTGAACATCCCAGCTCTATCCACGGAACGAAAAGAAAAGTACGTGTATGCACACAGGACCTCGGTTTATAGTCTCATCCGAAAGACTTTTGGGGAGAGTGGAGTCTGCACTGATATTAATTCCAGGGGAAGAACCCTCTCGAACGGAATCGAACCCGGGTCGTCAACTTGCGAGCGCAATGTTCTGACCACTAGGCTATCCCACCCCCTGTGTGTGTGTGTGTGTGTGGTGTGTGTGTGTGTGTGTGTGTGTGTGTGTGTGTGTGTGTGCGGCGCGCCGCGCGCGCGCGCGCGCGCGTGTGAGCGTGCATGCGAGCGAGCGAATGTACGCGCGCGGGGGCACGTGCGCGTGCGTGCGTGCGTGCGTGCGTGCGTGCGTGCGTGGTGTGTGTGTGTGTGTGTGTGTGTGTGTGTGTGTGTGTGTGTGTGTGTACGTGTGTGTGTGTACGTGTGTGTGTGTGGAAGCCTGTGCTGAGTTGCATGTGTCTAGGTCTAATATAGACGCAAGTTTTGACTATTCAAAAACAAAATAAAAAAACCAGAATAAACAAAAGTGCATCTGCCTCCAGAAAAAGCAACACGAAACTGATTTGAGCAGAGAACCCGTAGTTCAAATGATAAACAGGGAAAATGCAGGTCATGTGGACCTGCTTGCATCCAGCCCTACACTTCGTAAAAGAAAAAAAGAAAAAAAAAGAAAAAGACACTTGGGATTTTTTTTATGACGCCAAGAATACAAAAAAAGAGAAAATCAGAGTTTTTATACATATCGATGAGCAACAACAACAGCATACACACCCACGCACGCGCACGCGTGCAATCGTATCCAAACTGTCTATTAGTCTATTTAGAGTAGTATAGGATCATTTGTAGCAGAATAATAGACACAGTCTAAAAATATTCTTTGCACAATGGATTTAAACTTGTATGGGAAAAGCCCGACTTACACCACCACCTCAAAAAAGAAGGACGTAACACATACAGTCTAGGATGTATTCTGAAGATGTTTCTCATGTTATACCCTTTTAATATTCATTCATGAATCCCCGAAGTCGAAATGCGGCTGCCTAAACAGTTTGGTGGGGGTGGGGGTGGGGATGGTGGAATAATCAAAAGCCTATTGCCGTATCGCTGAACTAGGGAGCTCTATTAAGGTTAAAGGTGTCTCATAACCTGGGCGGTCGTAGGGGAGTGAGGTGTCAGAGACCTCAGCTTCTCTAGGGACCAGCATGTTGAGGGCCGCACCCATCTCCTCTCCCTCGCTGCTTTACCTTCCCTGACCCTAAAGAGGGCAGGTACCTTTTGTTTTTGAGATAAGATTTTCAGAATTTCCTGTCATCAGCTACAATGTGATAGAAAAGGGCAGGTACCCATTTACAGCTGGGGAACTGGGGGGACTCAAGGCGCGCAAACAGTCACCCATCCAACTGGTAACCACGCTCGACACTGCTTCACTTGATGGGGGAAAAGCGAGCGCTCTGATCACTGAGCTATCCCGCCCCAATATATTTAAGAAAGGTAATAAAAATGATTTATGTACATTCATACTGATACATTTAATTTCCATTGCCAGTGTCACTAATTCCTATTCTAACATGGTGGTCTCTCTGTTGTATGTTTGTCTCTTTATGGGTTTAGGTTTTTCTTGCAGGGTTCATACAAAACATTATGGGTTTGGGTTTGTTTTCTTGCAGGGTTCATACAAAACATCAGGATGAAATAATTTAAAGACTTTATAAGGACTTTTAAGGACCTCCCTCTCTCATTTTTCAGGACCTTCGTCACCAAATAATGTTTGCTATTAAACAAAATTCACAGTTTGAAGCTGACAAACAAAACACCTTTGATAGCCATGTTGTGCCATCTTCTTCATAAAAGGAAATCAATATTTTTGCTGCAGCTAATCCAAGAACCGGTCAAAGTTTTGACCCAACCTGTGCAATTAGCAAAGAAGATTTCAGAACACTACACTCTAAGTGACCACCTCACCTATCCATTCCTTGCCTACTGGTTCTCAAGGTTTAAAATAAGTTAGTTTAGACCTCTGTTAGTGTTACTTTTCCAGGGCACTGTTTTCAAAGTCAAAGTCAAAATTTTATTTCCAGATGGTACATTAAGTAAGCAATAAATGTACTATTTTTCATCAAACCATGTATCTAGCAGAAAAAACCAAAACCAAAACCAAACAAAAAATCCCCCCCCCCCCCCCAAATAAAAAAAAGAAAGAAAAAAAACGTGTATAAAAAAAACAAACTAACAAAAATGAAGCAGCAAGCAAACAAGTACAACCAAGAAAACCCCACCCAAAAATATTTACCTACAACATTGTTACAACTCATAACAAAATAACTCAAAA
>CM060327.1:54211959-54214459 GCA_030674155.1 Stramonita haemastoma | reverse complement strand
CGAGAATAAGAAATACTGCATGCCTGACTTGAGCTATATATCTTAATAAATATGGAGATATGAGAATGTGAAGTTGCCGTGAGCATGGTGGACTAATGTGCTACTTGAAAAGTACAGAAAAATACGCATTCTCACTCATTTTAAAAGTTTTTTTCATATGGGAACCTATTCTTCCTTGGTTTACAAGTAAATTATACCAGGTTTTTAGAAAGCATGCTGTTTTAAGGACTTCATAGCTCTTATTTTGGATTCCATGTCTCAACCGTAACACAGCAAAAAATTATATTTTTAATCATCTATTACAACAAGATGAATTGACCGATCATCTTTTCCATTTTAGAAAATGATATACATTGAAATGCTGTACTGCCTGACATAAAGACATGTATGTAGAGTGAAATTTATTTTGGGGTCTCTATGTCACAGAAATAGCACATGTTTTTGAGAACAACCCATATATATATATATAAAGAGAACAGTGTGCGCGCGCGCGCGCGCGTGTGTGTGGTGTATGTGTGTGTGTGTGTGTTTGTGTGTGTGTATGTGTGCGAGAGAGAGAGAGAGAGAGAGAGAGAGAGAGAGAGAGAGAGAGACAGACAGACAGACAGACAGACAGACAGACAGACAGACAGACAGACAGACAAAAAAGAGACAGACTTCTTATTCATGTGTGTGTGTGTGTGTGTGTGTGTGTGTGTGTGTGTGTGTGTGTGTGTGTGTGTGTGTGTGTGTGTGTGGAGAGAGAGAGAGAGAGAGAGAGAGAGAGAGAGAGACGAGAGAAGAGAGAGACAGACAGACAGACAGACAGACAGACAGACAGACAACAACACACACACGACCCCCCCCCCCCCCCCCCCCCACACACACACACACACACAAGGAGACAAAATTCTGAGTGTGGGTGTGCTAGGGGAGAGAGAGAGAGAGAGAGAGAGAGAGAGAGAGAGAGAGAGAGAGAGAGAGAGAGAGAGAGAGAGAGAGAAGGGGAGGGGGGGGAAGCGTTGACAGTTCTGGTACCATGACAACTTACAGGCACTGTACTGTACCGAAGACGATGTAAAAGAGCCGGTGAGGAGGGGGGGAGGGGAGGGGTTCAACAGGTCAGTTCGCCAGTTGAAAACTCCTGTCTGCTCTCCCCCTTCCCTATTCCTACCACCCCATTCCCCCCTCTGCTTCAGACCTGCAGCTGTTCTGGGGCATCCACAATATATTTTCTCCTGTGTGTGCTAATAGGGAAGGGGTTTAGTTGTCTTGTCACTAACTGATCAATACAAAACGTTCAACTGGGAGAATCTGGTGAATCTGGTTCGTAAATAAGCAGAAACCAATATTAGATTGCTCAGTACATTGTCTTTAAATCATATCCATGAAGATGTAAGCAGCTTTATTATTAAACTGCTCAGCACATTGTCTTTATATCAAATCAAATGTATCATATCAAATATTGTAACTATCATATATCATATCATTTTATATAATAGTATCAATCTCTGAAGACTGAAGTTGCACTCTAGTCTTTAGAGAGCAAAGCCTGGGTAAGTATGGAGGGCAAACTGTTACCCATGCAGCAGCCCCCCCCCCCCCCCTCTCCACGCCACTGGAATGATCCATTGGAAAGGCAATGACCATAGGAATGATTAAAGTACCCTTGTAGGAGCCACCAGAACGTTGCCATATTATATACAGCCCCAGCCGCCCTGGGACTCCAACTCCCCGATTTTTTCTCAGGGACGGTGTCTAAACACGACACATGTGTGCATGCTGGTTTTTTTTTTATACTTTGGTCATCCGCTCCTACCAGCACACGATGGCCTGCTCTTCCGAAAGGCGGAACAGGGTTTTAACGTGTGCGCAAGATGTTCTGCATTGTGCCGCCTTGGCTTATAGTCTCTCTCATCCAATGACTTTGACATTCAGTTCGATTTTTCGTCAAACTGGGAAGAAAGTGAGAGGCTGGGTACGAACCCAGAACCTCATGGTTTACTTGTCGGCAGGCGAACGTCTTAACCATCCTGCCACCTTCCTTTCATATCATACCATATCATATATCCAGTGTTGCCTGCCTGCCATCATGGCTGGACTCAGTTTCGAGAAAATAATTTTATAATTTATTGAGGTCGATAGTGAGGCATTAGGCTGTGTTCTATATTTCTGCCTTGTTCATTTTCCAGTCATTTTCTCATATCTATTTTCCCCCATCTGTGTTATTTTTCCAGAAAGACTTAAAAGATAACAAGTCTCTCCCACACCGAAGTGGGATGCTGAGTTTGACTCGTTAAGCACTTAACGGCAGCGCAGCAACGCACTTTCGCTCATATGACTAGACAACAAACACACAGTTGCTGTCTGAGAGTTCGACAAAGAAGAACAAGAAGATGTGCACTTGTGTTCTTATACCCAACTCGGTAGTTTAGGACAAAACACACTTAGGGACATTACAACTTTCTAGCTGACGGACAGAACTTTCCCACACTTTTTCTGCTGGTGCCTGGAGGGTAAG
>CM060327.1:54199459-54206959 GCA_030674155.1 Stramonita haemastoma | reverse complement strand
CAAAACAAAATAACGACCACCACTACAGTATTACTTGGTAAGCTCGAATAGTATCTATTGCCTTTCTGCCCTAGCTTATCTGTCTGTAGCAAACACAGTACAGGCCTGAATAGATCACATATATATATTTTTAAACGGATATTAGATACCTTTTTGCTGCAACTATTAACTTTAACTGATGCTCATAGTATAATACTGTTTTGTTTAAATTATATGTTTACATACAGTATACAAAATAAAGTGTATGGTATGTATATTCATTACGTGACCTGCAATTCTGGAATTATTTCATAATACTAATGCTCACTTTAATGCCTTCAAGGAAAATAAACCTGATGATTTATGGAACCGGTTCCAGTGCATGTCAATCACCCACTGCCCTCTGTATTTTTAGAACTGTACTTAGCCAAGTGGGCTGCACATACAGTAGGCCTAGCCTAGACCACAAAGGCATCCATACAAACAACCAACATCAAAATGTTGATCTTTCAATACTTACAGTGATGTTGATCCACCAGTTTTTCACAGATTAATCCATTATAACCTACAGGCTATCGAGCAACACCATGCACCATTCACATAAAAGGCTATACACCCTTGTAGGCCTAGGTTTTATACAAACTTAAGTCACAGAAATCCGAAAGTATGGGTTTCTGGAGTAGGCCTAGGCCCTATAGGCTACTAGTAGGCCTAGTAGGCTAGCATCCGGAAAAACAGCCAAGTATGGGCCTACTGTAGGCTAGCCTAGTGGGGAGCCTGCCGCTGTAAACGGGCAGATTTGGGGAAGGGTACCAAGCCGTGACAAACACACGCAACGCACACGCACACACGCATGTACAAACACACACACGCGCGCGCGCACGCACACACACACACATATAAACACGCATGTACACGCCTGTGTGCATACAAACTTATGTTATGGGGGGACGGGAGAGCCTAATGGTCAGAACATTGCGCTCACAATATGACGACGGGAGTCGGGGATTTTTCCTCTGGAGCTAACATCAGCGCTGACTCCACTCTCCCCAAAACCGGGTTGTAGGAAAAAAAAGTCATAGAAAAAAAGTCACAGGAAAAAAAAGTCACAATCAGGTCAAACAAAGCCAAGTAAAATCCAGTTTAAAAAACACACACACACACACACACACGCACGCACGCAGGCCAGAGAATAAAAGTAAAATAAGAGCAATATCATCAAGAAAAATGTGCAGTGCAGTACAATGCATACACACACACTACTCACACAAACACACACCCACACACACACGCGCGCGCGCGCACGCAGGCCGGAGAATAAAAGTAAAATAAGAGCAATATCATCAAGAAAAATGTGCAGTGCAGTACAATGCATAACAACACACACACACACACACACACACCACACACACACACACACACAGCACACACACACACACACACACACACACAACACACACACACACACACACACACCACACGCACCCACGCACGCACGCACGCACGCGCGCACGCGCGCTTGTGACTTTTTTTCCTGTGACTTTTTTTCTGTGACTTTTTTTCTGTGACTTTTTTCCTCTTACTTTTTTCCAATTACCGAAAACCGAGGAACTGTGTGCGAACGCTCGCAGAACATCTTGCGCACACGTTAAATCCTGTTCCGCTTTTCGTAAGAGTAGGCCATTGTGTGCCGGTGGGAACAGATGACAAGATTTACTAAAGTGCATACACACGGGGACTGAATGAAAAAAAAGCACATGAATGCTTATCCCATTATCCTCCATGATTATCACTCACTCACTCAGTCCCATGTCCCAAAGGACGTAGGGGGGACATGAGAGAAGACGCAACGGAGATCTTTTTCCATGCTTCACGATCCTGTGTGGCTAGTAGGAGGCGTTGCAGGGGTTGGGCAGTCCAGTCTTTGATGTTGTCAACCCATGATTTCTTTTGGCGGCCTCTTCTTCTTTTGCCCTCGACTGTTCCTTGCAAGATGGTTTTTGCTAGGGTGTTGTGTCTTGTGGTGTGACCAAACCACATCAGCTTTCTCCTCTTTATGGTGGAGAGCAAAGGCTCTTGGGGGCCCACACGCTTTTTGATTTCCTCTTTCACATAGTTATTGGTCTTGTGTTCTTTGTATGATATTTTGAGGAGTCTTCTGTGGCACTTGTTCTCGAATGCTTGGATTCTTCTCTCTAACTCTGCTGTCAGAGTCCATGATTCACAGCCATATAGGAGGATAGATATTACGAGGGATTTGTAGAGGTGGTATTTGGTGCAGAAGCTGATGTTGTTGCTTCTGATGATCCTCTGGAGTCTGACTAGAGCAGATGTTGCTGTTGCAATGCGAGCTTTCACCTCATTGTTTGATGTGCCATCTTTTGTTAGGATGGAGCCTAAGTATTTGAATTGGCTCACCTCTTCCAATATTTCTCCATTCATCTTTATTTCCGTGCTGTCATTACTCGCGCTGTTGACCATGATCTTCGATTTCTCTGTACTGACCTCCATGCCGTATGCGCTCGCTCGGTCTGTTAGACTGTCTGTGAGGATTTGCAGTTCTTGTTTGCTGCTGCCCATGAGGTCAATGTCATCTGCAAATCTGAGGTTGCAAAGGGGTCTTCCACCAATGGAGATGGAAGTGTGGTGGTTTTGCAGTGTCTCTGTCATGATGTTTTCGAGGAAGAGGTTGAAGAGTACAGGTGAGAGAAGGCAGCCCTGGCGGACTCCAACCGTGGTCTTGAAGAACTCGCCCACGTGGTTGTTCATGAAAACTGCACTTCTTGCATTCTCGTACAGAGCCTTGATGACTTCAATTAGGCAGTTGTCAATGTTGAAGTGCCTGAGTACTTGCCAGAGGCCGTCATGCCATACCCTGTCAAAGGCCTTTTTGAAGTCTATAAAATTGTGGTACAAGTCTTTTTGGTGTTGGAGATGCTTCTCTATCAGAATTCTCAGGTTGAAAATTTGTTCCATTGTGCTGCGTTTTGGTCTAAAGCCCGCTTGTTCTTCTGCCAGGCGTTTTTCTGCTTGGTTTTTCAGTCTGTTGAGGACTACCTGCAGCATGATCTTGCTAGGATGGCTTATGAGACTGATGGTTCTGTAGTTCTGGCATTGCTTGAGGTTTCCTTTCTTTGGCAGGGGTATTACAAGAGACTGTGTCCATTCTTTTGGCCATTCTTTGGTGTCGTGGATCTTCTGACAAAGGTCTGTGAATCGCCTTGCTGTTTCATTCCCTCCATTTTTTATGAGTTCAGCTGGGATGTTATCGATTCCAGGGGACTTCCCCTTCTTCAATTGCTTAATAGCTGTGTCTACTTCACACCTTAGTATTGGTGGGTCTTTATCTTGGTGTTCAGGGGGTTTGTTGGAAACTATGTTGGTATCTGGGCGTAGTGGGTAGTTATACAATCCCTCACAGTATTCTGTCCAGCGCTGGAGGATGGCATTGTTTTCCGTTAAAAGATTTCCTTCTTTGTCTTCAATAACAGAGGCTTTAGGCTGTGTGGTTTTCGTTAGTGCTTTCAGAGTGTTGTAAGCTGTTTTGCTGTTTCCCTTGGCCATTCCATCTTCGATGTTGTTGCATTGTTCTTCTATCCACGCTTCTTTGGCTTCTCTCATCTTTTTCCTCACTTCTCTGTGGCTATCCATGTACTTGTTGTTGGCTTCTTGACTTGTGAACTTTTGCTTCTTAAGTTCTCTTCTTTTGTCGCAGAGGTCAAGAACCTCATTTGTCACCCAGGGTTGTTTCTTTGTTCTGCTTCTGCCTAATGTTTCTTCTGCTGCTGTCGTTAGCACTTCTTTGATGTTGTTGGCTAATGTGTTCACATCATTGTCAATGGCTGTGAGTGCGGCGAACTTTCCTCCAATGTTGGCTTGGAAGATCTCAACCACTGTTGGGTCTTTGAGTTTTTCCAGGTCGAATCTTATGCGTGGGCTTTTTGGCTGTTGTTTTGCTTTCAGTTTCAGCCTGATGGTGGTAAGTACAAGGTCGTGGTCACTGCCAATGTCAGCTCCTGGGAATGTTCTTGTATTTGCCTTGTTTATGCTGGATTTGAATCTTTGGGGTGACAGAATGTAGTCAATTTGATTATGAATCAGACCATTTGGTGAGTGCCAGGTTGATGTTCTAGATGGCTTGTGAGGGTGGAGTGTGTTAGCCAGAGTTAGTTTGTGCTTCTTTGCGAATTCCAGCAGCCGCTGTCCTCTGTCATTTGTTTCTCCCAGTCCAAAGCGTCCTGTGGTTCCTGCCCAGGTGTCATAGGCATCAGGTCCCACCTTAGCATTCCAATCGCCTTCCACAATAAGGATGTCTTTTTTGGGCGTTTTGGAGATGACGTTTTCAAGTTCTTCATAGAATTCTTCTATCTGGTCATCATCGTAGTCAGATGTTGGAGCATACACTTGGATGATGGTGAGATTCTGGGGTTTTGCAGAGACTCTGATTGAGATGAGTCTGCTGGATATTGGTGTGCAGTTGATGATGCTTGACACAATCTCTTTCCTGACAATGAAGCCTACTCCGTGTTGGTGTAGTTTCTCATCTCCACTGTACCATATTTTGTGGCCGTCTTGCGTGGTTGTTTCTCCGAAGCCAGTCCATCTGACTTCCGCAAGCCTAGGATGTCCCATTTATACCTCTGTAATTCATGTGTGAGTTCCTGTACTCTTCCTGTTTGGTACAGAGTTCTAACATTCCATGTACCAATGGTTACCCCTTTAGCTGGAAGCTTTAGGGTTAGTTCTGCTCCAGTGGCACACTTGTCACTCCCACCCTGGAGGCTTGCAGTGGGTAGCGCGGTCGTTGTTGATCCGGGCCTCGACCGATCCGGCATGTGTTTCTGTTTTGCTTTTCTCATCATGTCCTTGCAGTGGGCTTGAGGAAGCTTGGTGGCGCCCATCTCCTCTCCATTATAAAAGAATTAAAAAAATATATTTTAAAATATATATATTATGGCCCTCACAGTGGAAAAACAGGACTGTTACACTTTATACTAGACAATAATCTTTGTTACGCCCTAACTGTTAGCAGTATACCGTTACACATCTTTGAGAAGCATAAACATGGGGCCTCATAATCGAAAGTGTTTTAGCAAACGGTAGGAGCATGTGAAAACTGTACAACTGTACCTAACACGGTGACTATGCGTCCTGCTTGTCTGAAGAGCTACCAGTAGATAAATAAAATAATTAATAGGCGTGTCCCTGAAACTATGTACCTGTATATCATTTACATTGTGATTTCGTTGTTTGTAACAACTGTTCTGATGTGCAGACCAGTTCTGTGAGGATTTACACCTGGAGGCCATGTGAATACTTGTTGGAGCTGTTGAGGAACTAGCTGTAAGAAATTGCAGTCAGGATTCTGTTCACTCAAACATGGAAGAAAAAGACACAAAACCATCAAAATAAAAAAACCGGTTAATCGCATGTTCCCAAAAGGTCTGGCAGATCTTGCTCTAATTTATATATTTATTTATTTATTCATTTATTTATTACCACTTTATGTCACAGCAGATTTCTCTGGGTGATATTCGGGATGCTTTCCCCCGGGGTGAGCGCCTCACCGCGAGTGCAAAGCCACCCATTATTACTTTTTCTTTTTTCTGTCTGCAACTGTATTTGTTTAAGTAGCGGAGTGGCTTTCTCTACAGAATTTTGATATGGACAACTCTCTTGTTGCCGTGGGTTCTTTAACGTGCGCTAGATAATGAAGTGTAACACACGGGCTTCGGTTTATCGGCTCATCCAAAAGACTAGCGCCCAGACCACCATTGGTGGTCTTATGGATGGGGGAAAAGTTTCGGGCCCAACAAACGGGATTCGAACCACCACACACTGCGACCCGGACCTTTCGATTTCTAGACAGGTCCATTACCTCTAGACCACCGACATCTTGCGCACAAACGTTAGATCTTGTTCCGCTTTATGTAAGAGTGGGCCACTGTGTGCCGGTGGGAACAGATGACAAGATTTACAAAACTGCATACACACGGGGACTGGGATGTAAAAAACCACATGAGTGTTTATTTCATTGTCATCGATATAAAAATAAATAAATAAATGGAAGCAGACATACCTGGTTAGATGACATCCGCATCATGCATGTGTAGGGTGACAGAGGGAGGGCAGACAGGTCAGACCTTTGGCAGCTGCAACGTCTGATATTGTGAACGTGCACATCATTATTTGGCAAACACACACCCTTCGACACCAAAATACTGTATCCACAGTTTTTTTCCGTGACATCATTATTTGGTAAACACACTCTCTTCGACACCAAGATACTGTATCCACAGTTTTTTTCCGTGACACCAAAGACACTATATCCACAGTATTTCCCGTGATTGACAGCGAAAATAATCATTGTCTCTCCGCAAAAACTTCACACCGGCCCAAGTCAGACGCTAAAAGCAGACGACAATTAAGGAAAGCGGCATGCAAGCAACCTGATTGGTCAGAAGCAGACTTGCACTCCACACTGCCGGCTGCTGGCTTGCATACGTAATGTGCTCTATAATAGCCTAGGTCAAAGATACTCAACTGAGTATCTTTGGCCTAGGTCTACAACACAACTTCTATACAAGTACATAGTGGCCCTCACCTGAGCTTAAAGAGGTTTTAGTGCTGCTTAGGGCTGGCAGTATGCACTGTTGTTGTTGTGCTTCCCCAGCTTAACACTCTGGGGGTCACCCAGAATGTGCACTCTGACTCGCTCATTCATCCCACTGTGAGATTGAAATGGCACGCTGAATGAGAAGTTTGCTGTATGACTGTTTTTAGGTATCTCGCCATATAGGCAGCCATACTCCGACTTCAAAGGAGCAGTGTACATTGTCAATTGTCACTGGGATACATAATGATACAGGAATCACACCAAAACGCCTGTAAAACAAAGAGCTACCAATCTGTTTCGAGCCCATACATTTTTCACATAATCTAGAAGTTGTTACCCATTTCTTAAAAAAAAGGGGGGAAATTAAATCAGGTTTTCTATTGTGGTGTTGTTTTTTGCTTATTGTTTGATTGTGTTTGTTTTTGGTGATACCATTGACTGCTCTTTATCCTTTCCATTTCCCCCACATTTTCTTTTCTGTATTGTTTACTTGTGTGTACAAAATAAAGTGGCAGCCATGATTTGTGTGAAATGTTAGTGATTTGTTCTTGGAAGCAAGGTTTACACTCTGCAGTGCTTTTTACCCCTTCTCTCTTTGAACTTCGATTTTTTAAAATCCTTACTTTTGCAAGACTAACATCAAGAGCACAGAATATGTTAGGCCTATTCATTTATTTTATTTTATTTTATTTTTATTCTTTTATATCGAGGATAATGGGATAAGCACTCATAAGCTTTTTTCAGCCAGTCCCCGTGTGTGTGCAGTTGTGTAAATATTGTCATCTCTTCCCACCGGCACACAATGGCCTACTCTTACGAAAAGCGGAACAGGATTTAACGTGTGCGCAAGATGTGCTAGATGAATGAAAAGCTAAGTCTGTAGGTAATAGCAATGATAATAGTAA
>CM060327.1:54120732-54190732 GCA_030674155.1 Stramonita haemastoma | reverse complement strand
GTGTGGTGTGTGTGTGTGTGTGTGTGTGTGTGTGTGTGTGTGTGTGTGTGTGTGTGTGTGTTCTTTCTTCTTCTTTTTATAAGTTTAATGTTCATTCACTATAAGATGATTTACACAAAAAAGGAGTGATTTAGAGTGTGTGTGTGCGCGTTACTATATATACTTTTATTTCAAGGATAATGATATAAACACTCGTATTTTTATATTCAGTCCCCGTGTGCATGCAGTTTTGTAAATTTCATCTGTTCCCACCAGTGCAAATGACCTACTCTTCCAAAAGGCGGAACAGGTTATAACGTGTGTGCAAGATGTTCTGCATGATTTTACATAGAGGACCTCAGTTTATAGTCTCATTGGAAAAAATGAATGTGTGTGTGTGTGTGTGTGTGTGTGTGTGTGTGTGTGTGTGTGTGTGTGTGTGTGTGTGTGTGTGTGTGTGTTGTGTGTGTGTGTGTGTGAAATGTAACAGGATCATTTTCACGAAAACTGCTTTCTCCACCGAAATTATTCTTGTTACTTACAGAATTTCTCTATATCTACAATCTATGAAAATTAATAGAATATAATTATACAGAAATACCTGACATGTCTTATCCTAAATTTTGGTTCAAGCTCACAAAACAAACACAAGAAAAAGAGTCTGAAGTTGAAGAAGAGCAAAAAGAAGGAAAGTCTAAAGAAGAAAGGAAAGAAGACGGAATCTGAAAAGAAAAAAAAATGGTGGTGTGGTAGTGGGGGTGGAGGTGAGGGGGGGGGGGTCGTAAGAGGATGAAAGAAGGGTTTTGAAGAAGAAGACGAATTTTGAAGAAGAAGGAGAAGAAGAAAAAAGAAAGAAGAAGAAGAAGAAGAAGGAGGAGAGATGAAGAAGAAGGAAGAAGAAGAAGAAGAAGAAGAAGAAGAAGAAGAAGAAGAAGGAGAAGAAGAAGAAGAAGAAGAAGAAGAAGAAGAAGAAGAAGAAGAAGAGAAATAATGAGAAATAAAAGAAGAAGAGGAAGAAGAACTCAGAAGGAGGAGGAGAAGAAAAAGAATTCTGAAGAAGAAGAAGAATTCCGCAAAAGAGGAAGAATTCTGAAGAAGAAGAAGAATTCCGCAAAAGAGGAAGAATTCTGAAAAAGAAGAAGAATTCGCAAAAAAAAATTTAAAAAAGGGAAAAAAAGAAGAAGAAAGAAGAAGAATTCTGAAGAAGAAAAGAATTATGGAGAAGAAGACTAATTTTGAAGAAGAAGAAAAGGAAGAAGAATTCTGAAGAAGAGGAAGAAGAAGAAGAAGAAGAAGAAGAAGAAGAAGAAGAAGAAGAAGAAGAAGAAGAAGAAGAAGAAGAACAACAACAACAACAACAACAACAAGAAGACGAACAACAACAAGAAAAAGTACAAAAATTTTGAAGAGGAAGAAAGAAGAAGAACAGGAAGAAGAAATCCAATTAAAAAAAAAAGAAAACAAACCAAAAAAAAAAAAACAAAGACTCACCAAGGGAAGGCCTCTGGAGTTTCACAGTTTCCGTTGTTTCTGTTTAACTATCTGTCAATAGATCATACATTTCAGTTACTATCTACACACTGTCACAATGGGACAGTTCACAGCGCAGTTGTGTGTGTGGGGGGTGGGGGGGGGGGGGGGGGGGGGGGGGGGGGGGGGGGGTGTGGTGTGTGTGTGTGTGTGTGTGGTGTGTGTGTGTGTGTGTGTGTGTGTGTGTGTGTGTGTGTTCTTTCGTTTTCTGTGTGTGTGTGTGTGTGTGTGTTTGTGTGTGTGTGTGTGTGTGTGTGTGTGTGTGTGTGTGTGTGTGTGTGTGTTGTTGTTTCTTTCGTTTTCCTCTGTGTCTATTTGCCAGTAGCGCTCGCTTTCCCCAAGTCAAGTTAAGCAGCGTCCAGTGTAGTTACCAATTGGATGGGTGACCGTTTGCGGCCTTGGCTTCAGTACAGTCCCCCCCGTTCACCCAGCTGTAAATGGGTACCTGCCCTCTCTAGGGTCAGGGAAGGTAAAGCAGCGAGGGAGAGCAGATGGGCGCTGCCCTCAATATGCTGGCCCCTAGAGAAGCTTAGGTCTCTGATGCCTCGCTCCCCTGCGACCGCACAGGTTATGGGACACCTTTACCTTGACCTTGACCTATTTGCCAGTGAACTGGGGCACAGAGGAAGGACTGCCCCCACACAACATGCTTTCTTTTATGAGTTAAGAAGAAGTTCTTCTTCTTCTTCTTCTTCTTCTTCTTCTTCTTCTTCTTGAATGAGTTAACATCAGTGCTGACTCCACTCTCCCCAAAAGTCCTTCAGATGAGACTTTAAACCGAGGCCCCGTGTGCGAACGCACGCAGAACATCTTGCGCACACGTTAAATCCTGTTCCGCTTTTCGGAAGAGTAGGCCATCGTGTGCCGGTGGGAACAGATGATATTTACAAAACTGCATACACACGGGGACTGCATGAAAAAAAGCACAAGAGTGCTTATTCCATTATCGTCGATATAAAAGAATAAAATCAAAATCAAAATCAAATCTCTCTCTGTCTGTCTGTCGGGGGACGGATAGCCTAGTGGTCAGAACATTGCGCTGGCAATTTGAAGACCCGGGTTCGATTCCGGTCGAGGAGATTTTTCTCCTGGAGTTAACATCAGTGCTGACTCCACTCTCCCCAAAAGTCTTTCGGATGAGACTTTAAACCGAGGCCCCGTGTGCGAACGCACGCAGAACATCTTGCGCACACGTTAAATCCTGTTCCGCTTTTCGTAAGAGTAGGCCATCGTGTGCCGGTGGGAACAGATGACAATATTTACAAAACTGCATACACACGGGGACTGGATGAAAAAAGCACATGATTGCTTATTCCATTATCGTCGATATAAAAGAATAAAATCAAGATCAAATCTCTCTCTGTCTCTGTCTCTGTCTGTCTGTCTGTCTGTCTGTCTCTCTCTCTCTCTCTCTCTCTCTCTCTCTCTCTCTCTCTCTCTCTCTCTCTCTCTCTCTCTCTCTCTCTCTCTCTCTCTCGCTCGTCTCTCTCTCTCTCTCGCTCTCTCTCTCTGTTCTGCCTTTCTCGGGGTTTTGTGGAGTTCCAGGCCATACCTGTCCATTCGCGAGAGAATTAAATAGGCAAGTTTCAAACAGCTCTCCTGTATTGTCTGTTTTAATGGTGGCCAAACCTTCCACTGTAGATCTCTCCTTTTATTTCCACTGTACTAGGCTGTACTACTCCACTTCGCCGTGTAGCCTAACGGGCGAATCATCTGCTACACTCCCGCTATAACTCCATGAGCTTGAGCATCTGAGCCATAAAGCTTGCTGTAACTTTTCACTACTCTAGCCTAGTGTCTCTCTGTCTGTGTATGTGTGTGTGTGTGTGTGTGTGTGTGTGTGTGTGTGTGGTGTGGTGGGGGGGGGGGGGGGGGCGATGATGAGGGAGGGGGGAGGGGCTTGCAGGGAAGGTGGTGAGTGAGTGAGAGTGTATGTGTGTGTGTATGTGTGTGTGTGTGTGTGTGTGAGTGTGTGTGTACATGCGTGTGTGTGTACATGCGTGTGCGTGCGTGTGTTGTGTGTGTGTGTGTGTGTGTGTGTGTGTGTGTGTGTGTGTGTGTGTGTGTGTGTGTGTGTGTGTGTGTGTGTGGTGAGGGTGGTGTGTGGTGTTGAGGGGTGGGGTTGAGGGATGGTGGTGTGTGTGAGATGTGTTGTGTGTGTGTGTGTGTGCTGGTGTGTGTGTGTGTGTGTGTGTGTGTTCATCGTGTGTGTGTGTGTGTGTGTGTGTGTGTGTGTGTGTGTGTTGGTGTGGTGTGTGTGTGGTGTGTTGTGTGTGTGTGTGTGTGTGTGTGTGTGTGTACTCGGTGTGTGTGTGTTGTGTGTGTGTTGTAAAATGTGGTGTGTGGACGTGTGGTTTGTGTTGCTTGTGGTTGTGCAATGGGCCCCAAACGTTTGTGTGTGTTGCATCTTACAATAGGGCCAAACGTTGTGTGTGTGTGCATCTTTACATATTGTGCCCCAACGTTGTGGTGTTGCATCTTTTACAATATGGGGCCCCAAACGTTTGTGTGTGTTGCATCTTTACAATATGGGCCCCAAACGTTTGTGTGTGTGTTGCATCTTTACAATATGGGCCCCAAACGTTTGTGTGTGTTGCATCTTTACAATATGGGCCCCAAACGTTTGTGTGTGTTGCATCTTTACAATATGGGCCCCAAACGTTTGTGTGTGTTGCATCTTTACAATATGGGCCCCAAACGTTTGTGTGTGTTGCATCTTTACAATATGGGCCCCAAACGTTTGTGTGTGTTGCATCTTTACAATATGGGCCCCAAACGTTTGTGTGTGTTGCATCTTTACAATATGGGCCCCAAACGTTTGTGTGTGTGTTGCATCTTTACAATATGGGCCCCAAACGTTTGTGTGTGTTGCATCTTTACAATATGGGCCCCAAACGTTTGTGTGTGTTGCATCTTTACAATATGGGCCCCAAACGTTTGTGTGTGTTGCATCTTTACAATATGGGCCCCAAACGTTTGTGTGTGTTGCATCTTTACAATATGGGCCCCAAACGTTTGTGTGTGTTGCATCTTTACAATATGGGCTGCAAACGTTTGTGTGTGTTGCATCTTTACAATATGGGCCCCAAACGTTTGTGTGTGTTGCATCTTTACAATATGAGCTGCAAACGTTTGTGTGTGTTGCATCTTTACAATATGGGCTGCAAACTATTGCGTGTGTTGCATCTTTACAATACGGGCTGCAAACGTTTGTGTGTATTGTATCTTTTTAATATGGGCTGCAAACGTTTGTGTGTGTTGCATCTTTACAATATGGGCCCCAAACGTTTGTGTGTGTTGCATCTTTACAATATGAGCTGCAAACGTTTGTGTGTGTTGCATCTTTACAATATGAGCTGCAAACTATTGCGTGTGTTGCATCTTTACAATACGGGCTGCAAACGTTTGTGTGTATTGTATCTTTTTAATATGGGCTGCAAACGTTTGTGTGTATTGCATATTTACAATATGGGCTGCAAACTATTGTGTGTGTTGCATCTTTACAATATGAGCTGCAAACGTTTGTGTGTGTTGCATCTTTACAATATGGGCTGCAAACGTTTGTGTGCGTTGCATCTTTACAATACGGGCTGCAAACGTTTGTGTGTATTGTATCTTTTTAATATGGGCTGCAAACTATTGTGTGTATTGCATATTTTTAATATGGGCCCCAAACGTTTGTGTGTGTTGCATCTTACAATATGGGCTGCAAACTATTGTGTGTGTTGCATCTTTACAATATGGGCTGCAAACGTTTGTGTGTGTTGCATCTTTACAATATGGGCTGCAAACGTTTGTGTATGTTGCATCTTTACAATATGGGCTGCAAACGTTTGTGTATGTTGCATCTTTACAATATGGGCTGCAAACGTTTGTGTGTGTTGCATCTTTTTAATATGGCCTGCAAACGTTTGTGTGTATTGCATCTTTTTAATACGGGCTGCAAACATTTGTGTGTGTTGCATCTTTTAAATGTGGGATAGAAACCTGTGTGTGTATTGCATCTTTTTAATATGGGCTGCAAACGTTTGTGTGTATTGCATCTTTTTAATATGGGCCGCAAACGTTTGTGGATATTGCATCTTTTAAATGTGGGATAGAAACCTGTGTGTGCATTGCATCTTTTTAATATGGGCTGCAAACTATTGTGTGTGTTGCATCTTTTTAATATGGGCTGCAAACGTTTGTGTGTATTGCATCTTTGAAATATGGGCTGCAAACATTTGTGTGTATTGCATCTTTTCAATATGGCCTGCAAACGTTTGTGTGTATTGCATCCTTTAAATACGGCCTGCAAACGTTTGTGTGTATTGCATCCTTTAAATACGGCCTGCAAACGTTTGTGTGCATTGCATCCTTTAAATATGGCCTGCAAACGTTTGTGTGCATTGCATCCTTTAAATATGGCCTGCAAACGTTTGTGTGCATTGCATCCTTTAAATATGGCCTGCAAACGTTTGTGTGTATTGCATCTTTGAAATATGGGCTGCAAACGTTTGTGTGTGTTGCATCTTTTGAATATGGGCTGCAAACGTTTGTGTGTGTTGCATCTTTTGAATATGGGCTGCAAACTATTGTGTGTGTTGCATCTTTGAAATGTGGGATGCAAACCTGTGTGTGTGTTGCATCTTTTTAATACGGGCTGCAAACGTTTGTGTGTGTTGCATCTTTGAAATGTGGAATGCAAACCTGTGTGTGTGTGTTGCATCTTTTTAATATGGGCTGCAAACGTTTGTGTGTATTGTATCTTTTTAATATGGCCTGCAAACGTTTGTGGGTATTGCATCTTTGAAATGTGGGATAGAAACCTCTGTGTGTATTGCATCTTTTTAATATGGGCTGCAAACGTTTGTGTGTATTGCATCTTTTGAGTAACCAATTTGAGTGGAATGGCTGTTAGCTGCAATGTTGCTTTGGTTGATAAAAATTTATTTCCAACTTGGTTTTATTATATTCGTTGTTATATTTGTATTCGTTAATACACAATAATTATAAGTTACTTACTTGTTGTTGCTATGCTGATTATGTTCATCATGTTATACTTGTTCCATGCTTATTGAGTGAATAAACCCTATTAAAAAAAACAAAAACAAAAACCTCGTTAAAATACCCTAACAGCCACTACCACCACCCATCCACTTAAAGAAGACCACACATAACAAAACAAAACAAAAAACAAAACAACCCAACAAATAAAAATTTTAAAAAGCGAAGAGAAAAAAAAGATGTTTTACCTGCACAACTACCATACTAGACAGGTGGGAAATGAAACCAAACCAAAAAAAAAAGTCAGAATATATTTTTACTTATACAGGATGCTGAAACATTGATCGAACTTTCTCTTCATCCTTTTGAAGGTGGGGATACTACCACCCCGCCACTTATTTGTTATGTAGATGTTTACATCCCTCCTCCTCTCCTCTCTTCTCCTTTCTTTCTACCTTGGCAGCGGGAGGTACTATGGCTCTTGTATAATTATTTGCTACCTTGAAGACCCCATCCATCCATACCTTTGACAGTTTGACAAGTGTTTAGTACACACCTGTGACCAGAAACGTCATTTTCGGCAACATCGGTGGAGTCTGTTCGTCTGCACAACTCCGATTCTGTAAAAGAGAACCAACTCCCTTTAAAAATTGAAAACAAAAGATTGAAAAAAAAAACGTAAAGAATTTGGGCGTAGGGTTTGGTTTTGTGTGAACAGAACAGAACAGAACAGAACAGAACAGAACATCGTTTATTGCCATGGAAGCATACAAAGCTTATAGACACAAGTGAACAAATTGGTTAGAAAAAGTCACCGAAGATTCATGCAATCAAAAACATACTTTGCAAAGGGTCCTTGAAGGCCGTCAAGCTGTACAAAATCACTTGGAACTAAATTATTCAAACATATTTGTTGGGTTGCTCCTACCAATAAGTGGCTGGACTGTTGCACCCCTTTAAGTAGATTACTTCGTAGACCCTGAAACAACACACACGCATCCAAAAAATGAAATTCATCTTCTACAACTCCACACACATTACACAATCTTTCTTCTCTTGGGGTGCCTGTATATCGACCACGCTCAATGTTCAAATCGTGGGCACTGACTCTGAGTCTACAAAGAGCTTGTTTGTGGGATGGGTCGATATCTGCAACAAGGTAAGGTTCTAGGTGATAATCAGTCTTTTTAATTTTATCGAAAAATTCGAGTCTACTTGTTTTTGTTCTTTGTTGTTTCCAGAACTTGACATATCTCTCTTCTAATTTTTGGCGAAATGCAAATTTCAGCCTGTTTTTACTAAGTGTTGACTGATTGTTCCAAACGTGTCCTAGCCCTAAATTATGAAGAAAGTTTTTAACAAACAGTATCCAATGAGCTTTAGCAGTGTCCTCTTGGTTCAACATAGCATTGTACACTCTTTTTGTGTAAGTATTATGATGTACATGTAAGATATGAGTCCAGTAACCAATCACTCGATATGCAACATGAATCCCCACTGGATATCTTCCTAATTCTGCAAGCATTGGTAGATTCATTGATTTAGAATGTAGACCCAAAATAAGCTTACAAAATCTCATATGTGTTTTTTCATGTGGATATTTAGAAGAAAAACAGTTTCCAAAGAAAGAGGATATGTCTGAGTTAACTGAGATAGGTATCTTATTTTCAACCCATGGAAACCAAATTTCAGCTCCATATGTTGCTATAGGCATAATCAATGAATCAAAAAGCTGCATTATAGTATCATAACGAATATTCTGTCCTCTGATAACTCGTCTTAATGAATGCACTGCTTTATTTGCCTGTTTAGCTAAGTGTTCTTGGGCAAAGTGAAAAGTTCCTGATTTGTGGAATACTACACCCAAGTATTTGAACTGATCAATAGTTTGGATTATATGACTACCTAGTTTGAAGTGAATAGGTACTTTTGGGTCTGAGTGAGTGAATATTACAACTTTGGTTTTTTCCGTGTTGATATTTAGTCCCAGTTTTCACAGTACACAGTAAGGTTATTTAGCTTCTTTTGCAATCCTGCTTTTGTAGTAGATAGGATTGCAAGGTCATCAGCGTATAACAGGCAAGAAATAACATTGGTTTTAGTATCATCTATAGATGGTGAGTCCATATCATAAATATAACTTGGAAGATCATTTACAAATACATTAAATAAAGTAGGACTAAGTTCATTTCCTTGTAGTACACCTTTTTGAACTGATGTTTCAGAGGAGAAACCACAACGATTTCTGGTGCACACTGTTGCATTATTATACATACTTTGGATTATTCTAAAACAGTTTCCTTTAATACCTAAGCGGTACATTTTCAACATAAGACCCTCATGCCAGACTGAGTCAAAAGCTTTCTGAAAGTCAACAAAGCAGCAATAAAGGTGATTCTTTCGAGATTTTAAAATGTCATCTATTATTTTCTTCAGTATGAATATCTGATCTGATGTCCTATATGATTTTCGGAAGCCTGCTTGTTCGTGTGATATTAGTCTGTTGTCTTCAAGATAATTCGATATGCGATTGTTCAATATCTGACAGAAAAGATTGCTAAGGGAATTATTCAGTGTTATTCCTCGATAATTTCCAGGTTCCATTGGATCCCCAGATTTGAAAATGGGTAAACTAATTCCCTTTTTCCACGATTCAGGATAGGTGCCAGAATTAAGAATTAGCTGAAATAATTTTTGAACAGTTTCCATCATGTCTGGTAGGCTGGCTTTTATTATTTCATTAGTAATGCCATCTTTTCCTGGTGCCTTTTTGTTGCGCATATTTCGAGACCCATGCAGTATCTCTTTTATAGTAATTGGAAAGTCGAGGTAAGAATATGAAATGTTTGAGTTTATAATTTCCAGTTCAGTGTGTACTTTTGCTTTTATGTTTTTATCAATGTTACAGTTTTTACCCAAAAGGCCTTCCAAATGTTTTAACCATTTCGAGTTTGAAAGGGGAGAGTGATTATCTTTTATAGGATTCTCTGCTTCTTGGAGTAGTTTTAAAGTCTTCCATACTTGGTTTGGGTCTTGTAATAAGGCTTCATTGAGACTCTGAACTAACATATTTTTGTATGATTTCTTTTTTTTCTTCAACAGTCTATTATAAACTTTTAGCTGGTGATAGTATTTCTCATTTAACGTTCTGTTTTGCGGGTGCCTATTTAGTGCATTCCTTAATGATATAAGTTCTCTCCTTTGAATGTAACAAGCTTGGTCAAACCACTTCTTAGAACGTTTTAAAGTTCGTGTTGTACGTCTTTGTGTACAACGGAGAGCTAGTTTTGATGCGTTTTTTCAACATGTTTGTAACTTTTTCAACTATAAAATCGACAGATTTTGTGGGGTGTGGGTATTTAGGTCGTTCTTTATTTCTTGTAACAGTTGACTGATTTCTCTGGTCTTTAATGCCTGACTTAGAGCTGTGGCAGATTTGTCATCCCAGAAAAATCGTTCAGCATAATCTTTCTGCTTATCATCGTGTTTCTTGTTTGCGGAATAAGCTGATAACTTATTTTTGTCTTGACCTTTTTTCAGCGTTAAACTTACAGTTAATTGTAATGGACAATAGTCAGAAAACTGATTCAGGTCTTTAACTGTCATTTTGAAAACGTCTTTTGTCAGAGTATCTGAACATATGAAATAATCTACAACGCTACTACCTTGCTGTACATGACAGGTATATTTCCCTTTCAAGTCCCCTAGAGTTCTGCCGTTTCTAATAAGTAAATTATTATTGGTACAAATGTCAACAAGTCTTCGTTCAATTCTGTGAACAACATGATCCATTGAGCATCTATTGTTCGCAGTACTGAGACATTCTAAAGAAGGTGGAATGTAAGGATTACTATCAGAATCGATGTCGACAAAATCAACTAGCGTTCCTGTTCTTGCATTAAAATCACCACATAAAATAATATTTCCTTTGGCAGAAAAATGTTCAATGTCCTTTTCTTAAGTATTCCATATTTATTCTGAATTTATTTTACCAAATGATGAAGATGATGGAGGAATGTAACAGCAGCCTATAAAGGTGTCATCATTCTTCTTCTCTTTATTTGGGATATGAATCCATACAATGTCGCAATTACTTTGGGGTAAAAACCTAATATGTTCTCGTACATCTGGCTTTACAAATACTGATATACCACCTGACGATTTTTGTGCATTTTTGTTTTTTCGTCGACAATAGTGAACTCCTGGAGAAAAATTGTGGATAAAAACATCTTTTGCTTGTTCATAATCTGAGTGAGTTTCTTCTAAAAATACAAGGTCATATGTTTGTAATCTGTTATAAAACTGTCTGTTTATAAATTTATTTACCGAATACCATCAATTGTTTCTATAAAGCCTTTGATATTCCATGACAAAATGCTAATATTTCTTTTAACCATGTTTCGTTTTGATGTAGTGTTAAGACTAGTGTTCAGTGAATCTACTTTCAGTGTTAAACGTTTTAGAAGTCATAGTCTAGATCTAGTAGTAGTAATTTGGTCTGTCAGTGTTAACCTTTATAGAAATCATAGTCTAGATCTAGTAGTAGTAATTTGGTCTGTCATAACGTGACCAGCTGCCACGCACTGAAGCGCGTCTAGCAGGGAAGTTGCCACGGTGACCAGTGTCATCTTCCTGGTACCTTGTACGCCTGTAGCTGTGCACGTGTTGACTAGATCTGTGTGGCCAGTCTCTGTTCCATTCTCTCTGTGGGTGGTATTGATGCTGTGTCAGTCTCTCTGGCAGGGATGACTGGTACCAGGGCCTGTCATACATCGCATTCCTATCAGTAGCACTATATCTCCTGTCATATGTGTAGTCTGCATCATTATTTCCAGAATATCTGTCTCCACGTGTGTCTCTGAAGTATGCAGATGGTCTGTCTGTGTTCACAGTTTGAAAACTTCGACTTGCGTTGTTTTGCCATCTCTGGAAGCGGTTCTGAGGTCGGTTCCATTGTCTCTTGTGTTGTTCCTGTCTTCTGTGATCTGGAGATCTGCGCTGTGGATGTTTCCATGCCCTCCCTTTCGGCTTTTCCCAGAGTAGGCTGTCAAGATGTCGCCCAATGTTGGTAGCTAGGATACTGGCTCCTCTTCTGTTGGGGTGCACATCATCAGTCAGGTGTCGTTGTGGCTGCAACATCTCATGACCAACAAAGGAGATGTTCTCTACTTCATGGAGTTTTGTTAAAAGGAGCGCATTGAATAGCTCAACTTTTCTAGTCAGGTCTTTCTGGCGTGTGTAAATTGCCTTGCTGACAATGACTTTGGTTTGGGGTTTCAACTCCTCCTTGAGTTTCAAAACAGCTGAGGTCAGCTTTGTGCTTGCTGTCTCTGCATCCATGTTTTGCAGGTCGTTAACTCCTATGTGCAGGAGAACAGCATCTGCATTACTTGAGCTAAAAAATTTTGTGCAGTCGTCTGCCACCATCACCTTCTCCATGGTCACTTTCATTCCATAGGACTGACCCAGTCTTTGGGGATCGATGTTATTAAAGATAGAGTCATGGATGACAACTACGTGAGGTAGGTTGGGGGAATCATTGCTCTGTGGCACCATGTCCTCATCTTTAAAACTGTCATCACTGGGACAGTCACTGTCAGGTTGGCTTTCATCTTGGCTCATCTGAGCCCAGCTGATGCTAGTGTTCTTTTCTTCCTGCTTTACCTCATGTGCCTTACGTTCTTTTGAGATGTTCTCAGGGAGACACTGAGTCATGTTGTCTTCTGATGATTTTGCCTGCACTGCAGTTTTTGTCAGATCTGTTTTGCTTGATGCCCTGGCTCTATTAGCTTTTCCTGTCTTTTGAGGGGTCTTCTTTGATGTCTTTTTTGATTTCTGTATTGATCTCTGTGTGTGTGTGTGTGTGTGGTGTGTGTGTGTGTGTGTGTGTGTGTGTGTGTGCGTGCGTGCGTGCGTGCGTGCGCGCGCGTGTTGGGGGGGGGGTTGTTGTTGTTGGTTTGTTTTGGGTTGGGTTGTTGTTGTTTTGTTGTTGTTGTTTTGTTGTTGGTTGTTTTTTTTTTTTTTTTTTTTTTTGGGGGGGGGGGGAGTTGTTCTTTGTTTGCTTGTTTGTTTTTCTCGGCTACAGCTTCGAAGTATCACCAATGGTAAGATTTACTTTTTGGTGTCTGCGACTGTTTTGGCCTACCATGAAGGTAGCTGCATTCCGACTTCAGGGATGTTGTCTGTTTCTCAGCTAGAGCTCCGATGTTCACCATATGATGAGATTTTGCGTTTGCAACTGTTCCCCTCCCCCCCCCCCCCCCCCCCCTACTATTAAGGTAGCTGCATTTCGACTCAGAGGATGGGTGTGATTTAAGTAAATGAGTCAGTTAGACAGAAGAAAGTATGAAAGTTGGTAAGCAGAAGATAAACAAACAGAAAAACAAAGAGATAAAATGGATGAATGGATAAGATAAAAAGATACTGAACTCTGAAACTACAACACGGAATACTGGAAACTCTCCACAGTGTAGGCTACACTGTAAAAGATATGAGTAGGCTATGTCTGACTGCTATCTGAGAGGCTGGCTTAGAGGCGTGAATTTCTCTGTCTTTGAGAAAATAAAGTATTGGAATTTGGAATTTGGCTGCACATGACAGGTTTTCAGATCGGGATAGCCTAGTGGTCAGATCAGAACATTGCGCTCGCAATTTGACGACCTGAGTTCGATTCCCATTCGAGGGGATTTTAACCTGGAGTTAACATCAGTGCTGACTCCACTCTCCCCCCAAAAGTCTTTCGGATGAGACTGTAAACCGAGGCCCCGTGTGCGAACGCACGCAGAATATCTTGCGCACACTAAAACCTGCTCAGCTTTTCGGAAGAGTAGGACATTGTGTGCCGGTGGGAACGGATGACAAAATTGACAATACTACATACACACGGGGACTGGATGTAAAAAAAAAAGCACATGATTGCTTCTTCCATCATCCTCGATATAAAAGAATAAATAAATAAATGACAAGATTTACAAAACTGCATACACACGGGGACTGGATGTAAAAAAAAGCAGCACATGAGTGCTTATTCCATTATCCTCGATATAAAAGAATAAATGAATAAATAAACAAATCCTCGAAATAAAAGAATAAATAAATAAAATAAAATAAATAAAATGAGTCATATCTCTCTAAATTGGAGAGCATAAAAATCGTTATTAATTTTCTAATTTGGGATAGATAGATAGATAGATAGATAGATAGATAGATAGATAGATAGATAGATAGATAGATACAAGCCACTTTCTACACACCTGGAGCCAACTGGCGGGTCGAACAACGTGTTTTTGTTTCATTCTGAAATCTGGTGTAGGCTTCTGGACCTGACATGTCAACGCTTTTCTGCAGCGTAACGCATTTTCGCTCATATAAATGAAAAGGTAAAGGTGTCCCTTGACTAGTCCTGATATCGGAGAAATCTGGAAAGGACTATAATTCGACTAAAACAACAAGAAAACCCCATAACCTAGACGGCCGTAGAGGAGGAGCGAGGTATCAGAGATCTCGGCTTCTCTGCATGCTTCTCTCGGCTTCGTTCATATGGGGGACAATAGGCCTGTGCTGTCCGATGATTCGGTGAAGAGAAAGAAGAAGAAGAATAGCGTGTGTTTGAGGTTGACATATATCTTTCAGGAGGGGATGGGATAGCTCAGTGGTCAGAGCACTGGCTTTCTACCCCGGCCAAGGTTAAGCAACATCGAGCGTGGTTACCAAGTGGCGCGCCTTGGCTTCAGTAGTCTCCCACCAGTTCACCCAGCTGTGAACGGGAGCCTGCCCTCTTTAGGGTCAGGGAAGGTAAAGCAGCGAGGGAGAGGAGATGGGCGCCTCCCTCAATAAGCTGGTCCCCTAGAGAAGCTGAGGTCTCTGATGCCTCGCTCCCCTACGACATCATTGGTTATATGGGACACCTTTAGGCCTACCTTTACCAAATTCTTCCTGTATTGTGCTCCATTTTCTCTGGTATGTTTCCAAGCTGGAAGTAGTGATTTGGGCACGCTGCTCTTTCTATCTACATGTATACACTCCTAGTCTGGTAGCTTGCTGGCCAGAAAGAAAAGCAGCCATTTGTGCACTGCTACCCATTGCAAGTTAATGTAGGCCTAGGTTTTTTTTGTTTTTGTTTTTTTTGCTTTGTTTTGTTGTTGTTTGTTTTTTGTTTTGTTTTTAAATGTAGGCCTAGTTAACATCAGTGCCGATTCCACTCCCCCCCCCCCCCCCAAACGTCCTTCGGATGAGACTATAAACCTAGGTCCCATGTGCGAACGCACGCAGAACATTTTACGCACACGTTAAAATCTGTTCCTCTTTTCAAGAAGAGTAAGCCGTTGTGTACCGGTGCGAACGGATGACAAACTTTACAAAAAACTGCCTACACACAGGGACTGGATATAAAAAGCACATGAGTGCTTATTCCATAATCCTCGAAATAAGAATGACTCTTATGGGTATCAAACCCGCGACCTTCCAGTTCGAAATCCAAGGTGCTAACCACTGCGCCATGGCGGCTGGTTTCTTCTCTTTTTTTCTCCTTCTCCTCTTCTTCCTCCTCCTACTTTTTCTTCTTCTTCATCTTTGCATTCTTCTTCTTCTTCTCCTCCTCCTCCTCTTCTTCCTCTTCCTCCTCTTCTTCCTCCTCCTCCTTCTCCTCCTTTACCTCTTATTCTTCTTCGTTCTCTTATACCCCCCCTCCACCCGCCACCACCTCCCCTTTTTTTTCCTTCCTTGTTTTTTTTTTTTTTCCATTGTTTTTTTTCTTTTGGTTTTAAATATTGTCTCCGCCCTCCCTGTTCTTTTCGTTCGTTCTATTTCCTCTGTGTGTGTGTGTGTGTGTGTGTGTTGTGTGTGTGTGTGTGTGTGTGTGTGTGTGTGTGTGTGTTCTGTTCGTTTCTCTCTGGGTCAGTGTTTACTGCTGTTCACGCAGCTATGTCAAGCGGTGTGTGATATTGATGGCATGACACTTTGTGTACATCATGGATAGGGGAGGGAGGTGTGTGTGTGTGTGGGGGGGGGGGGGGGGGTGGATAGGATTAGATGAAGCGTCCGTGTAACAGCTGTAGGTTTGTATACCATACCCCTGGTAGTAGTAGAGGTGGGAAGGGGTGGGAGGGGGTGGGAGGGGTGGGTGGTGGTGGTGGTGGGTGGTGGTGGTGGTGGTGGTGGAGGGAGGGGGTTTAGAGGGTGGTGTGGGTAGGGTCTTTATTTATTTATTTGTTTATTTATCTATTCATTCTTTTATATCGAGGATAATGGACAAAAGGATAGGTGAGGGTAGTGGGTGGTTGTGAGAGAGTTGGGGGGGGGGGGGGGGAGGGGGGGAGAGAGCGGGGAATAAGAAGTGATTATCAAAAAGCTTTGTCTATGGTGTAAGATGCGTCTGTGTGTGTTGTGTTGTGTTGTATTGTGTAGTCTTCAATTTTACATCCTTCCACATACAGTGATGCCGGAAGTTGTGTGTGTGTGTGTGTGTGTGTGTGTGTGTGTGTGTGTGTGTGTGTGTGTGTGTGTGTGTGTGCGTGAGAGAGAGAGAGAGAGAGAGAGAGAGAAGAGAGAGAGAGAGAGAGAGAGAGAGAGAGAGACAGACAGACAGACAGACACACACACACACACACACACACACACACACACAGGGAGGGAGGTAGGAGGTAGGCCCTACGCGTGTATGTGTGGGTGGGGTGGTAGATGCCTTGGGCGCACTGCATATGTGCACACCTACAACAAACATGCTGGCCACCTCAAGACTGGAAGCCTAATCTCCCTTGCACAGCAACAACTGGGGCGGGATAGCTCAGTGGTCAGAGGGCTCGCTTTCCGCTAGTCAAGTTAAGCAGCGTCGAGTGTGGTTACCAAGTGGATGGGTGACCGTTTGCGCGCCTTGGCTTCAGTACAGTTCCCCCGGCTGTAAATGGGTACCTGCCCTCTTGAGGGTCAGGGAAGGTAAAGCAGCGAGGGAGAGGAGATGGGCGCCGCCCTCAATATGCTGGACCCCTAGAGAGAAGTTGAGGTTTCTGATGTCTAGCTCCCTTACGACCGCCGAGGTTATATGGGACACCTTTTTACCTTGTACCTTTACAGCGACAACTGAATGTCCAGTGTGATGTATGTACCTGTCGGGCCAGCATCAATTGATGAGGGGAAAAGTCAACAGGATGATCCAGGTTACTGGTGTCTCTTGTAACGCACAGAACTCTATGGTAACAGGTGTCGCTACGCTAGGCCCCTTATCAGCTATCTGTCTTCGCAAGCAGTGCTTTGACATACGACAAACGCCTGTGAGAAAATCGTTTCAGTTGAGACACCAGACAGCAACACCAGACAGGCGAGGATCGTAGATTTTCTTCTAGGCTAGGCTATTTCACAGCGTTCGAAATCGTTTTTTGGGTTGTTTGGGTTGTGTAAGTTGGTTGTGTTCGATTCATTTTACGTCTTTTCACAAAATGTGATATTAGACATAAAAATGGGGAAAAAAAAGAAAAGAAAAGAAAAGTGTGTGAGTGTGTATGTGGGGGTAGGAGGAGGAGTTTTGGAAGTGGGGAAGGGGGTTAATTCACTAAATCTACACAGAACAGTTAAGAAAAAGAAAAATAATAAACACAAATGTACATAATTCTTGAATACAAAATAGTAAAAATTCCAAATTCTAAACAGAATCTAATGCATGAACAATAAAACTATTTATAACCATAAACCAACAAGAGAAAAATCTGATCAACAGAGGAAATGTCTTTTAAGTCCGTAATAATCATAATAAAGAACCAATAGGACAGTGCAGTAATGATCTGAAAAATGTATACCTCAGTAATGGATCATTGAATATCTCTGATGAGGATGATGAGGTAAGAACAGGTATATAACTTTTCAGCATGCTGCATATCACTATATGATCAACATTTATACTATGTCCACATATACAAGATACATGTCCAACATATTTTGCTTTAAAAACAGTTCATATCCCATCTGCAAGCCAGAGAAACAATTTCTTTTATACAAAAAAATCTGTTTCATATATTTTAACAAAAGACTGAAATTTTACCATCCCTTCATATACACCTAGACAACCAAGTTTCTTTTTTTCATATTGGAGTAACTTTTGTTGTGCTTGGTTGTGTGTGTGTGTGTGTATATATATATGTGTGTGTGTGTGTGTGTGTGTGTGTGTGTGTGTGTGTGTGTGTGTGTGAGGGGGGCGGTGTGTGTGTGTGTGGTGTGTGTGTGTGTGTGTGTGTGTGTGTTGTGTTGTGTGTGTGTGTTCCGTGTTCTGTGATGACACTGCATTCCACTGAACTGCACACCACTAACAATATGCTGCGCTGCACTGTGCTATTCTGCACTCCACTTCAAGTCTGCTACACCACACCACACCACACTACATTACACTACACTACACTACACTTCACTTCACTACACTATACTACACTGTACCGCACCACACACTACACAACGCTACACAACGCTACGCTACACTGCACTGCACCACACTACACCACACCACACTACACCCACACTACACTACACTGCACTGCACCGCACTGCACAACACTACACTACACAGCGCTACACTACACTGCACTGCACTGCCCTACACTACACTGCGAGTTATTTTAACAACACATAAAGCAGTCCTATACAACACAACACAGTACACTACACAAAATACAATTCACCACAATGCAACACATTGCAATACCATACGATACAATACAATACAGTGACAATGAACTATCAGACCTCCAACACAGATGACACCCCACAACAACAACAACAAAAAACGTACAACACGTGTGTCTTCATTACCTGGCAATAAACAAAACGATATTAACACGTATCATGCTACCCACAGTTCATATCCACTTCTTTCAAACAGATTGTCCGAAATGAGACAAATGATACAAGATGCTAAGGGGCCAGTCAGTGGTGTTATTTGCTCATATGTAATTTTTCGTATGCATCATATTTTTCTATATCAAAATATTCATTGTGCTTTTTCAAGCTTTTTTTTTTTATATGTCACTTGGATATATATATATTAATATATATATATATATATATATATAGATATAGATATAGATATATATAGATATATATCTATATATATATAAAAGGATGGGGTGTTAAGCCAAGGAGTGCCCAACAGAAGCCCCACAGCTGTAGGAGTGGCTGAAAAAGACTGGCAGACACCACTCTGTGTTTGGTCCTCTTCTGTGGATACATGTTGGGGGGGGGGGGGGGTAAGTTTATAATAATATGATAATAAATTGGAGGCTTATATAGCGCGAATTCCCAAAAACATGGGCTCACCGCGCTGTACAATCAAATCAATTTAAAAAGGTTACACATGAACGTTAAAAATTTGACTAGCACAAAAAAAAAAAAAGGAAAAATGCATGCACATACAATACACAGCATATTACATTGCCAGACAATAAAGTAAAATAAAAGAGTTTTCTGTGTGAAAAGTGTCAGTGTACCTTCTGCTTGGTTGACACTGAAATGTCATAGAGAAATTCCACAGCCAGGATACCGGGTACCTGTCAGTAATAAACAGCATCGATCCCCCTTCTGGAAATTCTGTGCCAGAAATTTCCTCTTTTCTATCCCTCTCTTTGCTTCTATTCTGCCTTGTTCTTTTTCTTCCTCTCACCTCCCTCTTGTCGACTTTTTTTTTGCCTTCTTGATCTATTCTGATGTCTTGTTTTCCACTTCACCTTCACCTGTTCCGTAGTCCTGTGGACCATGGGGGCACAACTGAAGATTCTGCAACCAGCCTCCTCCACTCCTGTTTTCCAAGAAAGAGTTTAAAAAATAATAGCAGTTCTCTCTCACACTGAAGTCGGATGCGCTGGGCCTGACTTGTCAGATGCTTAATGGCTGTGCAATGTACTTTCACTCATATGACAGACAGCAATAGTTGCTGTTGGAGCGTTTGAAGAAAAAGAATATGAGAAATTATTGAGTGCTAATATTAAAAATGTTGGAAACTAGCTAACTAACTCACTCACTCTCAGTGCATACACACTCAGTCGCATGCACCCCCCCCCCCCCCCCCCCCCCCCCCCCCCCCCCACAGTGACACACACACAACACACCGAGGCCCCGTGTACAAACGCACACAGAACATCTTGTGCATATGTTAAATCTGTTCCACTTTTCGAAAGAGTAGGCCATTGTGTGCCGGTGGGAGGGAACAGATGACAAGATTTACAAAAACTGCATACACACAGGGACTGGATGGAAAAAAGCACATGAGTGCTTATTCCATTATCCTCAATATAAAAAAAAAAAGATAAAAATACACACACACACACACACACACACACACACACACACACCACACCTACCTTCAAAATTACACACTCATACGCATAGATTTTCAACTTTCATTTATTGGTTCAGGCATACGGCTCAACCACATGCCGTAAGGGAAAAGGAGGGAAAAAGAGAAGAAAAGGACGAGTTTAACTGACTAGATTTCTCCAAACTCCAGACATCGATTGTATACATAATAAAAAACAAAATCAACAGCCATTAAATATCTAAACTTTTTTTTTTTTGTTGGCAGGGGGGGGGGGGGGGGGGGGGGGGGAGGGGGGGGGGCACAGGGGGGGGGAGGGGGGGGGACATACATATAACATTACAAGTTTATTTGAAGTTGGAAAACAACCACTAAAAACAAGAAGTATTGGGGGTACTTTTTTTTTTCCAAATTGTTTGGTTGGTTGGTTGAGATTGATAATTTATAATTAAATTATTATCAATTAAATTCAATTAATTAAATTATAGTCCCAGCTAGCTAAATTATCCAATTTAGGGACTGTGGCAGCAAGTCAATCCACTTCGGTGCCTGGGGCCACCCCCAAAACCAGTGCAATTTTTATACAGCAACTGCATCAGGCTTGCACAAGCACAAGAGTGTGCAAGAGCGTGAGTGAGCTCATGAATTGATGATATCTTTTTCATATTGCCCATTCCTCCCTTTTGTAAAATAATAGCAAGCCAACAAAAAGTCCAGCTAACTGTACATAATCCAGTAACCATCAAGCGCTCTCTCTCTCTCTCTCTCTCTCTCTCTATCTCTCTCACTCTGTCTGTCTGTCTGTCTGTCTGTCTTATTCTCTCTCTTCTCTCTCTCTCTCTCTCCCCCTCTCTCTCACTCTGTCTGTCTGTCTGTCTCTCTATCCCTCTCTCTCACTCTGTCTGTCTGTCTGTCTTATTCTCTCTCTCTCTCTCTCTCTTCTCTCTCTCTCTCTCCGTCTCTCTAAATTCCTCTCTCACTCTGTCTGTCTGTCTGTCTGTCTGTCTCTCTCCGTCTCTCTGTGTGTCTCTCTATCCCTCTCTCTCACTCTGTCTGTCTTATTTTCTCTCTCTCTCTCTCTCTCTCTCTCTCTCTCTCTCTCTCTCTCTCTCCTCTCTCTCTCTCTCTCTGAAGCATCAATGGTATTTCTTCTTCCATCACTGATTATCATAGTAAATAGTTATCTGCAAACAAAAATCTTGAAGAAAAGATGACATTGCAAAAATTGTAAACGTCTGTGGAGCAACATTTTCAAATCAAACTATGGACACTGGCAGAACAGGGAAAGGAAATCAACTATGAACATCTTCCAAATATGAATGCTGATGAGACGAAACACACACATATACACACACACAGAGACATACACACACATACACACTCACATGCGAGCACACAAACACACACAAAGACACACACACACACAAACATGCACGCATACACATACACACACACATATACACACACACACACACTCACAGAACATAACATAACTTTTACCCATCCCCCCCCATGCGAGCACACAAACACACACAAAGACACACACACACACAAACATGCACGCATACACATACACACACACACACACACTCACAGAACATAACATAACTTTTACCCATCCCCCACCCCACCCCCATCCCATCATCTAATATCACTTTGACACACACACACACACCACCAAATAACACGAAGAAAACATTTTGTTGTTGTTGCTAAAGAGTTGACAACAATCAATCACCTTATCAGTTCTCAACAACGTACCACTCAACAAATGCTGGTAAAACCAAGGAAGCCTCAGCCTTTCCCTTAAAACATATTACTGTATTCCTCCTCCTTCTTTGCCCATGCATGATAAAAGTCAAAATATCACCCCAAAATTTTTTATTGCAAAATTCAGAAAAAATTAACAAAATTTAGCCAAAAAATTCGACATAATTTTCCATGTCATGGTTCTTCATACATTTCCATTTGTGCACATACATGTTTGCGTGTCTGCATGTGTACATATATATGCATATGGACCAGCTTTAAATAAAAACAACAACAACATGCATTCAGGTATATTTATGTATGTGTACAAACACCCACACCCACACATGCATACACGCGCGCATGCACGCATGCACACACACTTACACATACCACTTACTTACACACACTTACTTACACACACATAATTACACGCACGCACGCACGCACGCACGCACGCACGCACGCACACACACACACACACACACTCATTCACACATTTACACAAACCACTTACTTACACACACAATTACTTGCACACACACACACACACACACACACACACACACACACACACACACACACACACACACACACACACACAGTGACACACACACACAACACACACACACACAGTGACACACACACACAGTGACACACACACACACACCACTTACTTATACACACTTACTTACACACACACACACACACCACACACACACACACACACACACACACACACACACACACACACACACAAGCCTAGGGACTAACAAGGAATGCACACATCAGCCATCATGATATTTGGATTAAAAGCTGTGTTAAAACCAGCATTCAGCATCACGACACTAGCAGATAAAACCTTTCCTTCCCAATCTCTTTTTTTATAAAATCAGATCATATCAGAATTCTTAAAAACAAAAATATCCCACATAGGTAAAAAGGTAAAAGGTAAAGGTGTCCCAAAACCTGAGTGGTCATAGGAGAGCGAGGCATCAGAGACCTCAGCTTCTCTAGGGGCCAGCATGTTGAGGGCGGCGCCCATCTCCTCTCCCTTGCTGCTTTACCTTCCCTGACCCTAAAGAGGGCAGGTACCCATTTACAGCCGGGTGAACTGGGGGACTGTACTGTAGCCAAGGCGCGCAAACAGTCACCCATCCAATTGGCAACCAGGCTCCACGATGCTGAACTTGACTGTGGGAAAGTGAGCGCTCTGACCGCTGAGCTATCCCATCCCCGTTACAAAATGATAAAACATAATCCACATAAAAGGAATGAAAATACTGCACTGTAAAGTGAGACTAAAAGTGTAAACAGATTCTTCTTTTAAAATGATTAAAACGGTTTTTCCAGGATGTGACTGTCTGTCTGGATTTCCAACCCAAGGAATGCATCAAAACTCTTTCCAAAAAGATAACGGGAATGTTAATTAAACAGGATAAAACATCTAAAATCACATCAATACATATATACACCTTGAAAATCAACACGGTGCGACAAAGATGTCTAAAACGTCAAAACACGGGAATTGATAAAAAGAACAAACACGTAAATATTCATCCCCACAATAGGTAATCTGAGCAGGAAGAAATAAACACGGTTAAAAAGTTCATCATAAATAACAAAAAGAGAGATTTTTACTTTTTTTCCAATGAAATTGCTTTTCTTTCAAATACTTGTATAAACTGCAATACTCCATCAATCTTGGATAATGTCTCAAAACACATATATGCATGCATACACGCGTGCACACACACACACACATATGCATACAAACCAGTTTCCATCAAGTCAAAGAGAATCACAAAAAACAAGAAAGTGAAAAGATAACAACAACAACAAAATTATCTCAGCAATAAAAATCACTTAGTGGAATGGAACTATCAGGGAACAGCACCCACAGTCCTCCCTTCATCACATTCTTCCCCATAAATTCAACAATGAATACAACGCCAATGATAAAAGGTAAAGGTGTCCCATAACCTATGTGGTCCTAGGGGAGCGAGGCATCAGAGACCTCAGCTTCTCTAGGGGCCAGCATATTGAGGGCGGCGCCCATCTCCTCTCCCTCGCTGCTTTACCTTTCCTGACCCTAAAGAGGGCAGGTACCCATTTACAGCTGGGTGAACTGGGGGGGACTGTACTGAGGCCAAGGCGCGCAAACGGTCACCCATCCAACTGGTAACCACGCTCAAAGCTGCTTGACTTAGGGGAAAGCGAGCGCTCTGACCCCTGAGCTATCCCGCCCCCACTGATAAAGTCAGCCTGAAAAAAAAAAAATGACTGAAACAACATATAAAGAGTACAATAAATATCTAAACTGAAATCTGAGAAACTACAGAACACAGAAACATCGAAACACATAACAAATTAACGTCAGCCTGAAAGAGTAAACCAATAAGCCACAGATCTATCCCCAAAGTCTGACTGGTGCTACCATCGTGGTGGGCAAAATGGTCGCATAAGCAAACTGTCACCATCAGTGAACCTAGCTGAGGAACAAACAAACAAACTTTAAAATTGAAAAAAAACAAAAAACAGATCTCGTGTCTGAAAATCACAGAACACAGAAAACATCGAACACACATAACCGATATTATTAGTCTGAAAAACAAAAATGGACACAGTTTTCTACTTTATCTTTAACACCAAAATGAATCCACTGAAAAATCTCCTTTAAAAAATCACAAAAAAAACACCAGAGAAAAGATAAAAAACAAGACTACAAGCGCACCTTAGGAAAATCGCCAGGTAATTTTACAGACCTGCGGATTAACACCTAACACGGCTATTGAGCAAAAACATGGGGATAGTTCATCACATCAACTCAATATTCTACTGAGACTATTGGCATGGCTGGAATAATACAACACATGCATAACTGTTTTTATGCATAAACCCAACAAGTAATCAATAAATAAACATAGAGACACACGCAAAGAACACTAAAGCGATTAATAAATAAATATACACGGTGCAATTCAACATCCAATTTTTAGTGCATGTTGGGATGGTTTTGTTTTTCTTTTCTTTCTTTTTTTTTTTTTTTTTTTTTGCACAAATCGATTTTTATGCTTGATCATTTTCTTTTTTTTCAAATCTGTTTTGTGCATGATCTCCCAAATACTATATAAAAAAGAACAACTCGGTAAATTTTGCTCCTACATCTTCCTTTAACCCTCTTGCATTCGGTGTCTCTGAACGCAAAATGCCCCTAGATTTCGCATTCCATCACGAAATCAGGTCAGGAACACATGTTCCCTCGCCTTTTCCTCCTTCTAAATACATACCAGCAGCTATAATTACTTCTAGACACTCAGCAAGGTTTCTACCTCTAGCCTGATAGAGCTTTGACATGTGGTAACAATTAGTGATGGTCACAGCATGGTGGAAATCTACTGTGTGTAAATCCCGGGGAATCCCAGATCGGGACTAAGAGGGTTTAAAGAAAAAGTACCAGCAGGTTAGTTTACTCTTTTCTGTGTCCTTCATAATTTCTTACACATACAACCTGGCTCTCTCAATCTCTGCAAGTCAGACTGGCTTTTTATATTTTTTTGAATTGTATATAACAAAAAAAAAAAAAAAAAACCTTTATGCAGCCACCAAAAAATTCAGTTATAAGTGAATAAGTCACATACATCAAAATCTCATTATGTAAATAGATAAATGTAATCCATCAATACCTCTGTCACATGAACGTATATATATATATATATATATATATATATATATATATATATATATATATATATATATATAATATATATATATATATATCTTATCCATCAAAAGTTCATGGTACGATTCAGTTGGTCTAATACTATGTCAATAAACAGATAAAAAGTAATCTGTCAAAATTTCTGCTGTTGTGTAAGTCAATAAATCTGGTCCATCAAAATTGTATGGAAATAAATTAGTGAAATCTAATACATCAAAACTATATCTATAAAAACTGAAAGAGAGATAAAAAAAAAAAACAAAAAAAAAAACACATGGCTCAGGACAGATATTGTCCATTTAATGCATATAAAGTAATCATGAAATAATGATAATAATAATAATAATAATGATGATGATTATAATGATGATAATAATAATAGTAATTTAAATATAATAACAACAAGGAGGACAATAATAACAACAATGATAATAATGATTTGTAAAAAAAGGAAAATAGAACAATGGTAAAAATAATACCAGTAAAACCTCAGTAATACCAACAATCTGGACTAGAGACACATTTAATTAAAGAACACTTACTCCATACACACCTTCAGTAATCATAAACTCAAAGAAAAAAAACAACTCCACAAAACCTGGCAGTGGTTTACCTTCAGCCTCATAAATTAAACACAAATAAGACACGCTGTCATTTTCACACACTCTCAATGGGTTAGCAGTTGTGTAGACAATTTTACACACTTTTACAAATCGTCCTCAAACAAAAACGCAAACTTGCGCACATTTTTCATCATTGTAAAATGCTAACAATAATCATATGTACTGTTACAAATGATCACAAAAAAAAACATGATAATAGCGTAACATTTTAACTACCCCCCCCCCCCCCCCCCCCCCCCACAAAAAAATGTTGAGAATCATACACACTTTACAGTCATGCCTAGACATATCACATCACATAAATGCACACCTGTCTTTAACACAAACACCATAATATCATTCATAAAAAGCTTTCTCTACTCTTTTTCCTTCATCATCATATTTCAACAAATCAGCAAAGGTTCCCTCTGACACTACTTTCAAAGATTATCAGAAGTTAAAAATGCCCACAAACACGATAGCAGTTTTCCCTTTCATGGGAGAAAAGGAAACTCATGTTTACACATCGTTCTTTCCACATTTAAACACAGTGATTTTTTTTCACCCAACATTCCTCCAAAAGACATTCTTTTTTCCATTGAGAAAAAGAATTATGATCCATCATGCTGAATACTAAATAAAATGTGAATTTTTTGCAAATCACTCCATACATGACTAGTAGTAGTACAGTTACCTCCACATCAAACCAGAGCAACTGTTGTTCAATAAGGTGCAAGTTATATAACAACGACAATATGGGAAGTGTACATTAATTAATGATTATACTCCTTTGTTTGGCAATTATCGCATCATGTTAAAAAATCATATGCAAAAAAACCCCCAAACAAACAAAAAAAACCCATATGATTCAGTGTAACCATGATAAATGATTGAACACTAGATGCATTTTCCCTATAACCCCCCCCCCCCCCCCCCCCCCTCTTGTAACCCAAAAAAACCTTATGAATCACACCAACAATAATAACTGATTAAACACTAAACACATCTTTCCCTATCTAAAAAAAACACACCCCAAAACACCCAACAAAAAAACAAAAAAACGAAAAAACTCTCAACTCACTCAAAACCCAGCCACACTCAACCACTCACAGATGACAAAAAGATTGACAAAACTGCATACACACAGGGACAGGATGTAAAAAAAAACCCACCCAAAAAACAAAAACACAGGAGTGCCTTATATTCCATTATCCTCAATAAACAAAAACAAAAACAATATAAAAAGAATAAACAAATAAATAAAATAAAAGAATAAACAAAAAAAAAACACCCCCCCCCCCAAAACCTAAAAAAAAAACCCAAATCCAACAAAAACCTAAAACAAACCCTCAACAAGCCGCCGCAGACTCCTTCCCGGAGGAGTCGTCCCCCTTGGGGCGGGTGTGGGGTGGAGGCAGGAAGTGGTAGATGTTGCCCAGACGCTGGAACCAGCGGGCCAGCGTGTCCCGGAGGCGGTCGTCCTGGGCGTGGCAGATGAGGTGGGTCACGCTGGGGGACACCACCGGCAGCAGAGCCTCGAACTCGGGGTCTGCCAACTGCAGGAACAGCTGCAGCACCGTCACCAGCATCTCGACCACGACCGTTGCCGCGCCTCGCTGTCCTGTGAGAGAGAGGACCTTGACCTTAACTTTACCAAACGACGGAGGTTCTGACCTTCACGATGGAGGATTGTTGCTGCTTGTCGATGGCGTCGTCCACAGGCTCTCGGCGCGGGACCTTGGTGGCCTTGGTGACGGTGGGGCGGTGGTGGCGGGCGAATTGCACCTGGGTGCTGGGCATGGTGTTGTGCAGCTTGCGTCGCTTGTACTGACCAATCAGGTTCTGGATCACCGTGTCCGTGGCAACCGAGTACACCTGTGTGGGTGTGTGTGGGCGTGTGTGTGTGTGTGTGTGAGAGAGAGAAGACCAGGTGTGTGAATATTGGTGCATGTATATGTGTGGGAACGGATTTCACCTCTGCGTGTGTGTGAATATCGGTGCATGTATATCATGTGGGAACGGATTTCACCTGTGTATGTGTGAATATTGGTGCATGTGGGAACAGAGTACACTGTGTGTGTACAGAGACTAGGTGTGTGAATATCGGTGCATGTAATGTGGCAACAGAGTACACACCTTTGTGTGTGAATATCGGTGCATGTGCATGTGGCAACAGAGTACACACCTTTGTGTGTGAATATTGGTGCATGTGCATGTGGCAACAGAGTACACACCTTTGTGTGTGAATATTGGTGCATGTGCATGTGGCAACAGAGTACACACCTTTGTGTGTGAATATTGGTGCATGTGCATGTGGCAACAGAGTACACACCTTTGTGTGTGAATATTGGTGCATGTGCATGTGGCAACAGAGTACACACCTTTGTGTGTGAATATTGGTGCATGTGCATGTGGCAACAGAGTACAACTATATACAGCATACAACTTGGGGCAGGATAGCTAAGTGGTCAGAGTGCTTGGTTTCTCCAGGTCATAGTTAAGCAGCATCGAGCGTGGTTAGATGGGTGACTGTTTGCGCGCCTTGGCTTCAGTACAGTTCCCCCAGTTCACCCAGCTGTCAATGGGTACCTGCCCTCTTTAGGGTCAGGGAAGGTAAAGCAGCGAGGGAGAGGAGATGGGCGAAACACTCTGTTGCTACATATACATGCACCAATATAATAATAATAATAATAATAATAATAATAATAATAATAATGATAATGATAATAATAATAATAATAATACATGGAATTTGTATAGCGCTATATCTTGTAAAAACAAACCAAAGCGCTTGCATTCAACCTATACAACACACAAGCAACCAATAACAATTTACAGTTTCAGCAAAATCGAATGTACACACATATTCACACTGCCCTCAATATGCTGGCTCCTAGAGAAGCTGAGGTCTCTGACACCTTGCTCTCCTATGACCACACATGTTATGGGACACCTTTACCTTTCTTTTTTATTTTACACAACAAAAGGACACAGCTCTATACAATCTGGAGACCAAAGGCCTACCTTGCTCTCTTGATCAGCTCGCCGTTGTCTTTTGCTCATTTTTCTTTTGGAGTCGTCGTCGTTGGCGTTTTCGCTTTTGCCATCCTTGCTGCCATGCGTGGTGGGTTCCTTGGAGACAGGGGAGGTAGGACTGCTGGGGGGGCCTCCTGCGCTGCCAGGGTTGTCTCCTCCTGCTGCCCCTGTGGCTTGTTCTGGGGAATAATACACTGTTTGTTCACTTGTTTGTCATGCAGGAGGATGGATGTGTATGTGTGTGCGTGTGTGTGGTGTGGTTGTGGTGTGGTTGGTGTGTGTGTGTGTGTGTGTGTGTGTGTGTGTGTGTGTGTGTGTGTGTGTGTGTTGTGTTGTGTTGTGTTTGTGTTGTGTTGTGTTGTGTTGTGTTGTGTGTGTGGTTGTGCGTGTGCGTGTGTGTTGTGCGTGTGTGTGTGTTGTGTTGTGTTGTGTGTGTGTGTTGTGTTGTGTGTGTGTTGTGTTGTGTGTGTTGTGTTGTGTTGTGTTGTGTTGTGTGTGTGTTGTGTGTGGTGTGTGTGTGGTGTGGTGTCTGTGCTGTGTCGTGTGTGTGTGCGTGTGTGTGTGTGTGTGTGTGGTGCTGCTGTTAGTTTGTTGAAGTGGTGTGTGTGTGTGTGTGTGGTGTGTTGTGTGTGTGTGTGTGTGGTGTGTGTGTGTGTGTGTGTGTGTGTGTGTGTGTGTGTGTTGTGTGTGTGGTTGTGTGGTCTGTTTTGTGTGTGTGTTGCAGGTGTGTGTGTGTGTTGTGTGTGTGTGTGGGTTGGGGTGTGTGTGTGTTGTGTGTGTGTGTGTGTGTGTGTGTGTGTGTGTGTGTGGTGTGTGTGTGGTGTGTGTGTGTGTGTGTGTGTGTGTGTGTGTTGTGGTGTGTGGTGGGGGCGTGCATGCATGCGTGCGTGCATGTGTGTGAGCAATACAAATCAATACAACAAGCAAATGCTTACAAAAACTAAACACACACACAAACACAACAACACACACAGACACACCTCAAACAAAACAACACACACACATACACAACACACACACACACACACACACACAAAAACACACACAAACACACACACACACAGACACACACACACACACAAACACAACACACCCACACACAAACATCCACAAACACACACACACACAACCCCTTCCCCCCCACCCCCAACACCCCCCCCCACCCAACACCCCCCCCCCCCCCCCACCCAACACCCCCCCCACCCACCCACAACCCCCACCCACCCACAACCCCCAACAACACACAAAAACTCACCAAACTGCATCTGCGGATTCGACACCACCGTCCCCACCCCCACCACCACCGACCCTTTCTCCCCCTCCTTGCTCCCCTCAGCACAGTTCTCCTCCCCCCTCCCCTTCTTTCCCACCACATCTCCACCACCACCACCACCGCCACCACCACCACCGCTGCTGCTACTACTTTTCCTCAGAAGCGGTCGTGTGATCTCGCTGATGTCCTCAGGCTGTGCCAACAGGAAGAAGAGAGGTCGCCCCGACATTCTGTCCACGAGGGATTCGGTTTGGCTGTCGGCTAGGATTTCGACATACTGCTTGCAGATGGCGTCGCATTTGTCTTTCAGCATGGGCAGGAAAACCTGGGAGCTTTCCCAGGGCTTGGCTCGGCTGACCGAGCCCTGCTGCTTCCAGGCGGGGTCGGGGTCAAGGTCAAGGTGAGGGTGAGGGTCGGTCTCTTCTCCTGGGGAGGTTGTGGTAGGAGGGTTAGTGGTGGTAGTAGTAGTAGTGCTGGGTGTTTGGGTGGTGGGTTTGTTGTTGATGGTTGGGTTGAGGTTGGTTACGACTGGAGTCTTTGTTTTGGACGTGATTGTCGCGATTATTGGAAGAGGAAGAAGACGAAGAAGAAGAAGACGGTTTGTGGTCGGTTTCTTTCAGATTTTCCGACACCGTGTCAGTTTTACCCCCACCAACACCGGAACCACCCCCCACCTCTTCACAACCTTCCTCCTTTCTTCTCCCCCCCCCTCCCCCTCCTCTCCAGCCTTCTCCCGATCATCACAACCTTCACAACCACCTCTCTCCTTCCCCTCCTCTCCTCCTCCTCCTTCTCCCCTACACTGTTGCAAGATGACCCCGCTGACGGTGCCCATGTCGAGAGGGGGGGAGAGGGCGGAACACAGGTGGGTGAGGGCGTGCAGGTAGAGGACGGTACTGGCCCCGGCCAGGCGGTACTGGTTGGCGGCCACTTCCAGGCCGGCCACTTTCTGCAGCAGAAACTTGAGGCCCGGCCGCACGTCGAAATCCACGGCGAACTGGTACAGGGAGTCCAGGATGGCCATGAAGGACAGCACGTTTCGCGTGGACATGAAGCGCATCAGCCCTGAGAGGGAGCGATAGTGATAGTGATGATGATAATGATAATACATGTGTAACAGAGTGCAGATATTTGATCTGCCGCGTATGACAGGTTTCTTTCTAACGGAAGCATACACGGCATTCACAAGACTGATATGCTACAAATCTACAAACACTCACATTAACATGAATCCGAAATTTTTATGTATGCAACCATTTTTACATCTTTTTACCTCTTCCTCGAAAACATCATGACAGAGACACTGCAAAACCACCACACTTCCATCTCCATTGGTGGAAGACCCCTTTGCAACCTCAGATTTGCAGATGACATTGACCTCATGGGCAGCAGCAAACAAGAACTGCAAATCCTCACAGACAGTCTAACAGACCGAGCGAGCGCATACGGCATGGAGGTCAGCACAGAGAAATCGAAGATCATGGTCAACAGCGCGAGTAATGACAGCACGGAAATAAAGATGAATGGAGAAATATTGGAAGAGGTGAGCCAATTCAAATACTTAGGCTCCATCCTAACAAAAGATGGCACATCAAACAATGAGGTGAAAGCTCGCATTGCAACAGCAACATCTGCTCTAGTCAGACTCCAGAGGATCATCAGAAGCAACAACATCAGCTTCTGCACCAAATACCACCTCTACAAATCCCTCGTAATATCTATCCTCCTATATGGCTGTGAATCATGGACTCTGACAGCAGAGTTAGAGAGAAGAATCCAAGCATTCGAGAACAAGTGCCACAGAAGACTCCTCAAAATATCATACAAAGAACACAAGACCAATAACTATGTGAAAGAGGAAATCAAAAAGCGTGTGGGCCCCCAAGAGCCTTTGCTCTCCACCATAAAGAGGAGAAAGCTGATGTGGTTTGGTCACACCACAAGACACAACACCCTAGCAAAAACCATCTTGCAAGGAACAGTCGAGGGCAAAAGAAGAAGAGGCCGCCAAAAGAAATCATGGGTTGACAACATCAAAGACTGGACTGCCCAACCCCTGCAACGCCTCCTACTAGCCACACAGGATCGTGAAGCATGGAAAAAGATCTCCGTTGCGTCTTCTCTCATGTCCCCTCTACGTCCTTTGGGACATGGGACTGAGTGAGAGTGAACCATTTTTGCCCACCATTAAGGTAGCTGCATTGCAATTTCAGGGATGATGTCTAAACACATGTTTTGCACGCATTCACACACAGGGGCTTCAGTTACAGCGTCATCCGCCCAAAATACACAAATATAAAACAACACACAACTTAGAGCAAGTATGCACACACATACACACAATTCCACCCACAAAGACGAACCTATACATGCACATATAAAACACACACACACACGCCAGTGGGAATAGATGACATTTACAAAACTGCATACACACGGAGACTGGATGTAAAAAAGCACAAGAGTGCTTATTCCATTATCCTCGATATAAAAGAATAAAATAAAATAAAATAAAATAAAATCAAATCAAACACACACACACAAACACACACACACACACACACACACACACTGCACACAGCCTCTATGGCCAACACTACAACAGACAGACCTGGCAAGGAGCCAGTGGTGTCAGTGTCGGGGCCGGGATCCGAACCCGGGTCCAGCAGCAGAGAGCCCAGCGTCTGCAGCAACAGCTGGTTGGACAGCAGACCCACAATCATGTCCCGCAGCGGCACCCTGAAACAGGTGTCATTCTGCAGTCTGATACAGGTGTTCGTACGGTCTGAAACAGGTGTTCTCATTCTACAGTCTGCTGAAACAGGTGTCCTTTCAGCTTGAAACAGGTGTTCTCATTCTACAGTCTGCTGAAACAGGTGTCCTTTCAGCTTGAAACAGGTGTTCTCATTCTACAGTCTGCTGAAACAGGTGTCCTTTCAGCTTGAAACAGGTGTTCTTATTTTTACAGTCTGCTGAAACAGGTGTTCTTACGGCGTGAAACAGGTGTCCTCATTGTACAGTCTGCTGAAACAGGTGTCCTTTCAGCTTGAAACAGGTGTTCTTATTTTTACAGTCTGCTGAAACAGGTGTTCTTACGGTCTGAAACAGGTGTTCTTATTTTTACAGTCTGCTGAAGCAGGTGTTCTTACGACGTGAAACAGGTGCCCTCATTGTACAGTCTGCTGAAACAGGTGTTGTTATTTTTACAGTCTGCTGAAACAGGTGTCCTTATAGTCTGAAAGAGGTGTTCCCATTCTACAAAACAGGCGTCCTTACATTCTGAAACAGCTGTTCTTATTTTTTACAGTCTGAAACAGCTGTTCTTATTTTTTACAGTCTGAAACAGCTGTTCTTATTTTTTACAGTCTGAAACAGGTTTCTTATTTTTACAGTCTGAAACGGGTGTCTTCATTCTACATCTAAAACAGGTGTTCTTATTCTACAGTCTGAAATAGGTGTTCTTATTTTTACAGTCTGAAACAGGTGTTCATATTTTACAGTCTGAAACAGGTTTCTTCTTCTTACAGTCTGAAACAGGTTTCTTCTTCTTACAGTCTGAAACAGGTTTCTTATTTTTAGTCTGAAACAGGTGTTCTTAGTTTACCCACCTAAAAGAATTGTAAATTAACTTTAAAAGCTACATCCATGAAAAAACTGTCTTCTAACAGAATTGTAAATAAACTTTAAAAAGCTACATCCATGAAAAAATTGTCTTCTAGAAGAATTGTAAATTAACTTTAAAAGCTACATCCATGAAAATCTGTCTTGTGACAAAACGGTAAAAAAAAAATCAAAACCTATAGCCAAGAAGAAAAAAAGTCTTCTAACAGAATTGTAAATTAACTTCAAGATTCAAGACTGAATTCACCTTTAACCTCTCTTGGGGCAGGGAGGATTTCATTTCAAAAGCTATAACCATGAAAAAAACTGTCTCCTAACAGAATCATAAATAAACTTTAAAAACTACATCCACGAAACAAAATGTCTTCTACCAGAATTATAAATAAACTTCAAAACCTACATCCATGAAAGAAAAAGTCTGCTTAACATCAAATTTTCTTTTTCAGCACTGTTAGGATAGATCTATCTATGCTCTGGATGGAGGAATTTGACAAAAAGCTCTCTCTCTCTCCCTCTCCCTCTCTCTCTCTTTCCCTCATTCTCTCTCTCTCTCCCCCCCCCTCTCTCTCTCTCTCTCTCGCGCACGTTAAATCCTGTTCCGCTTTTCGTAAGAGTAGGCCATCGTGTGCCGGTGGGAACAGATGACATTTACAAAACTGCATACACACGGGGACTGGATGTAAAAAAGCACAAGAGTGCTTATCCCATTATCCTCGATATAAAACAATAAATCAAATCAAATCAAATCTCTCTCTCTCTCCCCCTCTCTCTCTCAACACCAAAATACTTAGCAGTTTGGCAACCCCCTTCACATATGGGCCAATGGCCTTTTCGTGAATAAATCAGTCAAGTTCAAGTTCTCTATCTCTGTCTCTCTCTGTCTGTCTCTGTCTGTCTGTCTGTCTGTCTGTCTGTCTGTCTGTCTGTCTGTCTCTGTCTGTCTGTCTGTCTCTGTCTGTCTGTCTGTCTGTCTGTCTGTCTCTCTCTCTCTTTCTCACCTGGCACTGATGTGGTCGGGGTTGAGGCTGTCAGTGTGGTCAGGGGGGTAGATGAGGAAGACGAAAGACTTGTCCTCCTCCATGTCAAACTGAAGACACGGCATGCTGGTCACCTGGCTCTCCAGAAGAAACACCTGCACACACATGCACATGCATGCAGGTAGGCATGTTGGTAGGCAGGCAGGCGCACACAGACATGCACGCAGGCACGCACACACACACACAAGAAAATTTACTGCTTACTCAACATACCATCTGGAAATAAAATTTTGACTTTGACTTTGACTTTGACTTTGACTTTCACACACACACACACACACACACACACACACACACACACACACACACACACACACACACACACACACACACACACACACACGCAAACACATACACCACAAAACACAGGGTTTTTTTTATAGTTTCCAAAAAGATAAAAGGTAAAGGTGACCCATAACCTTTGTGGTCATAGGGGAGTGAGGCATCAGAGACCTCAGCTTCTCTAGGGGCCAGCATATTGAGGGCAGCGCCCATCTCCTCTGCCTCACTGCTTTACCTTCCCTGACCCTAAAGAGGGCAGGTACCCATTGACAGCTGGGTGAACTGGGGAACTGTACTGAAGCCAAGTTGTGCAAACTGTCACCCATCCAACTGGTAACCACACTCGACAGTCACTGCTTAACTTGACTTGGAGAGAGCGAGCACTCTGACCACTTTACCTATCCCGCCCCCTTGCAGACCAGTATAAAACAAGTACACACACACACACACTACATACACCCAAACCACACCACACACACACACCACACTCACACACAAACACACAACAATACACACCACACACACAACACACACACACACACACACACACACACCACACATACACACACACACACACACACACACACAAAGTTTACCTGTCGAGCCAATTGCTTCAACCGCATTTATCCATGCGACGCAGTCTTTGCGCGTGCGACCTTGACCTGTCCAATGTCACCGTAGAAGTTGTCGGAGTTGGGATGGAAGAGTGCCATGAGCTGTCCGCAGATTGTTGGTTGTCACAGCAACCGCGTGGGCCAGGCAGGCAGCACTGATGGCCCACATGGATTCCGTTAGTACGGGACCCGCACTCAGCATCACGTGTCTGGAAAACAAACAAAGTCATCACAATTTGACAATGACACTTTTCCTCAACAACCACACTTAAAAAAAAAATTCAGTAACAATCGTATGGATCGTGGTCTTAAAGGTAACACGATGGTTTAGAAAGTGAAAAGTCCAGGTCGGGAGTGTGCGGTGGTTCGAATCCCGTCTGGACCTGCAGCTTTTCCCCCATCCATTACACCATGAGTGGTCCATTCAGTATCTTCATGACAAAAAAAAGAGGAAAGCAGGCCTATTGACTTGCAAGTACTCATTACCAATTTTTTACTACAAGACCAGCCTTCAAGCTTTACATGATTAAATAAATCCTTGTTGGCTTCAAATCAGTTGATGAATCGGAGACTTGAATGATCTGTACTCAACAGCCTGGAGAATGCTGTTAAGAAACAATCTGATTTCACTTACATTTCTTCTGTTTTATTTTGTGAGTTAAAAAAAAACCCGCTCTTTTCCCTGCTGTCAAGAAACAGTCTTATCTCATTTACATTTCTTCTGTTTTAGTTAGTGAGTTAAAAAAATAGTTTGGGGTTTTTTTGGCCCTGAATAACATTTTCAAAACTGTAGAATGTTCAAATAAAAAACCAAGCTCTCTTCATGGACAACATTCCTCAGCTAAGGTATGATAAAAGAAAGTTTTTTCCACTGACAAATTTCTGAGGTAAAGCATGTTCAAAAGAGAATCCATTGTTTCAAAGACAACAGGTCTGAGTACAGCTGTCAGTTTTCCCCACTCTCAGCTGCTATCCATCCCAGCCCAGCTGGTGCTAATTACTGCAGGAATTGACCACACTTGGACTTGATAGAAGGAAGGAGGGTGCTAAATTTAACACTCTTGACTGAGTGATGTTGGATTTGCGCGCTGTGTGAGGTAAAAAAAAAAAGCATGTTCAAAAGAGAACCCTTCTATCCAAAGACAACATGTCTACATATCTGTGAATTGGTTAAGAGCCCTGCCCTGCCCTACTCTGCCCTGCCATACCCCACTCCACCCTCTTCTTCTTCTTCTTCTTCTTCTTCTTCTTCGGTCCTTTGGATGAGACTATAAACTGAAGTCCCGTGTGCAAATGCACATGAGTGCTTATTCTATTATCCTCTAAATAAAAGAATTTTTAAAAAAATTAAATATCTTCTTCTTCTTCTTCTTCTTCTTCTTCCTTCTTCATCATCATCATCATCACTGTCATCTTCTTTATCATCATCATCATCATCATCATTGTATTACTGTCAAATCTTCTTTATTATCACCCCACCCCATCCCACCCCGCCCTGACCTGATACAGGAGCTCCCCAGCAGAGAGAGGTTTTCCACAGGCTGGGCCACACACTCTGTCAGCACAGCAAACAGCTGCTTCAACATCAGCTCCAACGACAGCATCTCTTCTGGCCGACCTGTCAGCATCATTGTCAGCATTGTTGTCATCTTCTTTTTCTTCATTTTCCATATCAGCTGCAGCAGTGCTCTCTCTCTCAACACACACACACACACACACACACTCTCTCTCTCTCTTTCCCTCCCTCCCTCCTGCTCTCTCTCTCTCCTCTCTCCCACTCCCCCTCTCTCAATCTCTCTCTCTCTCTCCCCACACACACTCTTTCTCTCTCTCTTTCCCTCCCTCCCTCTCTCCTCCCTCTCTTCTCCCCCCCCCCCTCTCTCCTCTCTCTCTCTCTCTCTCTCTCTCTCTCTCTCTCTCTCTCTCTCTCTCTCTCTCTCTCTCTCCCCCTCCCTCCCTCCCTCCCCTCTCTCTCTTGCTCTCTCTCTGACACTCTCTCTCCCCCCTTCTCTCTCTCTCCACCCCTACCCCCTCTCCCTACCCCTCTCCTCCTTCCCTCCCTGCTCTCCCCCCTACCCCTCTCTCCCTCCTCCCCACCTCTTCCTCCTCCATCCCCCCTCCCTCCCCCCCTCTCCTCACCCACAAACTTGGCAATGAACTCCACCACCAGATCGGCAGTCAGGCCTCTCTCTCTCTCTCTCCCTCCCCCCTCTCCCTCCCCCCTCCCTCTCTCTCCTCTCCCTCCCTCTCCTCTCCTCCCCCCTCCCTCCCTTTCTCCCCCATCCCTCTCTCTCCCCCCCCCTCCCTCCTCACCCACAAACTTGGCAATGAACTCCACCACCAGATCGGCAGTCAGGCCGCAGCACTGTTTGAAGTTGACGGCCCCGGTGTCCCAGTAACCATTGAGACGGGAGCCGCGACGCAGCCACGACTGCAGCATCGGCAGCAGCAGATGGTTGACGCAGTGCAGCGAAAACTTCACGCCTGTAGGGGGGTAGGTGGGGTGGTGGGTAGGGGGTGAGGTGAGGGTGGGGGAGGGTGGAGGAGACCAACAGAAATCATTGGGGAGGGGGTTAATATTAAAAAAAGGAAAAAAGAAGGAAAAGAGTGGTGTGTAGGATATGGAATGTTTCTTTGTCTTTTATGGTTTGATACATGTATTGAGATTTGACGTTTGAAAATAGGAAAATGAATAGGTGGTTCAGTTGGGAATGTACTGTGCACGCACACACACAAACATACACACATAATACACAGAGCAACATACACACTCCCGCGCACGTTGCACACACACACACATGCATGCACGAACACATGCACCATGCACCATGCACACACACACACACACCAATCCCCCCCTTACTACCACAGCACACTCATACACCCCCCACCCACACACCCCGCCCCACTCACCAACTCCCAAACAACCTCCCTGCTCCAACACCAACCCCCCCTCTCCCCTCCCCAACCCCCCCCCCCCCCCCACACTCCCTCCTCCCCACACCAACCTCAACCCCCCCACACATTCCCTAAACCAACCCCCCCCCCCCCCTCCCAACCCCCCCCACACCCCTTCCCCCTCCTCCACCACCACCACACCCACCCCATCCCCCAACCCCACACCCACCCACCCCCCAACCACACTCAACACCCCCCCTCCACCCTTCCCCACACCACCTGTCACCAACCACTCCCCCCCACACACATCCCACCCCCACCACCACCCTCACCCCCCAACCCCCACACCCAACCACCCCCCCCAACCTCAAAAAACCCCACCAATCCCATCCCCCCACCCCCCCCCCTCCCACCCCCCCCCACCACCTCCACACCCCAACCCCACCAACACACCAACCTACCTGGCACAACAGCGTGTCTCTGAGGAGGGTGAAGAGAGTGGTGAGGGTTTGGGGCTGGAAGGAGCGGGGGCAGGAGGAGATGGCCGTGGCCAGGCCGTCCAGCAACAGATACCACACGTGCAGCACCCCGCTGCGCTTGTCCAGCTCTTCCAGCGTGCTGTAGCTGTTGGTACCCACCTGCCTGCAGCCATCCGGGTTCTGTTCCCTTCCTCCTCTTGTCTTCTGTTGAGTGAGAGAGCAGTATAAGTTTGTGGTTGGTTTTGGGTTCGTTTTGGTGGTTTGTTTGGTGGGTTTTTTTTAGTTTTGATTGATCGATTTGAGTTTTTTGCACGATGTAGCGCTATATAAATTCCATTTATCAGTATTATTAGTAGTAATAGCAGCTCTTCTTGGGTGCAGTAGCTACCTGCCTGCAGCAACCTGTCTTCTCCTTTCCTCCTCTCTTCTTTTTTTTTTTTTGTTTGATTTCTTCTTCTGTTGAGCGAGCAAGGTACAAGTTTGTTGTGGTTTGGTTGGTTGGTTTTGGTTTTGGCGTTGTTTTTCTTTTGTTTTTGATGGATTGATTGATTTGAGTTTTTGCAAGATATAGCGCGATATAAATTCCATTCATTATTACTATTATCATTATTATCATTGTCAGTTCTTCCAGCCTGCAGTAGCTCCTACTCACCTGCAGGACCCGTGCTCTGCTGGTTTCCTTCTCCTGTCTTCTGAGAGCGAGGTACAAGTTTTGTTTGGTAAGTTTTGTTTTTTTTAGTTTTGAATGTCATAACGTTTCTATTGTTTTTGTTTGTGTAGTTTTATATTCGTGTTTTGGAATTTTTTTTGTTCTTGTTCTTCTTTTTTCTTCCTCTTCCTTTTTCTTCTTTACTTTTTTTTCTTATACTTTTTACTGCATTTGTTTTCTTTTCATTGTATTCTTCTCCTCTTCTTCTTCTTCTTACTTCTCTTTTTCTTCTCTTGCATTCTTCTTCTTTCTTCTTCTTTTCTTCTTTCCCTTGCTCTTTCTTCCACATTATCAGTGAAAATGCATCAGTTCTACCATTAAGCACCTGACAAGTCAGGCCCAGTGCATCCAACTTCAGTATGGGAGCAAATTCTTATCTTGTCTTTCTGGGGGAAAAAGGCAGGAGAATGGATGAATGAACCAAGAAGGCAGAAAATAAGACAAGAAGAGGTGACAGGAAGAAAAGGAACAAGGCAGAAACAAAAAAAGAGAGGATAGAAAAGAGGAATCCCTAGCACAGAATTTCCAGAAGGTGGGGATACTATTTATACTAACAGGTCCTAGGCATCCCCATGGGGGATTATACTATTTTCGGACTGTCTAAAATTATTTTTTAGTGGATAGACATTAAAACAAAGACACACACACACACACACACACACACACACACACACACACACACCACACACACACACACACACACACACTGTTCTGGGTTTAACCCTCTTGCATTCAGATTCTCTGAACCCAAACTGCCCCTAGATTTCACATTCCATCATGAAATCTGATCAGGCACATATGCTCGATCGCCTTTTCCTCCCAAGTACATACCAGCAGCTATAATTACTTCCAGAATCTCAAAAGGCTTTGTATGTCTAGTCTGATAAAGCTTTGGCATATGGTAGCAATTAGTGATGGTCATTGCATGATGGATATCTACTGTCTGTAAATCCCAGCAAATCCCAGTTTGGGATTCAGAGGGGGCAATTATTCAATTGTGGCAAATCCCGGTTCGGGACTAAGAGGGTTATTGCATTTTTAAATGTTTCCCTCATTGATATGCAAAAAAAGCAAATGTCACTCGTAATTCTAAATCTTCAAAACTACAAACTGGGACAGACCTGTTTCAGAGAAAGTGCCTTCCAGCATTCCAGAGTCCACGGAGGTGATGCTCACGGAATCGCCAGCATTGCCTCCCTTTGTTGCGGTGACGTCCCCTGTTTTGCCGCCCCTTGGCAGCGAGGACTCTGCCACCAGGGGGATATCCATGTGGGGGATGTGGGGATCCACCGTGCGCACGTGGGATCCCATCTGAATCCTGTGGCAGACAGTGAGGGCACACTAATGTGACAGGTGTTTGTTCCATTCATTCATTCACGATGCTTCCATTAAACAGATTATTTTTTTAGTTATCTCAACTTATACTATAGAACCAATGCCTTTAATTATTGTTCCAAACAGCTGGAGTTCATTTATGAAAGCTCTATCAATACTCGGCTCCCTTGAGCTACTGGAAACCATGCCATGGACATCTCCAATTGCACACAGCTTCTCAGTTTGCGTATCCTCTGAAGTTGGAATATAGCTGCCTATATGACAAGGTACTTGAAAACTGTCATACAAGCAAACCTCTCATTCAGCAGTGTGCAATTTCAGTCTCACAGTGATTTCCAGGTGGGATGAGTGAGTCAAGAGCGCATATTCTGGGTGACCCCCAGAGTGTTAAGCTGGGGAATGCACAACAACAACAACAACGGATCGTTTTTAAGTTATCTCGACTTATAGAACCAATACCTTTAATTACTGTTCTAAACAACTGGGGTTCATTTATAGATGTTCTATAAACACTTGGCTCTCTTGAGCAACTGGAAATCATGCAATGGACATCTTCAATTGCTTCTTAGTTTGTGTATAACTTCATACACAGTTCATCCTCTGAAGTCAGAGTATGGCTGCCTATATGGCGAGGTACTTGAAGAACAGTCATATGCGCAAACTTCTCATTCAGTGCGTACTTTAACTAACAATCTCAAAGTGATTCCCAGGTGGGATGAGCGAGTCAGAGTTCATATTCTAGGTAACCCACACAAGGAGTCTAAAAGTTTACAGAAGCTAGCAAAAAATATGACTTCAAAAGACTGAGACTCCTCATTCATGTGAACGACAATGTCAGGATACATATTATTTCACCTATTAGTTATACATACTGATCAACTCAAGCCGCCGCTGTAGTCTAGTGGTTTGGGCATTGGACTCATAATCGAAAGGTTGCAGGTTCGATCCCAGCTTTCGGCTATGGCGTTGTGCCCTTAGAAAAGGCACTTTACGGCTATTTTCTCACCCCACCCAGGTGTAAAAGGGGTACCAACCTTGTGTTGGGGGTTAACCCTGCCATAGACTGGCATCTTATCCAGGGGGGAGTCTATGACTCTCAGTCGCTTAACGCCACAGAAACCAGGATAAGCACAGGCCTGATGAGCCTTAGGCTCGGGACAGACTTTAACTTTAACTTTTAACTGATCAGCTGCACTCACCTGAAGGCAAACTGACAGACAGGTGTGATACCTACTGGTCAGCTGCACTCACCTGAAGGCGCCCTTGAAGACGGGGCAGGCTGGCATTCGCCACATGGAGGCCAGGATGTGGCAGCAGCGACTCAGGTAGCCCAGGGCCGGCACACACAGGTTCTGCAGGTTCACCCCACCTGCCCCCACGTCGCTGCCTGAGTCAGACCCATCGTCGTCCTCGTCCACGTTCTCAAACATACCTGGAAAAAGAAATTAATAATGCTAATAATGAGGTGCCAATGTTTGGACCGAGGATGCATCCAGGTTGTTTTTAGACTGTCCTTCTGCTGGAAGATTGTGTTAGTGATGATTAACTGCAGTTCAGTGCAGAACTCTAGCAGGAGACGCCCGTTGTCATTGCAATTCCCAACTCCATGTTTCCCCAAGACTCCCTTCCAGGCTTCTGAATCTCGGCCAACTCTAGCATTGAAATCCCCAAGGATAATGACCTTGTCGTCTGCAGGGGTGTTTCTTACCAGGCTGCGCAGGTCACAGTAGAATTTGTTCTTGTCTGCAGGGTCTGCTTGAAGAGTCGGGGAATACACACTGAAGAGAGTGATGTGCTGCTTGTTCTCCAGTGGCAGACGCATGGAGATGATACGGTCTGAATGACCTGTTGGTAAGTTCTCCAGCTTTGAGGCAATGGTGTTCTTGATCATGAAGCCTACACCTGAAAGGTGTCGTTCGGATTGGGGCTTGCCTGACCAGTATAAGGTGTAACCGGCGCCGTGTTCTTTGAGACTACCTTCATCTGGGAAGCGGACTTCACTAAGAGCCGCGATGTCGATATTTAGTCGCGAGAGTTCGTGTGCAACTAAAGCAGAGCGTCGTTCAGGACGGTTGCTATCTACTGTATCTAGCATGGTTCTGATGTTCCAGCACGCCAGTTTGAGACCTGTCACACCTTTGGAGGCAGGTGTGGAGCCACTTGACTTTGACTTTGTTGTTGCTCGACCGCTTGGAAAGATGCCCGTTGACCGCGGCTAGCCAACTGGGTGGTATGAGGATGAGCTTTTGTTAGGCCACCTTTTCTAGGCCCCTCTCCGTGTGGAGCAAGCAGTGCTATCCCTAAAGAGGGCTGCTTGGTCATTCAGGGTGCTGCCGGGTGATGTTGTCATCCTCAGGTCAACAATCAGACGACCCATACTCCTGAATCGCCTGCATGCAGGATTGGAACTGCGGCTTCCAGTGACATCTTTCACCTGCCGCATTCGCCCCTTTCCCATCGCTACAGGGCTTGGGGATAGTAGGAAAAAGGGAGGATGAGGGGGGGGACGTGGACTTGTCCTTGGGCCTGCGCATAGGATTTTTAAGGTGAGAGACAGTGCGCGCAGTACCGTTCCCACCCTTTAAACTCGCGGTTCATCTGCCATGGCCCAGCAAGCTGGGACGGTGACAGCGAGGTCCTCGGGTCGTAGGCAGATTTACAACTGGTGGTTGAAGGCTCAGCCAGCCATATATTAGGGATACACCAGCCCTCAGTTCTTTAGGCCTGCCAGCAGGGTATTTTAGTCTTCGCTATTTGCCCATAGCTGGGAGGCTGGTTCGTGGGCACCAGGGCGTATCCACACGACGGTGGGCCATGCGTGCCGCACATAAGGGGGCCAGCTTTCCTCCCGGACCCAGTTATACCGCCAGGTACTCGGTCGCGCCATGACGTAGCAAGCTCAGTGAGAACAGGGGGCACCACGGGAAGGTGTTGCTACGGGCACAGTAATGTAGGAGAGGCCATTGCAAGTGACCACCTGCCCGTTTCCAGGCAGGGGCCCCCTCGGCGATCACTACACCTGGAAAGGAGAGGCTATGTTTTGCGCATGGGGTGGGGGTATGATATTTGATACTGTACCCCCTGTGGCAGGGTTGAGGTCTGGTGCTACAACGTCCCGCTCTCCCTAAGGAAAGTGAATGCTAATAATAATATACATGGAATTTATATAGCACTATATTTTGCAAAAAAACAAACCAAAGCGTTTAATTCAGCATAAAAGATAGTACGGTTGAGTACAGATAGTCTACAGGGATGTGTCTACTCAGGGAATGAGTTCAAATGGTGGAAATTCTGATATACTAAAAGATGCAATGCATTTTCTTTCTCTTTTTTTTTTCATAAGCTAGAGCTTCGAGGTTCACCAATGGTGAGATTTTGTGTACTACTACACTACGCAACACAACACTACACGACACTACACCACACCATACCACACCATACCACACCACACCACACCACACTACATTACACTACACTACACTACACTACACTACATTACACTACACTACACTACACTACACTACGCTACGCTACACTACACTACACTACGCTACACTACACTACACACTACACTACACCATACTACACTACATTATGCTACACTACACTACACCACACTACACTACACCACACCACACTACACTACACTACACTACACTACACTACACTACACTACACTACACTACACTACACTACACCACACTACACTACACTACACTACACTATGCTACACAACCCAATACAATCCAATGACCTAGTCCTCACTCCCTTCCAATCTTTCCCTTCCCCCCTCCCCTCCCCCCCCACACCCCACCACACATGCACACACAACACTGACCTGACCCCCCCCTCCCCTTTCCCCCACCACCACCACCCCAACCCCCCCCCCCCACCACCCACCCACACCCAAATCACCTGAACCGTGAACATATTTCAGCAGACACAGGATACAGTCCACAGTGGCATTGGCAAAAACCAGGATGTTGGTGTCGAGGTAGACCTCAAACACATCCCCCCCCCTCCCAATCCTCCCCCACCCCCAACACCCCAACCACCCCACCTCCTCCACTCACCTGATCCATGAACATACTTCAGCAGACACAGGATACAGTCCACGGTGGCGTTGGCGAAGACGAGGATGTTGTCTGTGTCCAGGTACACCTCAAACACATCCCCACCCACCACCACCCCCACACCCCCTCCCCCAAACCCTCACCTCCACCCCCCAACACCAACCGCCCACACCCACACCCAACACTCACCTGATCCATGAACATACTTCAGCAGACACAGGATACAGTCCACGGTGGCATTGGCGAAGACGAGGATGTTGTCGGTGTCCAGGTACACCTCAAACACATCCAGCACTGCGGCCACATGTCTCTGCCTGGCCTCGTTGACAGCCTCGTTGGCCGTGTACTCGATGCGCACGCTGCGCAGCGCCCCAAACAGCGGCCGCCACCCCGACTGCAGCTCCTGGGTGCAGGCCTCCACCAGTTCGCAGATGGAACAGACAATCTGTGGGAAAAATAATGATGGTTGATGGTTCTCTGTATTTTCATTCAGTCTCCTCCATCTCCATCACTGTGTTAGGTGTGTGTGTGTGATTCAGATTCAGATTCAGAATATTTATTGCCATTTAAGTCATGCAGACCTATTTGACACAACAAAACAAACATCAGTTTTCATTATCATTCTGCCTAAATGATGTCCACTAAAAACATGTCGCATTCTACTTTTCTTTTGTCTCGTTTCTCCATACATTGATTCACGTATCTAATGATATCTGCTTGATAGATATCAACTGTGATTATGTCGCTTAACTTATCCATACATTGTTTACATTCTTTGTCTCTGGTTTTAATCTGTGTGTGTGTGTAGGTGTGTTGTAGGGGTGTGTGTGTAGGGGTTGTGTGTGTGTTGGTGTGGTGTGTGTGTGTGTGTGTGTGTGTGTGTGTGTGTGTGTGTGTGTAGGTGGGGTGGGGGTGTGTGTGTAGGGTGTATGTGTGTGTGTAGGGGTGTGTGGGTGTGTGTAGGGTTACTGTGTGTGTGTGGTGTGTGTGTGTGTGTGGTGTGTGTGTGTGTGTGTGTGTGTGTGTGTGTGTGTTGTGTGTGTGTGTGTGTTGTGTGTGTGTGTGTTGGTGTGTGTGTGCGTTTGCGTAAATATATAATTTGTTAATTCATTTGTAAATGGTTGGTTGCGTGTGACTGATTTGAATGCAAGCGCTTTGATTTGTTTGCATTACAAGATTTAGCGCTATATAAATTCCATGTAATATAATTATTATAATTATTATTATTATTATTATAGATTGAGGTTGGTGGGGGTGTTTATTGTTGAGGGGTTGAGAAGACACGTTAAAACCTGTTCCTGCGTTTTTCGGAAGAGTAGGTCATTGTGTGCCGGTGGGAATAGACGACAAAATTTAGAAAACTGCATACATACAGGGACTGGATGTTAAAAAAAAAGCACGCGAGTGCTTATTCCATTATCCTCGAAATTAAATAAATAGATAAATAAATAAATAATCAGGGGGGAAAAAATCCCTTAGAACAGACACTTCAGTGGTGGTTCCATCCCCACAGCTGTCAGATTTCCCCATTTCCAGCGACTCTCAGCTGCCATCTATTCCATCCCCATCCCATCCCAGCCCAGCTGGTGCTAATCAGTACAGTCCCCCCAGTTCACCCAGCTGTCAATGGGTACCTGCCCTCTTTAGGGTCAGGGAAGGTAAAGCAGCGAGGGAGAGGAGATGGGCACCACCCTCAATATGCTGGCCCCTAGAGAAGCTGAGGTCTCTGATGCTTCGCTCCCCTACAACAACCTAGGTTATGGGACACCTTTACCTTTTACCTTTTTTTTTACACTGTTTGGGGGCAGGATAGCTAAGTGGTCAGAGCGCTCGCTTTCTCCAAGTCAAGTTAAGCAGCGTCAAGTATGGTCACCAGTTGGATGGGTGACCGTTTGCGCACCTTGGCTTCAGTACAGTCCCCCCAGTGTCAGGGTAGGTAAAGCAGCGAGGGAGAGGAGATGGGCGCCACCCTCAATATGCTGGGCCCTAGAGAAAGCTGAGGTCTCTGATCCCTCTCTTCCCTACGACCACCTAGGTTATGGGACACCTTTACCTTTACCTGTTTTTTACCTTTACCTTGACACTGTTCACTCACCTGATCCTGCACGTCACTGTCGCACAGCTCCAGACACAGCATGTCTTCAAACGTCTTGCACAGAAATTCGTTGATGTGGAAATGAGGCAGTTCGTGTTTGCCCGCCAGAACGGCCACGATGAAATCGTGGATGCACGTCACCGCCATCTTGGATATGCTGCTGTCCCGGTGACCTGTGGCCTGTGTGGACAAGGGTGAGGAGGGGGAGGGGGGGGGGGGGAGGGGGTCAGCGTTTTTGGTTATTGCCGGGCGAGGAATTTTGGCTTTTTTTGTTGTTGGTTGATTTTTGTTTTTTTAATATTTTTGTTGGGTTTGTTGTTGTTTTGTTTTTTGGGGAGAGGGGTGTTGCACTTGTAAGTATGTGTTAAGAGAAACCATTCTGAAATGGGTGTGAATGAGAAATGTTATGGTTTAGTGTAAGTTTGTGCCTTAATGAATATTCATGATGTAATAGGTTAGTGTAAGTTTGTGCCTTTTGAATATTCATAATATAATGGGTTAGTGTAATTTTGCCTTTATGAATATTCATAATGTAATGGGCTAGTGTAAGTTTGTGCATTCATGAATATTCATAAGTTTAATAACAAAACACACACTCTCTCTCTAACACACACACACACACACACACACACACACACACACACACACACACACACACACACACACACACACACTCCCATCCACCCACACACACAAGCAAACACACCCACCCACATATGCACACACACACTCTCACTCCATTATCCTCGATATAAAAGAATAAAATTAAAAAAATATAAAAAAATAAAAACTCATAAACACACACATACCCCCCCCCACCCCTCCACCAACCCCCCTCACCCCCACCCCAAACCCCCCTCACCCCAACCCTCCCCTCCCCATACACACACACTCCTTCAACCCACCTCCACCAGATAGGGAGACACGGCCGCCCACACCCGCACCAGGTGCAGCAGCGGCCTCTGGCTGTGAACCACCGTCATCAACGCCTGCTGCAGGCGATAGAGGTGAAGGGCGTTCACAGGCAGCCTTGACCCCTGACCTCCATGACCCCCCGGGTGGCCGGGGGTCAGCATGTTGCTGGTGTCGGTGGGTTCGATGTGGTGATGCTGGAGGTGACGTAGCTGAAGCCGACTGGACTCTCCTAGTTCTGTCAGGAAGCTCAACAGCGCTTTGAGGTTGAGTTTTTTTCGCTGCGTCCTCAAACAGGCTGTGTACAGAGACACACAGAGGTTGAGGAAAGCGTGAAACTTTATAACAGCATAAGCATGAAACCAGCTGCCGCTGTAGTCTAGTGGTTAGGGCATTGGACTCGTAATCTAAAGGTTGCGGGTTCGATCCCAGCTTTCGGCTATGGCGTTGTGCTCTTGGAAAAGACACTTTGTGGCTATTTTCTCACCCTACCCAGGTGTAAAAGGGGTACCAACCTTGTGTTGGGGGTTAACCCTGCGATAGACTGGCGTCCTATCCAGGGGGGAGTCTATGACTCTCAGTTGCTTAACGCCACAGAAACCGGGATAAGCACCGGCCTGATGAGCCTTAGGCTCGGGACAGACTTTAACTTTAACTTTAAGCATGAAACCATATAACAACAATATGCTTACACAGTGGCATACCCACTGAAACACATTATTTGATCTGCCGCATCTCTGTACAACTTCTTGGTGGTGACGACAGCATGGTCAGACAGTAGGAATGTGGCCTCTAAAAAAGAGGCTGCATAACTACTATATTTTACCATGATGGGCAAAGTGTATACAATGGAGAGTTTTCGACAACCCCCCCGACGATACAGAATGCTGCACAATTTGCAGGTGTGTTCTACATATAGACATACGATGCTGCGATTGGCAGTTCTGATCGAATGGGAAGTAATCTAATTACTGCCCTGACACAAATTTATCACTTTTTCTCATACAAATATACACAAACAAGTTTAGAAAAGCACCCCCCCCCCCCCCCCCCCACCCTCTTCAAGTCACTGGAATGGTCCATCAGAAAGGTGATCACCGATACGAATGATTCCAGTACCATCATAGGAACTCCCAGAATGTTGCCATATACAAGAAAGTAAAGGTAAAGGTAGAGGTGTCCCATAACCTATGTGCTCGTAGGATAGCCAGGCATCAGAGACCTCAGCTTCTCTAGGGCCAGCATATTGAGGACGGCGCCCATCTCCTCTCCCTCGCTGCTTTACCTTCCCTGACCCTGAAGAGGGCAGGTGCCCATTGACAGCTGGGTGAACTGGAGGGGGACTGTACTGAAGCCAAGGCGTGCAAGCGGTCACCCATCCACCCATCCACTGATACAATAAAGTACCATACCATACAAAACAAAAACAACACAAAACAAAAACAACACAAAACATCGAAACAACACAAAACATCGAAAACAACACAAAACAAAACAAAAATAACACAAAACATCGAAAACAACACAAAACAAAAATAACACAAAACATCGAAACAACACAAAACATCGACACAACACAAACCATAGAAACAACCCAAAACAAAAACAACCCAAAACATTGACACAACCCAAAACATTGACACAACCCAAAACATCGACACAACACAACAAACATTGAAACAACACAAAACATCAACACAACACAAAAATAACACAAAACATCAAAAACAACACAAAACAAAAACAACACAAAACAACCAAAAACAACACAAAACATCGAAACAACATAAAACAAAAACAACACAAAATATCGAAACAACACAAAACAAAAACAACACAAAACAAAAACAACACAAAACAAAAACAACACAAAACATCAAAAACAACACAAAACATACACAAAACATTGAAACAACACAAAACAAAAACAACACAAAACATACACAAAACATTGAAACAACACAAAACAAAAACAACACAAAACATCAACACAACACAAAACAAAACATCAAAAACAACACAAAACATCAAAACAACACAACACAAAAAAGAACCCAAAACACCACAAAAATAACCCAAAACAACAAAAACCACCCCAAAACAACCCAAACCACCTACCCCAAACAACACAACAACACAAAACCTCCTCTGACCTGTCCACTTCTTGCGACAGACCGCACAATGCCCTGGCGGCCTGTTGAGGGGTGAGCACCCCTCCCCCGGTCAGAGAGCTGTCCCACCCACACTCCATGCCGCTCTGCCGAATCAGCTCCACCACGTTGATGCGAGGGGCCACAGGTACCGCCGCCCCTGTCAGCATGATGGGCTCCATCTCCATCACCCTGGGGGGCAGGCAGGTAAGACAGGTAAGTGAGACAGGTAAGTGAATCAGGTGGGTCAGTCAGGTGGGTAGGGCAGGTTGGTAGGTAAGTCAGGTAGGTTAGGTAGGTAGGGCAGGTAGGTAAGTCAGGTAAGACAGGTAGGTCAGTTGGGTGGGTAGGTTAGGTAGGTAAGGCAGGTAGGTCAGGCAGGTAGGTCAGGCAGGTAGGTCAGGCAGGTAGGTCAGTCAGGTGGGTAGGTTAGGAAGGTAGGAAGGTAGGTAAGGCAGGTAGGTAGGTTAGGTAGGTAGGGCAGGTAGGTAGGTCAGTCAGGTAGGTAGGGCAGGTAGGTAAGGCAGGTAGGTAAGGCAGGTAGGTCAGTCAGGCAGGTAGGTCAGTCAGGCAGGTAGGTCAGTCAGACAGGTAAGACAGGTAGGTAAGGCAAGTAGGTAAGGCAGGTAAGTAAGACAGGTAGGTAGGTTATGTAGGTAAGGCAGGTAGGTTATGTAGGTAAGGCAGGTAGGTTATGTAGGTAAGGCAGGTAGGTTATGTAGGTAAGGCAGGTAAATTATGTAGGTAAGGCAGGTAGGTCAGTCAGGTAAGGCAGGTAGGTCAGTCAGGTAAGGCAGGTAGGTAAGGCAGGTCAGGTAGGTCTGTCAGGTAGACATCAGCTTTTTATTTGTTTAAAAAAAGTATTTATTTATTTATTCTTTTATTTCGAGGATCATGGAATAAGCACTTGTGTGCTTTTTTTTTTTTACATCCAGTCCCCAGTGCGTATACAGTTTTGTCAATTTTGGCAGGTCAGTCAGAAATCAGCTTTTTACTTTTTATTTATATATTTATTCTTTTATTTTGAGGATAATGGAATAAGCACTCATGTGCCTTTTTCCACATCCAGCTCCCTGTGTGTATGCAGTTTTGTCAATTTTGTCATCCGTTCCCACCGGCACACAATGGCCTACTCTTTCGAAAAGCAGAACATGTTTTAATTTAAAAGTGTGTGCAAGATGTTCTGCGTGCATTTGCACACAGGACTTTGGTTTATAGTCTCATCCAAAGGACTTTTGAGGAGAGTGGAGTCTGCACTGATGTTAACTCCAGAGGAGAAATCCTCTTGAACAAGATTCAAACCCAGGTCAACAGATCATGAGCACATCTCTCTGACCACCAGGCTACCCTGTCCCCCTTCTGCTGCTTCTGGCTTTCAGCCAGCTATTCATTCACTTATGCTGTTTGCAGCTCAGCTGTCATATCATTTGTAGCTCAAGACATAACACGATGATAAAACAATGAATCTTCAAAATCAAAAAGGTAAAGGTGTCCCATAACCTATGTGGTCATAGGGGAGAATCGGATTTCACACCTTAAAGCGACAAGCTCGTTGTTGCTATGATTCCAAAATTGCTGTTTGGTTTTCAACGTTTATTCTCACTTCTGAATAAAAACTCTATTTAAACCAAGAATCAGATTTAATAAAAAAACCCAAGAAAACCACAACAACCCCCCGATGTCTTTCATCCTACACACCCGTCAGTGTCAGCAGGCCCCTCAGTATCGGTGGTGCGGCCCTGTTGTACTCGGGCAGGCTGGACTCGTGGTTCCCCTGACTGAAGTACGTGTGCTCCAGCTCAGAAATGTGAGCACAACACCTGTCCCCCAAACACACATGCACGCACGCATGCACACACATACATGCACGCACACACAGACACGCGCACGCACGCACACACACAGACACACACACACACACACACACATTGTACTGATTTTCACTGCTTCCTTATGAGAGAGATGATGTTGTGTGTAGATCATTTCTATACACGCTACACTACAGTACAATACAGTACAGTACACTACACTATACTACACTACACTGCACTGCACTACAATGTACTACACTGTACTACACTGTACAACACTGTACTACACTAGACAACACTACACTACAAAACACAACACTACACTACACAACACTATACAACACTACACTGCACTGCACTACACTAAACAACACTATACTAACTACACTACACAACACAACACAACACTACACCACACCACACTTACAACACACCACACAAACAACACTCACCTGAACACATGCTTCCAGCAGTCCGCAGCGTGACTGCCCACCTCCATGCCGGTGGTCATCATGACGTCCATGCTCAGCACGTGCGAGGCGTGCAGACGCACGGGGCGTGGCCTCTCCCGCAACATGGCCGCCTTCAGGCCCCCCCCCTTCCCCTCCCCCACCCCCGCCCCGCTCACCCGCCCGTCGTCACGCACACAAGATGTACTGGCCAGCTCCGCGAAAGCGCTGGTGCATTTGGACTGGAGGCCTGTTAATGAAATGAGAAGCATGGGAACAAGGGGGACAGAAATGTCACAGAAGATGAGGCAGCAAAAAAACACACACACAAAAATATCAGGGTATGGCTGTGTCGGGGAGATTAAAACGAACGACACAGAAAACAAAAATGTCACAGAAAATGAGGCAACAAAAAAAAAAAAAAAAAAACTAGTTATGGCTGTTGTGGGGACATTGAAACAAGCGGCATGGAAACAGGGGAGATGGAAATGTCACCGAAGCTGAGGCAGCACAAAAAAAAAAAAAAGGATAAATCAGGGTACGGCTGTGGCGGGGAGATTGAAATGAGCGGTGTGGGAACAGACAGGAAAAAAATGTCACACCAGCAGCAAAAAAAAAAAAAAAATCTAATTATGGCTGTTGTGGGGACTTTGAAACGAGCGAAGATGAGACAGAAAAACAACACACACACACACACACACACACACAAACACACACACACACACATACACACACACATACACACACACACACACACACACACACATACACACACACACACACACACACACAACACACACACACACACACACACACACACACATACACACACACACACACACACACACACACACACACACACACACACACACACACACACACACACAACACACACACACACCACACACACACACACACACACACACACACACAACACACACATCTAGGTATGGCTGTTGCAGGGACTTTGAAATGAGCGAAGATGAGGCAGCAACACACACACACACACAACCCCCCCAAAAAAAAAACATACCCAGCTTGCAGCAGAGTTTGGAGGCGGTCTGCAGACCACTGAGGGACAGACAGATGGCGTCGCGGCCTCGCTGCGTCTCCTCCCGGGCGCCCTCTGTGCCGAGGAGCAGGCCCAGGCTGAAGGTGATGCCACAGGAGCTCTTCCCGTCCAGCAGCACAGACACCACGTCCAGGATGGCCTCCCAGAACCAAGACAGGATGATGCGCGCCAACGTCTGACCTGCGAAAATGAATGTCGCACAGCGGACGGATAGCCTAGTGGTCAGAACATTGTGCTGGCAATTTGACGACCCGGGTTTGAGTCCGGTCGAGGAGATTTTTCTCCTGGAGTTAACATCAGTGCTGACTTCACTCTCCCCAAAAGTCCTTCGGATGAGACTTTAAACCGAGGCCCCATGTGCGAACGCATGCAGAACATCTTGCGCACATGTTAAATCCTGTTCCGCTTTTCGTAACAGTAGGCCATCGTGTGCCAGTGGGAACAGATGACAATATTTACAAAAGCTGCATACACACGGGGACCGGATGGAAAAAAACACATGATTGCTTATTCTGTTATCCTCGATATAAAAGAATAAATAAATAAAATAAATAAATAAATAACCCTCTTGCATTTGGATTCTCTGAACACATATTGCCCCTAGATTTTGCATTCCATTACGAAATCAGGTCAGGCACACATGCTGGCTGGCCTTTTCCTCCTTCTAAGTACATACCAGCAGCTATAATTACTTCCAGACTCTCAGCAGGGTTTCTACCTCTAGCCTGATAGAGCTTTGGCATGTGGTAGCAATTAGTGATGGTCACAGCGTGATGGAAATCTACTGTGTGTAAATCCCGGCAAGTCCCTGTTCGGGATTCAGGGGGGGCAATTATTCAATCCAGCAAATCCCGGTTTGGGACTAAGAGGGTTAATGTTAAAGGTCTTAGAGGTCAGAGGTTGGAAGAAGGTCACTGGAGAGACATTGTGGTGGTAGCCACCTTAAGTGGGTGTCTGATTCAGGCTGGCTCAAAAACTAAATAATTATAGCCATCAGTAAGGGTTTTAGTAGTGTGCTCTGCATATACGTAAAAAAAAAAGAGGTAAAGGTGTCCCATAACCTATTTGGTCATAAGGGAGTGAGGCATCAGAGACCTTAGCTTCTCTAGGGGCCAGCATATTGAGGGCAGCGTCCATCCCTCTCCCTCACTGCTTTACCTTCCCTGACCCTAAAAAGGGCAGGTACCCATTTACAGCTGGGTGAACTGGGGGGACTGTACTGAAGCCAAGGTGCACATACAGTCACGCATCCAACTGGTAACCACACTTGTTGCTGCTTAACTATAGCTGGGGGAAAGCAAGCGCTCTGACCACTGACCTATCCCACCCTCTGTATGTGTAGGCCATTCTTCATTTAGTTCTCACAACAATACAGACGACATTTTCACTGAGAGAACACAGATATAAAGAGACGAAAAAATTAAAATGTGACTGTGACCCACCTGCTTCAACTTTGAGTCTCATTTCAGGAGACTCATCACAGCTGACCATCACTCCTTCATCACAGCGGAATTCGTACATCAGCTGTCCCCCTATTTCATGGCTGCCCAGACCGTCCACATCTGTTACACACACACGTCATGCTGAACTCAACACTGAAACAATTCCTCCCCCCCCCCCCCACCTTCAACACGTACACACATTCCACACTGAGTGCATCTGCTCCTGGAGTGTCGGGATATTCAGGATATTAGGCACAAGCATTTTACCGCAGACTCCCTAAAGATCCTCTTTCAGGATGTTCCACCGGACACCATTTTTAACTTCCTGAGAAAATCTGGCTTTTCCCATCTGATATGAGCGAAAGTGGTATAGTTGGTCTCTAAGGACAAGGTTGTTTTAAGGAATCTGGTTTGGGTTTTATCTCATTTTATGTCTGATCGATGTGGGTTTTCCCACGATGCGGTGGCTGTCCTGGGCTGACCCTTATGGTTGACCAGGGTGTCGATACAAGCAAGGACAGTCAAGTTGGTTTTATACCTCGTTTTAAACTGTATATAGTCGCACACTTTTAATACGAGTTTTAAAATGTGACGAGGTGACAGCCCCGACATGGCCTGTGCGGTCGGCCGGGTTCTAAGCAACATCATTGGATTGGACGGGAGTGCTACACCAAGATATCTCTCAGAGCTACTACAAAAACTACGACACCTAGAAAGGTACAGGTCAGTGCTTACCTTCCAGCATCTGCAGCAGGGGGCAGTCAGCCATGGCCAGGTGGGTGACGTCCATCAGCGGGCAGGTCAGGGTCTGCTGGTACAGCTCGCTCAGCCAGGTGGGCGACAGGTACAGCAGCAGACCCGAACCCAGCACCCCGTCCACAAACTGCACCTGTACACAGCACAGCACAGTGTGTTACAAGGTCATCTACCCTGTTCACACAGCACAATGCATTACATCATCATGCATTCTGTACAGTGTGAATGATTATGAGCACTCTTTTGAACTCAATCAGCCCAGATATGTAAAAAGGTAAAGGTAAATGTGTCCCATAACCTATGTGGTTGTAGAGGAGCGAGGCATCAGAGACCTCAGCTTCTCTAGGGGCCAGCATATCAAGGGCGGCGCCCATCTCCTCTCCTTCGCTGCTTTACCTTCCCTGACCCTAAAGAGGGCAGGTACCCATTTACGGCTGAGTGAACTGGGGGGACTGTACTGAAGCCAAGGCGCGCAAACGGTCACCATCCAACTGGTAACCACAGTCGATGCTGCTTAACTTGACTGGGAGAAAGCGAGTGCTCTGACCACTTAGCTATCCCGCCCCCAATATCTGGTAGTCACACAAAATGCTTGCCTCTCTTGAGCACTATAAATCTTCTTCCCTTCTTGTCTCGACGTTCCCTTAACATGATGGGATGTGTAGTGCCTGGTCTTCTCCTGTGCTAGTCACTCTACAGGAGGTCTGCCTGCTGGCCTCAGCCAACACATTCCGACTTCAGCGCAGCTAATTTTTTTGTACAGGATGCATGCTGGGTATGTTTGTGTTCCAAAACCCAGCAAACGCTGATGTTAATCACAGGATCTCTAATCACAGGATCTCTAATACCAGGGACAACCCTTCTGTTGCCATGGGTTCTTTTACGTGCGCTACATAATTTTGTGTAACACACAGGACCTCGGTTTATCGTCTCATCCAAAACGCTAGTATCCAGACCACCACTCATGATCTAATAGATGGGGGGAAAGTTTTGGGCCCAAAGGGGATTCGAACCATCGCACACTCCGACCCGGACTTTTCGCTTTCTAGACAGGCGCGTTACCTCTAGACCACTGATCCACCAAAGTGGGGGGAAACTGACAGCTGTGTAACTGACTGTAACACAGTGCAGATATTTGATCTGTGGCGACTCTGTACAACTTATCAGCGTCGACAGCACAGTCAGACAGTGGGAATGTGGCCTCTAAAAAGAGGCTGCATAAATTCTACATTTTACCGCTACGGGCAAAGTGCATGCAACGGACAGTTTTCAACCACCCCCCAACAAAACAGAATGTCGCACAATTTACAGGTGTGTTCTAAATATAGACACATGACGCTGAAATAGGCGGTTCCGATTGCATGGGAAGTAATCTACTTACCGCGCCCCGAAAAATTAGCAAAAAAACACCCAGGGATGTTACCTGGGACTGGGGAAGGAGGTGGTGTTGGCGGGTGGTGTAGTAGCCTCCCTTGCTCAGGGCGTAGCTGAGCTTGAGGGCAGCAATGGAAGCAGTGTAGACGCCGTCAGCATTCAGCACCAGACCCGAGGTCTCCAGTCTGCCATTGCTGCCGCTGCTGCCACCCTGACACTGCTGTTCTGACAGGCCTGAAGGAAAAAAATGAATGAAGAGATAAAAGTCACAGATTTTTTTTTTTCTCTTCGTTCCTTGGCTTGAGTTCTAAGGAGGTATATTCACCAATGGTGAAAGTATGCTACCATTTGTTTTCTCCCCCCCCCCCTTGGCTAGAGTTCCAAGGTTTATTCACCAATGGTGAAAGTATGCAACCATTTGTTTCTCCTCCCCCCCCCCCTCCCCCACCATTAAGGTAGCTGCATTCCAACTTTGAGGGATACAGCTGGGAATCTGATCTATTGATTTTTGCCAGGACAGTCAGGAGGTATGTCCCTTCTCTTTCGGATTTTCAGCTGTCGTGGGTTCTTTTAATGTGCACAAGTGACACACAGGTGGGAACAGATGACAAAATTGACAAAATTTATAAAACCGCATATACAGGAGGAATGGATGTAAAAAAATCACATAAGTGCCTATTCCATTTCCTCGATACAAAAGAATAAATAAATAAATAAAAAATAAAAATCCACAGGTCAGACTGGTTGAGTCTCCTTTGAAAGACGTGATATTCACTTTGATTTTCCCAGCAAACTGGGAAGAAAGGGCATGGTGAGGAACTGAACCCAGAACCCCCACGGTTTACTTGTCAAGCAGGTGAACATCTAAAAAATCCTGCTTCCTTCCTTCTTAGATAGATAAACAAAGAAACAAAGAAGCACACTTGTGTTATACTATGTGAAGAGCAAAAACCTTGATGAAAGAACTGGCTGGGGGACTGTGCAACAAGATGTAAAACACTGGACATCCTACCTGTAAAACACTGGACATCCTACCTGTAAAACACTGGACATCCTACCTGTAAAACACTGGACATCCTACCTGTAAAACACTGGACCTCCTACCTGTAAAACACTGGACCTCCTACCTGTAAAACACTGGACCTCCTACCTGTAAAACACTGGACCTCCTGCCTGTAAAACACTGGATCTTCTACCTGTAAAACACTACAACTCCTACCTGTAAAACACTGGACCTCCTACCTGTAAAACACTGGACCTCCTACCTGTAAAACACTGCAACTCCTACCTGTAAAACACTACAACTCCTACCTGTAAAACACTGCAACTCTTACCTGTAAAACACTACAACTCCTACCTGTAAAACACTACAACTCCTACCTGTAAAACACTACAACTCCTACTTGTAAAACACTGCAACTCTTACCTGTAAAACACTACAACTCCTACCTGTAAAACACTGCAACTCCTACCTGTAAAACACTGCAACTCCTACCTGTAAAACACTGCAACTCTTACCTGTAAAACACTACAACTCCTACCTGTAAAACACTGGACCTCCTACCTGTAAAACACTACAACTCCTACCTGTAAAACACTGAAACTCCTACCTGTAAAACACTACAACTCCTACCTGTAAAACACTGCAACTCTTACCTGTAAAACACTACAACTCCTACCTGTAAAACACTACAACTCCTACCTGTAAAACACTACAACTCCTACCTGTAAAACACTACAACTCTTACCTGTAAAACACTACAACTCCTACCTGTAAAACACTACAACTCCTACCTGTAAAACACTGGAACTCCTACCTGTAAAACACTACAACTCCTACTTGTAAAACACTACAACTCTTACCTGTAAAACACTACAACTCCTACCTGTAAAACACTGGAACTCCTACCTGTAAAACACTACAACTCCTACCTGTAAAACACTGGAACTCCTACCTGTAAAACACTACAACTCCTACCTGTAAAACACTGCAACTCTTACCTGTAAAACACTACAACTCCTACCTGTAAAACACTGGACCTCCTACCTGTAAAACACTGGAACTCCTACCTGTAAAACACTACAACTCCTACCTGTAAAACACTACAACTCCTACCTGTAAAACACTACAACTCCTACCTGTAAAACACTGCAACTCTTACCTGTAAAACACTACAACTCCTACCTGTAAAACACTGGAACTCCTACCTGTAAAACACTACAACTCCTACTTGTAAAACACTACAACTCCTACCTGTAAAACACTACAACTCCTACTTGTAAAACACTACAACTCCTACCTGTAAAACACTACAACTCCTACCTGTAAAACACTACAACTCCTACTTGTAAAACACTGGAACTCCTACCTGTAAAACACTGGACCTCCTACCTGAGCAGAAGTTGGAGGCAAAGGTCTGCAGAGCGTCATCCACATCAGCGATGGACAGCAGAGACATCAGCTGGGGAGCACAGCTGCGCAACAACTGCACAAATTCTGCTGCGTTCTGTCGCTCCACTCGTTCCGACGCTTCCTGCAATGCCTGAAGCAGCAAGGCAACAGTATTATTACAATGAAAAACAACAATGAAAAGAAACATGAATAAATTTATATATAAGCAAACATCCAAGTTTGGGGGAGGGGGCTGTATAGAATATTGTCGACATTTCTTTTAATTCTAAATAGATACTTATCATTAACCCTCTTGCATTCAGTGTCTTTGAGCACAAACTGTCCCTAGATTTTGCATTCCATCACGAAATCAGGTCAGGCACACATGCTGGCTGGCCTTTTCCTCCTTCTATTTACACACAGTAGATTTCCATCACACAGTGACCATCACCGATTGCTAACATACGCCAAAGCTCTATCAGGCCAGAGGCACAGAGCCTGTGGTGAGAGTCTGGAAGTAATTATAGCTGCTGGTATGTACTTAAAAGGAGGAAAAGGCGAGCGAGCATGTGTGCCTGACCTGATTTCGTGATGGAATGCAAAATCTAGGGGCAATTTGGGTTGAGAGAGTCTGAATGCAAAAGGGTTAAGCTGGAGAATGCAAACAACAAAAACAACATAGAACTGCTTGAAGACAAGACAACACTCTACTAAAACACACCCTTCGAGCAGGGCTGAGGTGTTGTCCCCCTTGCTCTGGCTTGGACGTTTCTCCCCCACAACTCGCTGACTGTGCCTCTTCTTCTTCCTCTTCTCCAGCTTCTTTGGGCGACGAATTCTCTGCTGGTTTTTTGTCCCCCGGTGTTTGGCTTTCTTCTCTCTCTTCATCATCATCAGCTTTGGCGGTGTCTGTGCCACTGGCGGTGTCTGTTTCCGAGGCCGGTGTGGCTGCCTCCTCTTGCTCCAGATCGGACAGACGAAGCCGCGTCACTCTTTTGACCATGTCCGGCATCCCGCTTTCTGAGTTGGTGTCTGAATCTGTGGTAGAAATGTTGTGAGGAAATAGTATTTTTATTTTATTTATTTATTTGTTTATCTATTCATTTATTTATTCATTTATCTATTTATTTATCTATTCGTTCGTTCGTCTTCGTTCGTTCGTTCGTTCGTTCGTTCGTTCGTTCGTTCGTTCGTTCGTTCTCGTTTGTTCGTTCGTTCGTTCGTTCGTTCGTTCGTTCGTTCGTTCGTTCGTTCGTTCGTTCGTTCGTTCGTTCGTTCGTTCTCGTTCGTTCGTTCGTTCGTTCGTTCGTCTCGTTCGTTCGTTCGTTCGTTCGTTCGTTCGTCGTTCGTTCGTGTTCGTTCGTTCGTTCGTTCGTTCGTTCGTTCGTTGTTCGTTCGTTCGTTCGTTCGTTCGTTCGTCTCGTTTCGTTCGTTCGTTCGTTCGTTCGTTTTCGTTCGTTCGTTCGTTCGTTTCGTTCGTTCGTCTCGTTCGTTCGTATCGTTCGTTCGTTCGTTCGTTCGTTCGTCTTCGTTCGTTCGTTTCGTTCGTTCGTTCGTTCGTTCGTTCGTTCGTTCGTTCGTTCGTTCGTTCGTTCGTTCGTTCGTTCGTTCGTTCGTTCGTTCGTTCGTTCGTTCGTTCTCGTTCGTTCGTTCGTTCGTTCGTTCGTTCGTTTGTTCGTTCGTTCGTTGTTCGTTCGTTCGTTCGTTCGTTCGTTCGTTCGTTCGTTCGTTTCGTTCGTTCGTTCGTTGTTCTTCGTTTGTTTGTTTTTTATTTTCATTTTATTTTATTTTTTAATTCTTTTATATTAACGATAATGGAATAAGCACTCATGTGCTTTTTTTTCCTCCAGTCCCCATGTGTATGCAGTTTTGTAAATACTTTTTTATTTTAATTTTTTTTTTTTTTTTATTCTTTTATATTGAGGATAATGGAATAAGCACTCATGTGCTTTTTTTTCATCCAGTCCCCATGTGTATGCAGTTTTGTAAATACTTTTTTATTTCATTTTTTTTATTTTATTCTTTTATATCGAGGATAATGGAATAAACACTCATGTGCTTTTTTTTCATCCAGTCCCCGTGTGTAAGCAGTTTTGTAAATCTTGACATCTGTTCCCATAGGCACACAATGGCCTACTCTTATTTAAAGTGGAACAGGATTCAATATTCTACGTGCGTTTGCACATGAGGCCTCGGTTTATAGTCTCATCCGAAGAACTTTGGGGGAGAGTGGAGTCAGCACTGATGTTAACTCCAGGGGAAAAATCTCGTATGATGTTGACTAGTTTGGAAAAACATGCACATACACACGTATATGTATACATGCATGTGCATGACCATGTATATATTCATGCATGCGTTTCTACACATGAACACACACACTACATATACTCACGCACATACACATATACTCACTCACTCACTCACTGACACGCGCATGCACACACACGCACGCACGCACGCACGCACACACACACACACACACACACACACACACACACACACACACACATACACACACACACACACACACACACACACCACTGAGGAACAGACATCCTTTACCCCTCAACTCCAAGGCAACAGGCACACAACAAATATTCAACACACACCATACAACATAAAAAATATATACAACCACAGGCACCCAACCTACAACAAACACACAAACCACAGGCACCCAACCTGCAACAAACACACCAACCACAGGCACCCAACCTATAACAAACTCGCCAACCACAGGCACCCAACCAACAACTCACCAACCACAGGCACCCAACCAACAACAAACTCACCAACCACAGGCACCCAACCTATAACAAACTCGCCAACCACAGGCACCCAACCAACAACAAACTCACCAACCACAGGCACCCAACCAACAACAAACTCACCAACCACAGGCACCCAACCAACAACAAACTCACCAACCACAGGCACCCAACCTACACCAAACTCACCAACCTACAACACACTCACCAACTTACAACACACTCACCAACTTACAACAACTCAACTCACCAACCACAGGTCGCGGGGAGTCAGGCGGAGACAGGGAAGACAACTGCTGTCCACCGCCGGTGGTAACAGAGCCCCGTCCCCGTCCTGGTGAGCTCCCCTTGATTCTTCCCCAGGCACTGCAGACTGGCTGTGCGGTATTTGTCCTAAGCACACACAGCAAAAAAAAAAAAAAAAAAAAAAAAGCACTTAAAAAAAACAACAATGAATTAATAAATATTTTACAAATTTTTATGAAAAAAAGCACTTTTAGTTGTCTAGTTGTCAGGGGGGGGGGCAATTATTTAATCCTGCAAATCCCGGTTCAGGACTAAGAGGGTTAATTAAATTAACAGAGAACACAGCAGCGTAACTCACCTTTAGAAGAAAAAAACAACCACCTCACCTTTCTCCAGCCGGGAGCAGGCCACCAGGATGTCGTCCACGGTGGAGTCTGCGATGCCCTGACCTTGACTGAGCGTGTCCAGGGCCCGCAGCAGATTGTCCACGCAGGTCACGGAGGCGAAGCAGACGCTGAGGTCGTTGCAGTGACTGCCCTCCTGCACCGCATCCACCATCCTGCACACACACACATACATGTCAGGGAATATACAGTGAAGATTGACTGGGAAGCAGGATAGCTCAGTGGTCAGAGCACTCACTTTCCCCAAGTTGTTGTTGTTGTTGTTGTTCCCCAGCTTAACACTCTGGGGGGTCACCCAGAATGTGCACTCTTGACTCACTAATCCCACCTGGGAATCACTGTGAGATTGAAATTGCACACTGAATGAGAAGTTTGCATGTATGACTATTTTCAAGTACCTCACCATATAGGCAGCCATACTCCGACTTCAGAGGATTTTTTCTCCTTTGAAGGAGAGTGCAGGTTATTCTGTTAAGAGCTTGTCATGGCTGAAGGCAATCTCAACACAACATTTTACAACATCACAACATTTTAGTGTAGGCCTTGGCAATGAGCTGACATCAATAACTGACACAACTTTTAGCCTAGGCCAGACTTTCCCCACGTCAAAGTTAACCCTCTTAGTCCCGCACTAGCATTTGCTGGGATTGAATAATTGCCCCCCCCCCTCCCCCCGAATCCTGAACCGGGATTTGCCGGGATTTACACACAGTAGATTTCCATCACGCTGCGACCATCACTAATTGCTACCATATGTCAAAGCTCTATCAGGCTAGAGGTAGAAACCCTACTGAAAGTCTGGAAGTAATTGTAGCTGCTGGCATGTACTTAGAAGGAGGAAAAGGCCAGTGAGCATGTGTGCCTGACCTGATTTCGTGATGGAATGCAAAATCTAGGGGCAGTTTGTGTTAAGAGAATCCGAATGCAAGAGGGTTAAGCAACATCGAGCGTGGTTACCAGTTGGATGGGTGACCGTTTGCGTGCCTTGGCTTCAGTACAGTCCCCCCCCCCCCCCCAGTTCACCCAGCTGTCAATGGGTACCTACCCTCTTTAGGGTCAGGGAAAGTAAAGCAGCGAGGGAGAGGAGATGGGCGCCATCTTAGATAAGCTGGCCCTTAGAGAAGCTGAGGTCTCTGATGCCTTGCTACCCAGAGCCCCTCAAGGAGAGACTGAGAGAGACAGACAGAGACAGAGAAAGAGACAGAGACAGACAGAGAGATAGATGGAAAGAGACAAGAGACATAGAAAGACAAGACAACACACAGAGAGATACAGACAAAATAAACCAAGAGATACAGACAGAGACAGAAACTAAGAGTAAGACAGACAGACAGACAGACAGACAGACAGACAGACAGACAGACAGACAGACAGAGAGACACAGACAAAGAAGACTGGTTCCACAGACATACAGTTTGAGAAGGGCCATGTCAGTGATGTCGGCTTTGGTGCTGACAGTGACGTCAGTTGGCATCGTCATGTCCACCACTCTCTCAGGATCACCCAGCAGCTGCAACAGCCGTGCGGAACCCATATAATATGTTATTTATTCTTTTCTATCGGGGATAATGGAATAAGCACTCATGTGCTTTTTTACATCCAGGATAATGGAATAAGCACTCATGTGCTTTTTTACATCCAGGATAATGGAATCGAACCCAGGTTGTCAAATTGCTAGTGCAATGTTTTGACCACTAGGCTATCCCGTATTAGATGACTTGATTTACTTGACTTATGCCTATGAATTCCCTGGGGAACAAAGGGGCCACAGCAACAACCCCTCCAACGGACTAGGCTCTGGGAGATCCTCTTCAGCTCAGCCCACATATAATATTGAATGTCATGTCATGTCATGTCTGCCTGTGGTCCCTTCTGGGGCATAGGCCGCCAACTAGCTGTCTCCAGGCATCTCGGCTCTGGGCTAGGCGTTCCAGTTGTCCCCACGTCTTGCCCATCTTTCTCGCATCTGCATCCAGGTCCCGGCGCCAGGTATTTCTAGGCCGCCCTCTCTTTCTTTTCCCTTGTGGATTCCAGGTGAGAGCTTGTCTTGTGATGCTGGATACAGGTTTCCGTAGGGTGTGTCCTATCCATCGCCAACGTCTCTGTAGGATTTCTTTCTCAACAGGCTGTTGTCTGGTTCTTTGCCATAATTCTTCATTACTGATCTTGTCTGGCCAGCGTATCTTGAGGATCTTCCTGAGGCAGGTGTTGATGAAGACCTGGATTTTCTTCATGGTGGTGACGGTGTTTCTCCAGGTCTCTGCTCCATACAGTAGTATTGGCTTGATGATGGTGTTGAAGAGCCTGGTCTTGGTGGCGATGCTGATGTCGCTTGATCCCCAGACGTTTCTGAGCTGCTTGAAGGCTGCCCTTGCTTTACCGATGCGGGTTCTGACGTCTGTGTCTGTTCCTCCCTGTGTGTCCACGATGCTGCCGAGGTATGTGAAGCTTTCCACCTCTTCCAGCGCTTCTCCTTTGACTGTGATGGGTGTTGCATTGGCTGCATTTGTCTTGAGTACCTTGCTCTTTCCTCTGTTGATGTTGAGGCCCAGTTTAGCCGAGTTCTCCACAACGATGTTGGTCTTTTCCTGCATCTGTTGCTGGGTGTGGGAGAGAAGGGCCAGGTCATCCGCAAAGTCAAGGTCATCTAGCTGTTTCCAAGGTGTCCATTGGATGCCATTACGTTTCTGGTCCGCTGAGGTTTTCATGACCCAGTCGATGGCCAGCAGGAACAGGAAAGGAGATAGTAAGCATCCTTGCCTTACTCCGGTATCTACTTCAAAGGCGTCGGTGAGCTGTCTGCCATGAACTATTCTGCAGGTCATTCCTTCATATGATTTCCTGATGATGTTGGTGATTTTCTCTGGCACTCCATAGTGTCTCAGTAGCCTCCAGAGGGTCTGTCTGTCAACGCTGTCAAAAGCCTTCTCATAGTCTATGAAGTTGATGTATAGTGGCGAATTCCATTCCAGGGACTGTTCCAGGATGATGCGCAGTGTTGCAATCTGATCCGTGCATGATCTTTCCTTTCGGAAGCCAGCTTGTTGGTCACGGAGATGCGGGTCTACTGCGTCCTTCATCCGGTTCAGCAGGATGCGGTTAAACACCTTTCCTGGGATGGACAACAGCGTTATCCCTCTGTAGTTGGAGCAGGAACTGAGGTCGCCTTTCTTGGGGAGTTTGATGAGGTAACCCTCTTTCCATTCTGTTGGTATTTCTTCTTCCTCCCAGATCTTGCCGAAGAGCGGGTAGAGGAGCTCCACACTGGTCTCGACGTCGGCTTTCAGGGCTTCTGCTGGGATGCTGTCAGGTCCTGCAGACTTACCATTCCTCAATTGCTTGATGGCGCTGCAGATCTCTTCCTTTGTGGGAGCACTACACTTGATCGGCAGGTCGCTTGCGGCTGTCGGTATCTCTGGTGGGTTTGTAGGTGCTGGTCTGTTGAGTAACTCCTGGAAGTGCTCAATCCACCTGTTCTTCTGTCTTTCGTCATCAGCTATTACTCCTCCGTTCTTGTCTTTTACTGGTCTCTCTGGCTTGGCAAACTTCCCTGATAACTTCTTGATGATGAAGTACAGGTCCTTGGTGCTGTTCTGGTGAGCTGCATCTTCTGCTTCTTTTGCCAATGTCTCCAAGTAGTTTTGCTTATCTGCTTTAATGCTTCGCTTTACAACCCTATTTGCTTCTGTGTATTCCTCTTGGGCTTTTGTTTTTGCTGATCGTGTCCTGCTGCTGTTGACGGCTAATTTCTTTTCTCTTCTTTCTTCTATTTTCTCTAGGGTAGCTGCTGAAATCCATTCCTTGTGTGTGAATGATTTGGGGCCCAGTACTTCCTGACATGTTGAGGTCACTGTCTCTCTCACTCTCTGCCACCTCTCTTCTATCGTCTCCTCTTCAAGCAGCTCTCCTAGGACTTGGAACTTGTTGGATAGAGTGACCTTGAACTCTTCTTGCTTCCTGTTGTCCTTCAGCGCCGTGGTGTTGTAACGCTGGCGTTGACTGGATCCCCCCGTCCAATTTCTCTTCAGCTTCTGCTTCAATCGGGCAACAAGTAGATGGTGATCCGAAGCGACGTCTGCTCCTCGCTTGACGCGTACATACTGCAGGGAGCGGCGAAACTTCTTCACGATGCAGATGTGGTCGATCTGGTTCTCCGTTGACAGGTCTGGCGACACCCAAGTTGCCTTGTGTATCCTTCTGTGCGGGAAAACACTTCCTCCGATGACCAGGTTGCTTGTGGCACACAGGTCTGCGAACCTCTCCCCGTTGTCGTTCATCTCGCCTAGCCCATGCCGCCCCATGATCTCCTCGTATCCCTGGTTGTCACTACCTATCTTGGCATTGAAGTCGCCCATTACGATGATGATGTTTCTTTTTGGTCTGTCTTGTATGATGGTCTGCAATCTGTTATAAAAGTCGTCCTTCTCCTCCTCCTCGCTGTCGTTCGTTGGGGCGTAGCACTGGATAATGTCCATGTTGATCCTCTTCTTCTTTGTACGGAAAGAGGCTGTCATGATCCTTGGTCCGTGTGCCTCCCACCCGATGAGCGCTCCCTGTGCTGGCTTGGAAAGCATCAGGGCGACTCCCTGGGTGTGTGCAGCATCTTCCTGCTCGTGCCCCGAGAACAGCAGCAGCTCCCCGGAAGTCAGTCGCTTCTGCCCGGAACCAGTCCATCTGACTTCGCTGATTCCTAGGATGGTGAGGTTGAATTTCCTCATCTCTGCGGCTACTTGCGCTGTCTTCCCCGTCTCGTACATGGTCCTGACGTTCCATGTACCGATGGATGTGGTGGTCCTGGTGGAGATGATGGTCTTCGGTCTGACGGCTTCCAGATGATTCTGGCTTTCACCGCCCGACTTCATACTCCTTCCAGCTGGAGGTCCATCCCTCCCCAGGTCCGCGATGTCTGTTAAATTGCTATTTGGCGTTTCTGTAGCTAGAGTTTTTTTCACAGGGTGGGGTAGCTAACCCTACGCCAAACCCTCCTCCTTTTTCAGCCGGGCTTGGGACCGTCCTAGGCAGAGTTATAATATTGAATGCTCATCATATATTTCTTCACCACCTTATCATTTCTTATTTGTGCATGTGTTTTACAAATGATATGGAAGGACCCACTGGTACACCCCAAGCCCAACCAATGTATTGTGGTCCAAGGCCAATGTACATTAAATCATTTCAGTGTTCAGTGATCTCTCTCTCTCTCTGTCTGTCTCTCTCTCTCTGTATCTGTGTACCCTACCCTGCATTTCTTTACCACTCGTGACACAACTATACCAACACACTACCCATGAGGTGACAGACCTCTTTGATGACCTTGAAGGCCTCCAGTCTTTGCTGAGCCATTCCCTACCCTTCCCAGCCCTTCCCAGCCCTTCCCAGACCTACCCTGCCTTGCTCTACCCTTCCCAGCCCTTCCCAGACCTACCCTGCCTTGCTCTACCCTTCCCAGACCTACCCTGCCTTGCTCTACCCTTCCCAGCCCTTCCCAGACCTACCCTGCCTTGCTCTACCCTTCCCAGCCCTTCCCAGACCTACCCTGCCTTGCTCTACCCTTCCCAGACCTACCCTGCCTTGCTCTACCCTTCCCAGCCCTTCCCAGACCTACCCTGCCTTGCTCTACCCTTCCCAGCCCTTCCCAGACCTACCCTGCCTTGCTCTACCCTTCCCAGCCCTTCCCAGACCTACCCTGCCTTGCTCTACCCTTCCCAGACCTACCCTGCCTTGCTCTACCCTTCCCAGCCCTTCCCAGACCTACCCTGCCTTGCTCTACCCTTCCCAGACCTACCCTGCCTTGCTCTACCCTTCCCAGCCCTTCCCAGACCTACCCTGCCTTGCTCTACCCTTCCCAGACCTACCCTGCCTTGCTCTACCCTTCCCAGCCCTTCCCAGACCTACCCTGCCTTGCTCTACCCTTCCCAGACCTACCCTGCCTTGCTCTACCCTTCCCAGCCCTTCCCAGACCTACCCTGCCTTGCTCTACCCTTCCCAGTCCTTCCCAGACCTACCCTGCCTTGCTCTACCCTTCCCAGCCCTTCCCAGACCTACCCTGCCTTGCTCTACCCTTCCCAGTCCTTCCCAGACCTACCCTGCCTTGCTCTACCCTTCCCAGTCCTTCCCAGACCTACCCTGCCTTGCTCTACCCTTCCCAGACCTACCTTACCCAGACCTACCCTGCCTTGCTCTACCCTTCCCAGACCTACCTTACCCAGACCTACCCTGCCTTGCTCTACCCTTCCCAGACCTACCTTACCCAGACCTACCCTGCCTTGCTCTACCCTTCCCAGACCTACCTTACCCAGACCTACCCTGCCTTGCTCTACCCTTCCCAGACCTACCCTGCCTTGCTCTACCCTTCCCGCCTTCCCAGACCTACCCTACCCAGACCTACCCTACCCTGCCCTGCCCAGCTCTTCCCAGCATTTCTTTACCACTCTGACACACTACACTATACACTAGATGACTGACCTCTTTGATGACCCTGAGGGCCTCCAGTCGATGCTGAGCCATTCTCTACCCTGCCCTGCCCAGACCTACCCAACCCATTCCTGCATTTCTTTAACACTCTGACAACACTACACCACTATACACAAGGTGGGTGACTGACCTCTTTGATGACCTTCAGGGCCTCCAGGCGTTGCTGGGGCTGGGGGCAGAGGAGGATGCGATGGAACAGCGACTCCAGCACCGGCCGCAGACACTTCACACTGCCCACCAGACGCACCAGTTCTGCTGCGATGCTGCAAGCAGTGACAGACAATGACATGACAGTGGTTCAGTGGTCAAGCAATGACATGACAGTGGTTCAGTGGTCAAGCAATGACATGACAGTGGTTCAGTGGTCAAGCAATGACATGACAGTGGTTCAGTGGTCAAACAATGACATGACAGTGGTTCAGTGGTCAAACAATGAC
>CM060327.1:54100732-54110732 GCA_030674155.1 Stramonita haemastoma | reverse complement strand
GTAGTCAATCCAGTATGAGCGACAATTACACAAAATATTGCCAGTGGTGACCCTCAAAGCTGTAGATGAGGAACAAAAAACACAAAAACTAAAAAAAAAAAAAAGATCAAACCTTGTTTTTGCAAAATTATGTAACACCTCAGAGTTCCCAACTAGTTCTCTTTTCAGTACAGACATTCTGTAATGTCTGTTTTCTATTGTAATGTATTTTAAAATAACTACTACTACTACTACTACTACTACTACTACTACTACTACTACTACTACTACTACTACTACTACTACCACCACACCACTACTACTACTACTACTACTACTACTACTACCACTACCACTACTACTACTGCAGCTACTACTGCTGCTTCTACTGCTGCTGCAGCTACTACTGCTGCTACTACTACTGCTGCTGCTGCTACTGCTACTGCTGCTACTGCTGCTACTGCTACTGCTGCTGCTGCTGCAGCTGATGATGATGATGATGATAGTAATAATATGATAACAATAATAATATATGGAATGTTTAGACCGCTGAATCTTATAAAGCAAACAAATCAAAGCAATTACATTCAAATCATTCACATACACACATGCGACTGCTCACAAAACATTAACAGGCTAATATTTTTATTCCTCAGCTAGCGCTCTGAGGTTCACCAATGGCAAGATTTCTGTGTATGCAACCATTTTTCTCTCCCCACCATTTAGGTAGCTGCATTCTGCCTTTGGGGATGGTGTCTAACACAACATCTATATGTATGCGTTTTACAAATTTTGTCATCCATTCCTACCAGCACACAATATCCTACTCTTCTGAAAGGCCGAATGGGTTTTTAACATGTGTGCATGATGTTCTGCGTGCGTTCGCACACAAGGTCTTGATTTAAAACCTCATCTGAAGGACATTGCCATTTGAGTTCGATTTTCAATTTTCGCGTCAGACTGGGAAGAAAAGGTGAGGCTGGGAATCGAACCCAGAACCTCACAGTTAACATGTTAGGCAGGTGAAGGATTTAACCATCCTGCCACCTTCTTTCTTAAACAGATTTTTAATTTAGATACTCACTGTTGTATAGTTTTAGACGATTTTTTTGGTTTGTTTATGATGTACAAAGTGTAAGCTAAAACTGCGCACCGGAATAATACACTCTAAACAATTTATTTCAGCAGATAGTAACCAAAGGCCTTGTTTTCATTTATAGGAGAGGTAGCATTCATGTGCAGATGTTACCATAAAAATCACACATTACTGTCATCCTTTTGGTTTTTTTGCCAAGTACAACGATATTGATGGACATCTGTCACCAAAGAGTGCGAGTAATTGGAGGAGAGGGGGAAAAATTGTGTATGTGTGTGAGTGTGTGAGTGAGTGTGAGTGTGTGTGTGTGTGTGTGTGTGAGTGTATGTGAGTATGTGTACGTGGGGGGGTGGGAAGTGTGTGAGTGTGAGTGTGTGTGTGTGTGTGTGTGTGTGTGTGTGTGTGTATGTGTGTGTGTGTGTGCATGCGTGCATGTGTGTATGTGTGTGTGTGTGCATGCGTGCTTGTGTGTGTGCATGCATGCACGCACGCGTGCGTGTAAGCATGTGTGTGTGTAAAAGCATGTTTGTGTGGTATGGTATTGGGAGGGGAGGAGAAAAGGTGGGTGGTGCGTGCAAGCATGTAGTATCTGCATTCAAGTCTCTACGCATGCTTTAAGTTAAACTACAACCTAATTTTCTTTGTTCATCAAAACATAATCCCCTGAAACTTGTCAAGCCCAAATCATCAGCTTTCAGTACATTCTAGAAATCTCAAGCACAGCATTATTCTACACAGCAACAGCCGAGTCAAATCACAGTCAGAAAGACTACCATAGAACTGAATGAAACCAGCTACCAAAAAAAAAAAGGTCATCTATCACTGTATCTACCATCTAAATGACTTATTTTTATGTGTATATTGGTATTGCTGTGACCTTAAACAACATTGAGAGATAATGTAAATAGATTTGAACAACTATTTCAGTCACAATACCTTAATTACAAACTTAGAGGGATGAAGATTGTAAAAGTAAACCCAAAGAACTACCTTAAACAATATTGAGAGATAATGTAAATGAATTACATTAAAGTCACAATACCACCTTCAATCACAAAATTTTGAGGGGAGAATGTAAAAAGTGTATCAAATTACCATTTCAATCACACACAGGTTACTTTTAGCAAATTTTGGCAAATATTGTAAAGTGTATCGTGAATGCAGTTTGTCATTCATGAAACTATGACTGAGAAAAGCCTGTTGGGGAGGGCCATATTTAACCTTTAGTTTACTTTTCACCATTCCAAAAAATCTCAAAATAAACATTCAAACAATTGTTCACAAAAGTTCAGTTTTTCAACTGATGAATTTGAAACACATCTGAATCAGATTAACTTATGTCGGTTAAGTGATTATTGGGGAAAAAAACATATCTGACTTCATTAGGAATTTTCCGCAAGAAAATTGAACAATGGTGATTTTCGGCAAGCCAATGCTGTGTTTTAATTAACTTGTGTTAGGAAAAAAAATATATAACAGGTCAAACTGAAGATAAAAACCTGAGAAGATGACTGTCAGCAACATTCTTTTAAATCTGTGGACAAATTCAGAGTACAGAGTAATCTTCAGCTTGCTGATATCAATAAATAAAAGCAGGTGACATACAAACAAACTGACAGATAGATAGAGAGAGAGAGAGAAAGAGAGAGAACGAGAGAGAGAGACAGACAGAGAGACAGACAGACAGACAGACAGACAGACAGACAGACAGACAGAGACAGACAGACAGACAGACAGACAGAAACAAGAGACTGAGAGAGAGAAAGAGACAGATAGACAGACAGACAGGAGGACAGAGAAAGAGACAGAGATAAACTGAGAGACACAGCGAGAGAGAGTGGGAAAAGAGATAAGAGAGAAAAGTCTCAAGATCAAAACAGGAGCCACACCACACAAAGAATGCATAAATCAATTAAACATTTAAAATTCCCAGACTGATGAAGTGTTGCTAGGAAACCACCGGTAAATTAACAAATAACTGCTTCTGTCAATACAACACACACCACTACTGCTGAGCACTGCGAAACTGCTTTTGTGCAGGTAGACCCATTGTTACAGGTGAGGGAGAGAGAGAAAAACAAAAAACTAAAACAAAACCAACCACCACCAAAGCAAAACTGAAAAGAATGCCAAACATACATATATAGATGAAACAAAAACCAACCAATTGATTAGATAAGGAACGGAAGAAAGAAAGAAATGAACAAATCAATAAATGAATAAAACAACCAAGAAACTAATAATTTTTAAAATGCAGAAGTTAACAGATATATTGCTGAACAGAATCAATTAATTGAATACAGAAAAAAAAGTGAAAGAAAGAGAGAACGATGACTGAATACATACATATCATATATCAACACAACCAAGGAAAAACAAAAAACTTGTAATACATAACAACACTGATTAATTAAACACAAAAATCGATTTTAAAAAAAGAAAAAAATTCACAAATAAACAAATAGATAAACAAATAATAATACATGAAATTTATACAGAGGCTGTATCTTGTTCAGACAAATCAAAGCGCTTGCATTCAACTTGTCCATGAATACACATACAACCAGTAGCAAATATAGTTTTTAACAAAATGAATAGATAAATAAATAAATAAATAATAGATGAATAAAGAATTCAATTAATACATGTATACATAAATAAATACAAATAAAAGCCAAACAAAAAACCTGCGAATAAATAAAGACGGTGATAAAAAAACAAAACAACCCTAAACAAAACAAAACAAATGACACTCACAAAAACAAGCTGGAAAAAAGACAACCAAAAAAAAAAGAAAAACAAAAAACTTGCAAATAAATAAAGATACTGAATCCAAAAAAAAACCGGAATAAAAACAAAACAAACTACACACACAACACTTACAAACAACCTGAAAAAAGACACACACACAACACACAACATACACACACACACACCACACACACACACACACCACACACACACACACACAAAAAAAAAAAACACAAAACACAAACACACTCACATACACAACACAACACAACACACACCACACACACACCACAACACACACAACACACCACACACACACACACACACACACACACACACACACACACACACACACACACACACACACACACACACACACACACAACACAACACAACACAACACAACACAACACAACACAACACAACACACACACACAACACAACACAACACACACATCATAACACACACACAACACAACACACACACACAAACACACACACAACACAACAAAACACACACAACACACACAAACACCACACACACACACACGCACGCACGCACGCACGCACGCTCACACACACACATGCACACAACGCACACACACACACACACACACACACACACACACACACACACGTCTGATATCACTATTTAGTGGAAGGACGTTAAACTGAAGAACTAATACACACACACACACAACACACACACACACACACACACACACACACACACACACACACACACACACACACAACACACACACACACACACAAACAACAAACAACAAACAAACAAACACAAACAAACAACAAACAAACAAAACAAACGAAACACACACACAAACAACACAAAAATCAACAAACACAACAAAAACAAACCAAAACACAACCAAAGACGACGGGAAGCAAAAACGAAAACTGGGCACCAAAAGCAAGAGGACAACACCCTCACCACTTTCTCCTCAATCTCCCTCAGCGTTTCCATAAAGTTGCTGAGCATTTGAGTCAAGGCGGCTTGCACAGGGCCCCTCACCCCTTGCATACTGTCCCTATACGTTTCTATGTACACCTGCACAACCCACAGCCAGCCGATGCAACTTCACATACACAATGACGCAGGCCCCCCAGTAAATAACTCAAAAAACAAAACAAAAAAGCTAAAGGGTAGGGAGAGAGGAGGGGAGAGGGGGAGGGTAATGGAGGGATGGGGGGGGTGGAATGAGGTGGGGTGGTGATGGGAGAGGGGGAGGAGGTGGTGGGTGGGGAAGGTGGTGGGGGAGGGGAAAGGTGGTGGTGGTTGGTGGGGGAGGGAAAGGGGGAGGAGGTGGTGGTTGGTGGTGGGGGGAAGGGGGAGGAGGTGGTGATTGGTGGTAGGGGATGGGAGAGGAGGGGGTTGTGGGGGAGGAGGGGGTTGTGGGGGAGGAGGGGGTTGTGGGGGAGGAGGGGGTGGTGGTGGTGGGCTAAAACAAAGTGAGGATAGACGAAAATGAAAGCCACTTGGATCACAATGATGAAAGATGGGGGGAGGGGGAGGGCAGAGGGCAAGGAGGTGGGGGGGGGGGGGGGGGGACCATGCACAAAAGTTTCCAGCATGCGCTTCCGCATACACGCATGCACACACATGCGCCCCAAAATACACTGTATACATCACCATCTTACACCACTGCCTTGGTGCTGCAGCGCAGCGGTGTGTGTGAGAGTTCGGGAGGGGGGTGGGGGATTGTTGGATTTCACAGTGCACAAATCCAACATCACTCAGTCAAGAGCGCTAAATTTAGCGTGCCCTTTGCTTTTTTTTACCCAGTCCAAAATGTGGTCAGTTCCTGCTATAATTAGCACCAGCTGGCCCCATCTAGGCTGAGATGGAATGGATAGCAGCTGAGAGTAGCTGAAAGTGGGGGAAACTGACAGCTGTGGTTTGGTTGTTGTCAAATTTTACGCAACTCAGTATGAAGCAATCTCACCCTATGGTTGTTTGAGTTACAAGTAACGCAAACTGATATTTTGTCTGGGTATGTTTTTTCTAGTGTTATAATTTATTTTTTTTAATTTTAGATCCTAGTGTCTCCTCCCTGAAGTTCTGTATGCTGTAGGCTCAACGGAAAGATGACTAGGACCAGTGAGTTGAATATCATCTACTTTGAAAATCAAGGATGGGAATCGGATGGTGCAGCTAACATTACCCCTCTTGTAGAGATCTACTATAACCAGGTCAAACCACTTCTAATTCTTCCTGGAACAATCAGAAAGCAATTCACCGTCGTCTGTTGTGTGTGCATGTGTGTGTGTGTGTGTGTGTGTGTGTGTGTGTGTGTGTGTGTGTGTGTGTGTGTGTGTGTGTGTGTCTGTGTGTCTGTGTGTCTGTGTGTCTGTGTGTCTGTGTGTCTGTGTCTGAAAGCAATTCACAGTCGTCTGTTGTGTGTGCATGTGTGCATGTGTGTGCATGTGTGTGTGTGTGTGTGTGTGTGTGTGTGTGTGTGTGTGTGTGTGTGTGTGTGTGTGTGTGTGTGTGTGTGTCTGTGTCTGTGTGTCTGTCTGTCTCTGTGTGTATGCACGCATGTATGCCTGTGTATGTATGTATGTATGTGTGTGTCCATGAGTATGCCCATGTAGATGCACGTAACAGAGGAAATAATCCAAGTTAACATCTAAAAAGAAATACAAACTTGAGTATTAAAATATATTTGTCTAAAACTGTATGCAGAGCTTCTGCATGAAAAATAACCAAACAACTGTAACACCTGAAAACATGTATAAAATAACTTGTATTCTGCAAAAAATAACTCACAAAACCACACACACAAAGTCAAGACTGAAGGAGCATCAAAACAGACAAGCAGTACTACCAACATACAAAAAAACCACAATTGTAAGTAACCACAAAGAATTATATACCGTCAAAGCAAAAAGAAAAAACAAACAACAAAGAAGCCAAAAGATACACCACTCAGGATTACAAAGCAAGGAGAATACATGCAAAAGGAAAAAAAAAAAAAAAGGCATGTGATACATACATACAAACATACCTAAAGAAAAAACACCATCTCTTCCTTCGATCCTTCCCAAAAATTCAGAACAAAAACCCCCCCAAGTCCCCCAAGAACAGAAAGCACAGTCCACCACCAATAGTCAGCACAGCCTCTGATACATCCATCCCACTAAAAACCCAGTGAGTTCCACCACACCTGCTAGGCCAGTTTCAACCCTGTGGATTATGATATATATATATATATATGTCACACTTCTCGCTACCAACCCTCGTCAAACCCTCCACACCGGCTGAAGTACACTGCCTCCTCTTTAACCTCGGGGCTAGTCCTCCTCATCGCTATGCCTACTGTCCTCCTCTTCCTCTTCCTCCTTCCTCCCTCTCTTCCTCCTTCTTCTCCTTTTCTCCTTCTTCTCCTCCTTCCCATTCTCTTCCTCCTCCTCCTCCACACTGGGGGTCTGTTTGATGTGGGCCAGAAGGGAGCGAGAATGGTATCGGTGGAACTGTTTGGACCCGTGAATACGCGAGCACCACTCGCCTACCCCTCTCGCCGGAACATGGCGGCCGCCACGCGCCCAGTTTTGCTTCTGGGGCTGTGACGGTAGCACTTCAGGAAGAGCTGCAAGGAAAGGAGGCGCGAAATGCCCGTTCACAAGAGGGAGGGTTGGGTGTGAGGTTCTGTTAAGACTCTGTGTGTGGGCTGGATATTTCATACAGAGATCTGGATTTCTGTGGATAAGCTTGCACCCCCCTGCCCTCCCCCCCTATTACTCACCCCTCCCATTTTCAGCCCCAACCTCTTCTTCCTCATCTACAGTTTATATTTTATTACATTTTATTTCTTTTATTGTTCTCTGAAGAGAAGACTTGCCAAATATGAATCCTAAAATTCCATTCTATCATGGATCAACAAGTCCTCCGACAGAATAAATAGAACATAAATATGAAGAATGCTGTACCAATGCTTTTGTCCATTAAAAATCTAATGCTTTTGTCCAATATAATCCAGTTTTAACCCTTTCCTGTTCCAGATTCAACATGACAGTGGCAAAAGGAGCTACTGGAATTCTGTCAAGAAAATGAACATCAATAATGAAAAGTAACCAAAACTTGACTTTGATTTTATGGATTTGAACTGATCAAATGACAAAAAAACCCCACTGAAATGAAGCCTGACAAATGAGTATTTTAAAAAGCTTACTTTTAGAGCTGTTGCACAATTTTAAAAGATTCTTCAAGGATCATGGTAAACAAACTACCTCAAATGATTTTTGCACTACCAATAAAATTATTATTTCTGTATGCTGGTTTTTCTGTTAATACTTGGCTATAGTTGATTATAATTTTAAGCCCCAAAATAAGGATTCGAAACTTGTAACCAACTTCATTGCAATAATTATTTCCCGCTTCAACAGCCAGTATATGCTAATTTCCTTAACTTCCAATTCCAAAAGAAAGTTTCTGTTTCAATTCCAGAACCATTTCTGATTCAAAGGCTTAGACTGATAAAAAAATTATCCGTTAATACCTTTAAGGTAAAAGGGTGAAGGTGTCCCATAAACCTACGTGGTTTGTAGGGAAGCGAGGCATCAGAGAACCTCAGCTTCTCAGGGGCCAGCATAATGAGAGCGGCACGCATTTCCTCTCCCTCTCTGCTTTACCTTCCCTGTCCCTAAAGAGTGCAGGTACCCATTTACAGCTGGGTGAACTGGGGAACCTGTACTGAAGCCAAGGTACGCAAACTGTCACTCATCCAGTTGGTAACCATGCTCAATGGTGCTTAACCTTAGCTTGGGGAAAGCAAGCACTCTGACCACTGAGTCATCCCGTCCCCCCTTCTACTTTTTAAAGTTCCCAAAATTTTGACAACTGATACACTCTCTTAAACGTCTATTTCTCTGACCAATGAAAAAACATTTGCGCTTCTAAAACTTTTTTTTCCATTCTTTTTATTTCCCAGTTTAACAGCATTACAAAAGGGCAACAGATATTGGCCAGAAATTTGTTTTTCAAACGAAAGAAAAAGAGGTCCAGTAAAAACACGAATACTGATTCTTCAAAAGACTGATACTGATCATTACTTTCCTATTCCAGGTAAACCCTTTGAGGGACCATGAACTATCGTCTCACTACCTGACTGCATACAAAACGGGCATGTCCCTTTCATTTTTTGTTTTCTTCCACAAGTGTTAGTGACTTCATACAATCTGTTGTTGATGCTGTTGTTACTGTTGTTTGCCCATTCCCATACTTAACCACCCTAGAGGTCACCCAGAATGTGCACGCTGACTCACTCACTCATCCTACCTGGGAATCACTGTGAGATTGAAATTACACACTGAATGAGAATTCTGAGAGTATGATTCTTTTTTAAGTACCTTACCACACAGGCAGCAATAAATCTGACTTCAGAGGAATTGATCAGATTTGAGAACAGAATGATTATCATTCAACTACCTGATTTTCATCAGTTCACAGGAGCATAAAGCATTAGCTGAATATTGAAAGAGAGTAAAAAAAGCACAGGGCAAATATGAAAGACTATATCTACTAAACAAGCAATCAGGCACAGAAGAAAAATGTGTAACAACGCTACAGCGATAATGAAAAACACCAAAACAAAAAAGCATACTCATTATCACCAGAATAACAACTTCAGTAAAGATGTTATGGCAGCAACAGTTTCGACTTTGACACACAACAATAATTATACAGATTTGCTACACAATATCACTTAAACATATCATTATCATCACTTATCAGAAGAAGAAAAAAAAAAAACTTTCCTTAACAAATGAATGACTTTTTTTTTTCTTTTAAATCAATATCAAGATTTATTTGCAACATTCACAATCCCAGTCCACCGATGATAAACAAATGAAATAAAAGATCAAACTATCTTCATTTCTTTTTTTTCTTTTTTAAGGTTTTGGTAGGGTGTTTTTTTTTTAAATCCACGACTAAGTGCTTGCAGGCAAAATTAATGCAGTGCAAAAAATTTAACTATCAAGAAACACAAATGATTCCAGTGACAAAAAACGTTCAATCACTCCCAATGAAACATAAGATGGACATCATACAATAGTGGGAGGGGGGGGGGGGGGGGGGGGGGGGTTCCGGAGGAAGCTTAGGGAGGGCTTTTTGGTTATTGTTCAGTTGTTGTTTTTTTAGGACTAAAGTTGGAA
>CM060327.1:54085664-54100632 GCA_030674155.1 Stramonita haemastoma | reverse complement strand
AGGAGAACAGACGTTGAGTTCAGGGCAGCAACACACCGCTGGATCAACAAGTAAAGCATAATTTGAAAGATGGTCGACAGTTGAAAGTGGTTTGTTTTGCTTGAGAGCAAGGATACAGAGGAGAGAATGCAAAAAAAAAGCCAGCCAGGCAGTCAGTCAGTTACATGTCTGTAAGGGCATGACACAAGATCAAAAGGACTTGCAAAAATAATACTGCAAGGCACTATCCGAGGAGGAAGAAAAAGAGGCAGACCAAGGAAGAGATGGGAGGACAACATCAGCGAATGAACAGGCCTAAGAGTAAACCAACTTTTGAGAAAGGCAGAACAGAGAGAGGAATGGAGGTAACTGGTTGTCAAGTCTTCAGGGGTGCCCCAACGGTCGCCTTACTAAGGGTTAGAGATAGATAGATAGATAGATAGATAGATAGATAGATAGATAGATAGATAGATAGATAGATAGATAGATAGATAGATAGATAGATAGATAGATAGATAGATAGATAGATAGATAGATAGGTAGGTAGATAGAGTCAGTCAGTCAGTCAGTCAGTCAGTCAGTCAGTCAGTCAGTCAGTCAGTCAGTCCATTAACTTAATAGACACTACACGTAAATATCTCTTTTTGCTGACGCAGTCAGTTACCAGTCAGTAAAAAAAGAAAAAAACAAATTGGTCCAACCTACAGCCAACATGACCAGTCATTGGTCCAAAGAGTATGATGGAACTCAAAGACTTGCCAAGAGCCCTGCTTTTTTCTTTCTAGCCAGGATATGTGCCTTGTTTCGTTATTTTTTTTCTTTTCTCCTTTTTTTTGCGATCACATTGTCATGCATTGTGAGTTTAACAGTAACAGTCACTCCCACTGACTTCAACATTAACAGTCATCCACAGTGATTTCAACCATAACAGTAATTCCCAGTATTTTCATTAGCAGTAATTTTCCATGCGTTCAACAATAGCAATCATTCCCATTGAGTTCAACATTAGCAATCATTCCCATTGAGTTCAACATTAGCAATCATTCCCATTGAGTTCAACATTAGCAATCATTCCCATTGAGTTCAAAATTAGCAATCATTCCCGTTGAGTTCAACATTAGCAATCATTCCCATTGAGTTCAACATTAGCAATCATTCCCATTGAGTTCAAATTTACGAATCATTCCCATTGAGTTCAACATTAGCAATCATTCCCATTGAGTTCAACATTAGCAATCGTTCCCAGTTAGTTCAACATAAGCAGTCATTTCCTATGAGTTCAACATTAACAATCATTCCCAATGAGTTCAACATTAACAGTCATTCCAAATGAGTTCAATATTCATGTTAACTCTCTCACTGGTGTTACAACTACAGTTACACCTAATGAGATTAATGGTCACACTAGATTCCCAATAATATCTACAGTCGCACTGCCATTCTCAACGATGCATACAATCACACTGCCATTCTCAACGATGCATACAATCACACTGCCATTCTCAACGATGCATACAATCACACTGCCATTCTCAACGATGTATACAATCACACTGCCATTCTCAACGATGTATACAATGGCACTGCAATTCTCAACCATTTCTACAGTCATACTGCCATTCTAAACCATTTCTACGGTCACATTGCCATTCTCAACCATTTCTACAGTCATACTGCCATTCTCAATCATTTCTACAGTCACATTGCCATTCTCAACCATTTCTACAGTCGCACTGCCATTCTCAATAATTTCTACAGTCACACTGCCATTCTCAACGATGTATACAGTCTTGCTGCCATTCTCAACGATGTATACAGTTGCACTGCCATTCTCAACCATTTACAGTCACACTGCATTCTCAACGATCGCACTGCCATTCTAAATAATTTTTACAGTCACACTGCCATTCTCCACGATGTATACAGTTTTGCTGCCATTTTCAACGGAGTATACAGTCACACTGCCATTGTCAACGATGCATACAGTCACACTGCCATTGTCAACGATGCATACAGTCACACTGCAATTGTCAACGATGCATACAGTCACACTGCCATTCTTAATCATTTCTAAAGTCACTTTGCCATTCTCAACCATTCCTACAGCCACACTGCCATTCTCAATCATTTCTACAGTCACACTGCCATTCTCAACCATTCCTACAGCCACACTGCCATTCTCAACCATTCCTACAGCCACACTGCCATTCTCAATCATTTCTACAGTCACACTGCCGTTCTCAACCATTCCCACAGTCAAACTGCCATTCTCAACCATTCCTACAGCCACACTGCCATTCTCAACCATTTCTACAGTCACACTGCCGTTCTCAACCATTCCCACAGTCAAACTGCCATTCTCAACCATTCCTACAGCCACACTGCCATTCTCAATCATTTCTACAGTCACACTGCCGTTCTCAACCATTCCCACAGTCAAACTGCCATTCTCAACCATTCCTACAGCCACACTGCCATTCTCAATCATTTCTACAGTCACACTGCCGTTCTCAACCATTCCCACAGTCAAACTGCCATTCTCAACCATTCCTACAGCCACACTGCCATTCTCAACCATTTCTACAGTCACACTGCCGTTCTCAACCATTCCCACAGTCAAACTGCCATTCTCAACCATTCCTACAGCCACACTGCCATTCTCAATCATTTCTACAGTCACACTGCCATTCTCAACCATTCCTACAGCCACACTGCCATTCTCAATCATTTCTACAGTCACACTGCCGTTCTCAACCATTCCCACAGTCAAACTGCCATTCTCAACGATGTATACAGTCACACTGCCATTCTCAACCATTCCTACAGTCAAACTGTCATTCTTAACGATTTTTTTTACTGGCACAGCTATTTTCAACCATTTCTTTACTCATTGGCCCAACCAACCATTATCAAGCGACTCTATTGTATTGTATTGTATTGTATTGTATTGTATTGTATTGTATTGTATTGCATTGCATTGCATTGCATTGCATTGCATTGCATTGCATTGTAGTGTGTTGCAAACCACACTAAGTCACAGCATCTTTCCCTGGGTAAAGATACAGCTGCTCTCCCTGAGGAGAGCTCAATGCCACAAAAGCAAGCGCCACCCATTTTCTTTTCTTGTCCCAACTGCATGCATATTTATTTTCCATTCAGCGAGGCTTTTCTCCACAGAGTTTTGCAAAGGAACACCTATCCTGTTGCCGTGGATCCTTTTACATGCGCTGAATGTGTGTTGCACACAGGGCTGAAAAACTAGCACCAAGACCCCTACTCAAGGTATAGAACCTGTGGGGGTATAGTTTGAACTCAAACTGAAATCATTCCCGAAGTCGGAAGGTGGCGACCTTAATGGAGGACAAACGGTCATAATATACGCAAAATCCCACCCTAGGTAAACCTAATAGCTTTAGCCGAGGAACAACCCCCCAAAAAACAACAACAACAACAACAACAAAACAACAAAAAACAAAAAACCCACAACAACAAACAAAATTAAAAAACACACAAAAACCCCCCAACCAAAAACGAACAAAAACTAAACAAAAGTCACCCAGGGATCAACCTCCCCCCACCCCCCCACCCACTTTTTTGCTTTCTAGATAGGTGCCTTACCTATCTTACCTCTCTGTCTTATTTCTTACCTGTTGTTTGATATTGGTATGGTTTCCTGATCTTGGTATTTGGATCATTATAATTGTTGTTGTTTAGTTGAGGCTATCTTTTTATCTTGATGAAATCCCTGAAAAGGGCAGGGACTGGATGTAAAAAAGCACACGAGTGCTTATCTATTATCCTCGAATAAAAGAATTTTGCCTTGCCTTGCCTTGCCTTGCCCCTGGACCACAGATCCACTAATGAAGGTCCCAACCAACCACTATTGATTCATCCAACCCAACACTACATTCACTTCAATAGCCAGCCATGTGCATGCCTGACATAATACCACAAGATTCAAGCTCTAATTCCTGTCACCCCTGTCGGGGTATGGAGGATTGATTACAAACAATTCAACAGGAGAATAAAGCCAACAGCAATACACCCAAAACTGATATCAATACTAACTGAACTGAACAAAAAGTTCATCATCAAAATGACAAACAGACGGCATTACATCTCAAAAAACATTTTTAAAGTGTATATCAGTTTCTTTAGAATAAACAACGTACATTTATGAATGGCTTATGGAATTTCAAGAAATATCTGCACATCTTAAGAATTTTGAGAGAGACAGGAGAACTTTTCGAAATTAACATTTCGGCAGCTTACAAAAATTTTTACTGGGCATGGGTTGAAGAAAATGACGAGGAAGAAAATCTTATAAATTAATGTAGAAAGTGAGGACATTCTATGATAAAATGAAATTCATCCCCCAAAACAGACACATTCATTTTGAACACATTTCTTCTCCTTTTCCGGCCATGTATACAAACGACACCACACACACACCACACACACACACACACACACACACACACACAAACACACACACACACACACACACACACACACACACACACACACACACAACACACACACACACAACACAACACAACACAAACAACACAACACACAACAACACAACACAACACAACACACACACAACACAACACAACACACACACACACACACACACACACACACACACACACACACACACACACACACACACACACACACACCACACACACACACACACACACACACACACCACAACACACACACACACACACAACACCACACCACACACACCACCCCACACACACCAACACACACACACACCACCACACCCCCCCCCACAACACACATACACACCACACACACACCACACCACACCACACACACACCACACACCACACCACACCACCCCACACGACTCACACACACACACACACACACACACACACACACACACACACACACACACACACACACACACACACACACACACACACATATTCCTGTTTGAAGCCAGCCTACAAGAAGCAGCGAGCTCCCCTACTTGGTGGTCTCGAAGTAACGCGCCTGTCTAGAAAGTTGAAAGTCCGGGTCGAAGTGTGCGGTGGTTCGAATCCCGTTTGGGGCCGAAACTTTTCCCCCAATCCATTAGACCATGAGTGGTGGTCTAGGCGCAAGTCTTTCGGATGAGACGATAAACCGAGGTCCCGTATGTTACACATCATTATTTAGCGCACGAAAAAGAACCCACGGCAACAAGAGGGTTATCTCTGGAAAAATTCTGTAGAAAAAAGCCACTCTGATAGGGAAACAAAATTTAATACAGTTGCAGCAGACAGGAAAAAGAAGAAAAAATAATGGGTAGGCGCTGCACTTGTGGCGACGCGCTCTCTCCCCCGGGAAGAGCACCCCGAATTTCACGCAGAGAAATCTGCTGTGAAATAAAGTGCTAATAAATAAATAAATAAATAAAATTAAATAAAAACTCAACCAGCTCCACCACCAGAACAAAATAATCCAGCTGCTACCGTGTCAGCATGGAGAGCCCCCGAATTTCAAGCAGAGAAATTAATATGCTGTGAAATAAAGTGCTAATAAATAATAAATAACAAACAAACAAACAAACAAACAAACAAACGAATAAATAAATAAATAAATAAAATACAATAAAACCTCACCAGCTCCACCACCAGAACAAAGTAATCCAGCTGCTGCCGTGTCAGCATGGGGTGCAGGTTGTGCAGCATCACCTGCAGGTGTGACTCCCGGTCCCGGTAAGGTACAATGATGGCCACGCGGTGACGCGCCTTGCAAAAGGGCGGTTGGTAATGGCCCCCAGGTTCCAGTCCCGGGTTCAGGCGTGAGATTTCTGTCCAGTTGTGAGGGTGGGTGTCTATCCTCCCATAGCCGTCTAGAGAAAGAAAAAGGGGAAAATGTCTGTTAAACAAACATGTTGGATATGGATTTGTATTGCACATTAATTTCTATTTCAGTATTTGTCATTGGTAAAGGTAAAGGTGTCCCATAACCTGGGCGGTCGTAGGGGAGTAAGGCATCAGAGACCTCAGCTTCTCTTGGGGCCACCATGTTGAGGGCGGAGCCAATCTCCTCTCCCTCGCTGCTTTACCTTCCCTGACCCTAAAGAGGGCAGGTACCCTTTACAGCTGGGTGAACTGAAGAGACTGTACTGAAGCCAAGGTGCGCAAACGGTTACCCATCCAACTGGTAGCTACGCTCGACGCTGCTTAACATGACTTGGGGAAAGCAAGCACTCTGACCACTTAGCTATCCCGCCCCTACATTGGTAAGCACCAATATTCCTCGGAGTCGGAAATCCGCTAGCTAAATGATAGGCCTTCAACCCCTGGGCTTTATCAGAGTTCTTGATTAAACTATTGATGTTGGGGGGCAACACAAAAGTGAGAGGCTGTATGATCTGTGGCTTTTTTTCCCACTCATGGAATTCCACTTTATAGCTTAGTCTTTAAAGATGGACTATGACTCTCTGACTAGGAGGCTTGACTTGCACAGTCCTTATGTGCTGCAGCCCTGGGGGCTAGTTGGCCTTTGGAGAACATCTCCAACGCTGACTGTCCTTATGCCTTCTTGGACGAGAGAGTGGGGATGCACTGTGGGCAAGCCATCTCCATTATACTCAAATTTCTTTCCGAAACAGCAGCTGCCTCCTCTGCTGTTTTGGAGGTCATAGTCGAACACGACAGGCAAACATGTAATAATGGGCACATGAGTGCTTAAGTCATTATCTTCGAAATGAAAGAAAATATTTTAATAATAAATGGGAAAACGGTCGCATATGCAAAAATCTTATCATTGATGGACCTCAGAGCGCTTGTCGAAGGAACGAAATAAAACCCAGAAAGAGACTGCTAACAATACAAAAAAGGTAAAGGTGTCCCATAACCTATATTGTCGTAGGGGATTGAGGCATCAGGGACCTCAGCTTCTCTAGGGGCCAGCATATTGAGGGCGGCGCCCATCTCCTCTCCCTCTCTGCTTTACCTTCCCTGACCCTAAAGAGGGCAGGTACCCATTTACGTCCGGGTGAACTGGGGGGACTGTACTGAAGCCAAGGCGTGCAAACGGTCGCCCATCCAATTGGGGACCACGCTTGATGCTGCTGCGTTATCTTAGCTTGAGGATAGCTAGTGCTCTATAAATTAACATTATAGTCAAACGATATGACAGTAGAGAGGAGGAAGGCCTTCAAGCAGATGTCGTGTCTGTGTCATAGCATTCATCAATGCAAACTTCAAAATTCGATCTTGCATTAGGCACACACAGTGTTGAATCTGCTTAGTATGCCTACTAATGATTAAAAAAAATTTAAAATAAATACAACACTGAATGGAAACAAGAAGAAGAACAAGAACAAAAACGACAACAAGAAAAAGAATGCAAAGAAAAAGAAGAATGCAAAAAAGAAAAAGAATGCACAGAAGAAGAAGAAGAATGCAAAAAAGATGAATGCAAAGAAGAAAAAGAAGAATTGTGAAGAAAATGAAGAGAAGGAGGAAGACTGAGATGATGATGAAGATGATGATGATGATGATGATGATGATGATGATGATGATGTGATGATGATGATGATGTTGAAGAAGAAGAAGAAGAAGAAGAAGAAGAAGAGAAGAAGAAGAAGAAGAAGAAGAAGAACAAGAAAGAAGAACAAGAAGACAAGAAGAAAAGAAGAAAGAAGAACAAAAAGACTTTATTCCATATAGAAACAATAACACTCACGCAACCCTTGTGGAACAGGCGGGCAGAGGCTGAGGGAGCGGTTTTCCCGGGTCCAGGGTACACCGATATTAGCGCCAGGCTTCACAGTCTTGACCCTCGCCTCCACACCTGTCTGAGGTCGTGCAGGCTTCGTGCGGTCACCCCTGACCCCTTGACCTGTGTGATTTCTAGCAGGCTTCGTGCGATCACCCCTGACCTCTTGACCTGTGTGATTTCTAGCAGGCTTCGTAGGGTCACCCTTGACCTCTTGACCTGTGTTTGTGACAGGCTTCTTCAGGTCACCCTTGACCTCTTGACCTGTGTGATTTCTGACATCACCCCTGACCTCTTGACCTGTGTGAGTTCGGGCATTACCCTTGACCTCTTGGCCTGTGTGATTCCTAGCATCACCCTTGACCTCTTGACCTTTGTGAGTTCTGGCGTCACCCCTGACCTCTTGACCTGTGTGAGTTGTGGCGTCACCCCTGACCTCTTGACCCGTGTGAGTTGGGGCAGGCTTTTTAAGGTGACCCCTGACCTCCTCGGCTTCTGAACTGTTGTGGTGGTGATGTCCTTGAAGGAAGGAGGCAGCAGCTGTCACATTGGACGTCAGATAGGTTGACGACTTGTTGATGTTTCTGGTGTAGAACATGGGGATCTGCAAGATCCCCGGACTGATGAATCCCTCAGGGGTGGAATGCATTCGGGTCACGAGAGCAGTGACCCCAAGGAAGGTCACTAAACAGACCAGGCGGAGTTTGCTGATGTAGAAACGCATCGTCTGTCTGTCTGTCTGTCTGCTTGCCTGTCTTATCGAGCTAAACACAGCTAGCTGGTTCCTATTCAGCAACAACTTTCAGATTGTCTGCCAACGGCACTTTCTAAAGTTGTCTGGCTGGTCTCCCCAATGTCTTCTTCACTTGTCTTGTCCTCTTCATTCTCTGTTTATTGTGAAGTTTCCTTTTTGGACTGAAGCAGGTAGGATGTGGAAAAAAAAAGTGTGTTTTGGGATGTTGGTCTCATCCCCTCTTTAGCGGTTTAGTATTAACCTTTTGTGACTGGAGCTGCCTACCACGGACAAATATCACTGTGCTGGTCTGTGTCTGCAAGGAAAAAATGTTTGTTTTAGTTGTGAACAAAACCTTTTTTTTTTTTACAAGACTCAAAGATGCCTCCACAGGTCCGTGGGTCCTCGGAGGGCGGAGGACCGTGGGGAGTGGAGGAAGCTGGTTTCCAAATCTTCAGTTGTGCCCCCGCGGTCCACGGGACTTCCGGACAGGTGAAGGTGAAGAAGAAAAGATGCCTAGTAAAACAGACATGGCGAGTTTAATGACAAATTAACTTGACCTCTGCTTGGAGTAGGTTAAAAAAGTAGGCCCTAAGTGATGCTTATTTGATACTTTGATCGAAAGTTACTGTCCTGCTTGAAATCAAAGGTAAATTTTATAGTGCAAAAAATAATAAAAATACCCTGCCCCTCCTACCCACCCACAACCACAGACATACACAAAACATACAACAATTCTGTGGCCAAACATAGATGATTAGGTAGTCTATGTGTGGTACTGTTTTGTTATGTTTCATATCTGAGTGTATTGCTGCAGAAGTCTTCTTATAATGTAAAGCGCTTTTTTGTGTTACCCCTATAAAAAGGAAGGAAAGCACACAAAAAAATGTCCATCATCATCATCATTCATCATCATCACATCATCATCATCATCATCTCATCATCATCATCATCAGTTTAGTAGTAGTAGTAGTAGTAGTAGTAGTAGTAGTAGTAGTAGCAGCAGCAGCAGCAGCAGCAGCAGCAGCAGCAGCAGCAGCAGCAGCAGCAGCAGCAGTAGTATAGTAGTAGTAGTGTTAATATTTTTGTCATCATCATCATCATCATCATCATCATCATCATCATCATCATCATCATCATCATCATCATCATCATCATTCATCATTTCTTCTTCTCTTCTTCTTCTGCTTCTTCTTGTCGTCGTCGTCGTCATCGTCGTCGTCGTCGTCGTCATCATCACTCATCACATCATCATCATCATCATATCATCATCATCATCATCACCATCATCATCATCATCATCATCATCATCTTCATCATCATCATCATCATCTCATCATCATCATCATCATTCATCATCATCGTGTTCCCCAACTGCTGCAGCAGGAATGTGTGAGTGGTAGGGTGATGAGAAGTGTGGAGCAGGTTCGGACCACCAGGGCAAGCTGTCGTGCTGCTGCTCTGTCCCCCCCACGTCTACAGTTAACTCTCTTCCATGTATTCATTTCAGCATATAAGCCATGTTCACTGGGCGCGAACACTGCAAATCAAAATATTGACCTGACCCACGGACAGAAAAATTCATCTTTCTCTTATCCAAATGGTGTACACATAGAACAACTGCAAACAAAAAATATAGTAATAAAGAACATAGGCAAGCAGCTTCCTTAGCAAGTGGTTATGTTCTAAGAACTATCGGCTGTGAGGTCGTAAGTTCAAATCTCAATCACATGCATGCATATGCTCAGTATTATTTATTCTTTTTTATTTATTTATTCTTTTATATCGAGGACAATGGAATAAGCACTCATGTGCTTTTTTTTTTCTACATCCAATCCATGCATTTATGCGGTTTTGTAAATTTTGTCATCTGTTCTCACCGGCACACAATGGCCTACTCTTTCAAAAAGCGGAACAGGTTTTAGTATGTGCACAAGATGTTCTGCATGTGTTCGCACACGGGGCCTGGTTTATAGTCTCATCCTAAGGACTTTTGGGGTGAGTGGAGGGAACATATCCCCTCGACCGAGAATCGAACCCAGGTCGTCAGATTGCGATTGCGATGTTCTAACCACTAGGCTCCCCCCCAATATGATACTCCTTACCCATGCATACAAGTGAAAAAAAAGCAGGACTGAAAGATACAGTCAACTAGCATCCATTTCAGGAATGTGCACTTCCAGAGCTGCTCACATTTTCTGTCCCATATATTATCATTATTATTATCATTATTATCATTATTATCATATTATTATATTATCATCATCATCATCATCATCATCATCATCATCATCATCACCATCATCATCATCATCATCATCATATATATTCATTCATTATATATTATTATATTATTACTATTACATTATTATTATTATTATTATTATTATTATTATTATTATTATTATTATTATTATTATTACCTGTTAACATCGCATTCAACTGTATTTCTCAGGCCCTGATGACGTCGGGATAACACTGGTCAGAGCATTCGATTTCCCCAAGCTAAGGTTAAGTAGCGTGGAGCGTGGTCACCAAGTGGATGGGTGACTGTTTGCGCGCGCCTTGGCTTCAGTGCAGTCCCCCCAGTTCATCCAGCTAGTAAATGGGTACCTGCCCTCTTTAGGGTCAGGGAAGGTAAAGGGGGAGGGAGAGGAGATGGGCGTCGCCTCAATAGGCTGGCTTCTGGAGAAGCACCTCAGCTTACCTACCTCTGATGCCTTGCTTCGCTACACCACATAGGTTATGGGACACCTTTACCCTTTACCTTTTTTTTTTTTTTTTTTTTACCTTTAGAGGGCGCTATGGTGGAACGCGAAAAAAGCGTGGAATACGCTTCAGCTCTGTCTTCGTATGCCACACCTACTCAGACAATGATATGATAATGGACCAATATGTTCAGTGTCTTTCCTTCTGATCAACCCCAAGGGGTATAGGAAAGAGAAGGTTTCAGACTCAATGGTGATTTGTTGTTTGGTTTGATGATGGCTTCAGGTTCAACTTCTTTCTACAAAGAGCTGGAATCAACTTCAGTCAGTTCTTTTCCACTGGTGATAGCTTTGTTGTATGTAGTCTGTCTGCATCACAGCTCCTGTTAGATTAAGAAAATTACCATCGAGAAACCGGCTCTCAAGGATATTTTCCCTCTGGAGTTAACATCAGTACCGACTCCACTTCTCCAAAAAGGCCTTAGGATGAGATTATGAATCATGGTCCCGTGTGCATCTTGCGCACACGTTAAAACCCGTTCTGACTTTCCGAAAAAGTAAGCTACTGTGTGCCGGTAGACACGGATGACAAAATCAAAAACAACCCCCCCTCCCCCTCCAAGAACGCTTGCATACTGGCGTCATGTCTAGACATTATTTCTGAAGTCAGAATGCAGCCACCTTCATGATGCACAAAAAAACGGCTACAGACGCAAAATCTCAGCATCAGCGAATCTCGAAACTCTAATCCAAGGAATGAGACAAAAAAAGAAAAAAAAAAGCGAAAAAAAGATATCAGGGAAAGTTTAGCCCATGACAAATGAACAGGAAGCCACGAGTCAGATCAGCTACTGTGGAGAATTTCATGAACACTGCAATACCTTTGAAAGAAAGTTCGGATATCCTTGCATTTGACGTTGACATAACTATGTAGTCTAAAAAGTATGTAGTCAACCATGGGCAAAATTATTAATTTTACAATTCTATTAATTACTGGGGCTCCGCACTAAAAAATATCTGGAAGTATAAAAAAAGGCAAAGGTATCCCATAATCTATGTGGTCGTAGGGGAGGAGCGAGGCGTTCTAGCACATAGAGCGGCATTTCCCACTTCTCTAGTGTCCCAACAATGTGAGGGCGCGCTGAAGCTCAACTCCCTCGCTGGTAACACCTCACTGAACTTAAAGAGGATGACCATTACAACTGGAGAAATCCGGCTCTACTACATAACGATCGCCAAGTCGCTCATCAACGGGTAACCAGTGATGTCTGCTTAATTACACCATGGCTGAAAAGCGAGTGCTGACCACTGGCTATCCGATTCACGGGAATACTATCACTCATAGCTAAAACCAACGACTTTCGAAGGAATGGAGTCGTAAGCACTCAGGAAAAAAATTCCCAACTCACACGAACACTGCCTTCAGATCACGACGTCTATCTCTCCCCACTGAGCTAAAGACCCCGGCTCTGAAGAAACCGTAAGCCACCAGTGTGCAAAAGCCAACTCAAGCGAATACACGACATCGATTAACGTCGTGACAGCCGCTGGGCAGCTGTGTGGGAACAAAATATTACGTGGATAATATCTTCCAACAAACAAAAAATGATATTAAAAAAACCCACAAAAAACACCACCCCTCAGATCCAGGTCAATGATTATGGCTTCAGTTATGCGCGGTATGCAAATTTAATGTGTGTGCACGTATGTGTAAGCGTTTGAGAGGCGTACGTGTGCACGTTGGGTTTTCGCTTTCATTTCTAGTTTGATCATTCATTTACAGATAGAAAGATCATTCATTTATCTGTATATCTATCTATCTATCTATCTATCTATCTATCTATCTATCTATCTATCTATCTATCTATCTATCTATCTATCTATCTATCTATCTATCTATCTATCTATATATATATATATTATATATATATATATATATATATATATATAATATATATATGTATATTTATAGATCATTCATTTATCTGTGTTGTTGACGTTCCCTGATGTTCTAGACTGCTCCAATCCTGCTTCTCCCACACAACACTCACTTCCAATCTCAAACGTCCACCCCAGCCGGCCCACACTCAAGCTTGTCCTCTTTCCTACTCTCAAGGGTCAGCGGCACACACAGTGAAGCTTAGGACGGGATGTAGCCTAGTGGTCAGAACATTGCGCTCGCAATTTGACGACTCGGGTTCGATTCCCCGGTCGAGGGGATTTTTCCTCTGGAGTTAACATCAGTGCTGACTCCACTCCCCCCCAAAAAGTCTTTCGGATGAGACTATAAACCGAGGCCCCGTGTGCGAACACACGCAGAACATCTTAAATCCTGTTCTGCTTTTCGTAAGAGTAGGCCATCGTGTGCCATTGTGAACAGATGACATTGACAAAACTGCATACACACGGGGACTGGCTGTAAAAAAGCATATGATTGCTTATTCCATTATCCTCGATATAAAAGAATAAATAAATAAATAAAATAAATAAATAAATTATTCATTGTAGGCTGCCTCCACGCCACCCACCAGAAAGGCCCTGCACTGTTGTTGGGTCACTTTGATGGTTTCCTTCCAATGGTGCCTGTTCGAATCAGACATAATGCAAGTGCACCACTTAGTTAACTGGCCACAATTACAATGATGATGATCTTAGTGGCGTATTAACTCAGTCGTCAAGCCAAAGTGAGAGGCCCACCACAACAAGCCTTCCGACCACTGTCTCCCACTAAATCGCTTTGATTTGCTTGCTTTACAAGATTTAGCCCCGTATAAATTCTGTACATTATATTATCAGTAGTAGTAGTAGTAGTAGTAGTAGTAGTAGTAGTAGTAGTAGTAGTAGTAGTAGTAGTAGTTAGTAGTAGTAGAGAAGAAGAAGAAGTAGTATAGTAGTAGTAGTAGTAGTAGTAGTAGTAGTAGTAGTAGTAGTAGTAGTGTAGTAGGTAGTAGTAGTATATCATCATCATCATCATCATCATTATTATTATATTATTATTATTATTATTATTATTATTATTATTATATTATCATTATTATTATTATTATTATCAACATCATCATCATTATTATTAAATCTCCGGGCCCCAAAAGGCTTTGGCACGAACTCACAACTTGAACATAAGTGTACGGGAGACAGAAACTGGGGTCAGTGTGACACAAAGTAGACAGAATTCCCCTAAATTAGAGAACACTGTTGTTGTTTTTCGATGCTTTGCAGTGATAGTGATGAGAAAGTATGGTGAGGGGGCTATGGAAAGGAGCCAGGCTCTGAGACTATTCCACTGGGCTGTAGTCTACGCTTCCTGTTATAAGTTATATCCAGTGTCAGTCATGCCCGAGGGACATACCTACCTACCTACCTACCTACCTACCTACCTACCTACCTACATCATACGTACGTACGTACGTACGTACGTACGTACGTACGTACGTACGCACGTACGTACGTGCATCCATCCATCCACCCACGCACGCACGCACGCACGCACGCACGCACGCACGCACGCACACACACACACACACACACACATACATACATACATACATACATACATACATACATACATACATACATACATACATACATACATACATACATACATACACACACATACCTACCTACCTACCTACATCCACCCATCCATCCTTTTATACATCCATCCATCCATGCATGCATACATACAAACATACACACACATACCTACCTACCTATCTACCTACATCCACCCATCCATCCTTTCATACATCCATCCATCCATGCATGCATACATACAAACATACACACACATACCTACCTA
>CM060327.1:54075664-54083164 GCA_030674155.1 Stramonita haemastoma | reverse complement strand
CCTACACTCTTTTCTTCCCAGGGTGGCAATACTAGACATACACCGGGTCATGCATGATGAAGCCAGTCACAGATCGACGCTGGATGGTAATTCGGCCCAACTCCCCGAGCTGTGACAAAATCACACGCAGCTTCGCTCGCTCAGATGGGCGAGATAAATTTATACAAGTTCGAACGCTCCGTATTTATTCATGGACCAGCTGTCTTTTCACTGGGGGTACAGTCTCTCTCTCTCTCTCTCTCTCTCTCTCTCTCTCTCTCTCTCTCTCTCTCTCTCTCTCTCTCTCTCTCTCTCTCTCTCTCTCTCTCTCTCTCTCTATATATATATGAAAATAGTGAAAGTGTCAGTCTTCATGATGTACATGGATTGAATTGTAGCAATACAAATGAGACACATAACACGTTTTCTTTGGGTTTTTTTTTTTTTGGTCATGGAATATAAATGGGTTGCTTTCAAAATTTTTCGGACAGATATTTTATATCTCATGTGAGTAGCTTCGATTTCAATTGTCTTACAGAAATGCCTTAAGACTGTGACCGGACCTCCTCAACCTGACTTGACCTTCTGACCCGACCTGACAGACTGACCATATATGACCTCCTGATCTGACCTGACCTCCTGACATGACAGACTGACCTGACCTCCTGACAGACTGACCTGACCTCCTGACAGACTGACCTGACCTGACTTCCTGACCTGACCTCCTGACAGACTGATCTGACCTCCTGACAGACTGACCTGACCCCCTGACATACTGACCCGACCTGACAGACTTACCTGACCCCCTGACCTGACCTACTGACCTGACCGTTTGTCCATGACCTTCACCACAACAGAGTAAGGCTGCGGCCATAGTAAACCCGGCATTTTGACGCCGTCAAAATGACCGGCCGGGTGAAAAATGCTGCCCGGCTGAATTACTCTGTGGCGTCACTGAAAACGGATGTGCGTGGCCATAGTAGAGCCGGCCCCGCCCGTTCTTTTTAACCCGTCGTTTTGACGTTCGAGCAACACGTCCGTTTGCCGGGTCGACGGAAAGGAAAATAATCAAGAAAAATTTATTTATGGTGCTTCAAAAATTCTGACTACACAAACTAGTAAATTGACCCTTCCCGATTACATTCCAATGGTTTTGATACAAGTTTTTTTGGGGGATTTTACGTAAAAACACTTTTTATGTCGAACTATTTTCTGTCGATTTGCGTCACCGCGGCAGCCTCATTTTTGCGTCACTCGCAGTCTCGGGGTGACCATATATTGTCAGAAAGAGACGGGCCGGGTTGACTATGGCCGTTTTGACGGATCCGTTCTACCGTCAAAGAGACGGCCGTCAAAACAACGGGACGGGCCGGGTTTACTATGGCCGTAGCCTAAAGGGAGGGAAAACTGAGAGACAACAGACACAAGCTGGATCAGCTGAGTACAACCCTGTACTACTCATCATCTTGTGCTTGCACTGGCTACCCTCTCACCGTGGCATCACATGAAAAAGTAAAACATCGCTGCTTTCCTTCCAGAGCTGTGAAACGTGTTCACGGGTGCCTTGTTCTGGTCCTTCTTTCCTTTTTCTCATACTCCTTCCTCTACACCCCCTCCCCCCCACCACCCTCCCCCATTTTTAGGGGCCTGACTGCGTTACACTGCGTTACACTAGGTACTTACATAGGATCATCAGGCAATCTGTTTCTTCTTTCTCTTAACCTGTTGGTTGTACTTTCATGTTGATACTCTCTACCTGTAGTACTTTTTACTGACAAGTGTTTCGTTGTTTTTTTTGGTTTTGTTCCTCAAATAGGGACGGGATAGCTCAGTGGTCAGAGCACTCGCTTTCCCCCAAGTCAAGTTAAGCACTGTCGAGGGTGATTACCAATTGAATGGGTGACCGTTTGCGCGCCTTGGCTTCAGTACAGTTCCCCCAGCTGTAAATGGGTACCTGTCCTCTTTAGGGTCAGGGAAGGTAAAGCAGCGAGGGAGAAGAGATGGGCGCCGCCCTCAATATGGTGGCACCTAGAGAAGCTGAGGTCTCTGATGCCTCGCTCACCTACGACCGCCGAGGTTATGGGACACCTTTAGCTTTTTACCGTCCTCAGCTAGAGCTCCCAGGTTTACCAGCATGTAATGGGGGCTTGATTCTGGGTAGTCAGACTGCGAGAGCAGAACGCAACGCTTTAACCAATAGGCTGTCCCATCACCTTCCCCTGATTATTGTTAAATTATGTCCAAAAGGCCAGAACGTGTTTCATATTTTGAGCTATATTTACAGCAGACAGAGAAAGATATAGCCCTAGTGGCATTGCGTGGAGCTCCTACATTTTTTTTTAACATTTTACACCACTTTTAAGTCACAGCAGATTTCTCTCTGCGTGAAATTTTTGGCTTATCTCCCCGGGAAGGGCACGTCGCCACAAGAGCAGCGCTACCCATTATTTTTTTTCTTTTCCTGTCCGCGACCGTATTAATTTCGTTTCCCTATTTAGCCTACAGATGACAGCAGCGATGGAGACAGCTGAGTTGACATGCAATACCTGACACTTTCGAATAAGCTTAACACATAACAGCTGGTGGTAGTTAATTGATGGTACAGTCCCCAGACTGAATAGCTCCTCTGATACCACGAGACAATTAAACCAAGCACGAACACACGCGGGGCTTCTTCTGCGCACATTAAAAGGTGTTCCGTCTTTCGGAAAAGTAGGCCATGGTGTGCTTTCTTATTTATTTATTTTATTTATTCTTTTATATCGAGGATAACAGAATAAGCAATCATGTGCTTTTTTCATCCGGTCCCCGTGTGCATGCAGTTTTGTAAATATTGTCATCTGTTCCCACCGGCACACGATGGCCTACTCTTACGAAAAGCGGAACAGGATTTAACGTGTGCGCAAGATGTTCTGCATGCGTTCGCACACGGGGCCTCGGTTTAAAGTCTCATCCGAAGGACTTAAAAAAAAAGAAGAAAAAAGGCAGAAGAATGGGACAACAAGGCAGAACAGGTGGTGACAAGAAGACAAAGGAATGAGGTAGACACAAAGAGAAGGATAGAAAAGAGGAAATTTCTAGCACAGAATTCTCAGAAGGTGGAGATACTGTTTATACTGACAGGCCTCCCGAAACCCCAAGGGGGGTGATCCCTGTTTGAACACGAGACTATAAACCGAAGTCCCGTGTGCGAACGCATGCAGAACATCTTGCACGCACACATTAAAACCTGTTCCGCTTTTCCGAAGAGTAGGCCACTGTGTGCCGGTGGGAACGGATGACAAAATTTACAAAACTGCATGCACACGGGGACTGGATGTAAAAAAAGCACGCGAGTGCTTATTCAATTATCCTCTAAATAAAAGAATGAAATAGATAAATAAAATAGTGTACAAAAAGAGCCATGGTAATAACAGAGTTCTTTATTTTATGTATTTATTTATACCACTTTATGTCACAGCAGGTTTCTCTGCGTGAAATTCGGGCTGCTCTCCCCGGGGAGAGAGCGTCGACACCAGTTCAGCGCCTACCAATTTTTTTTTCACCAGGGATGGTGTCTAAACACGACACCTGTGTGCATGCTGTTTTTTTTTTTTTTTTATAATTTTGTCATCCGCTCCTACCGGCACACGATGGCCTGCTCTTAGCCTAATCTTCCAAAAGGCGGAACGGGGTTTTAACGTGTGCGCAAGATGTTCTGCGTGCGTTCGCACACGGGGCCTCGATTTCTAGTCTCATCCGAATGACTTTGACATTCAGTTCGATTTTTTCGTCAAACTGGGAAGAAAGGGTGAGGCTGGGTACGAACCCAGAAACTCACGGTTTACATATTGGCAGGTGAACGTCTTAACCATCCTGCCACGTCCTGTCCTTGTTGTCCGAGTTGTCCTTGGAGAAAATCTGCAGGGAAAAGAAAAGCCATTCTCATAAAGAACAACCACAGAGACGGGGGGAACGGATAACAACATTTACAAAACAACATTTACACAGGTATTAGATTTTTTTTTAAAAGCACAGTGGGAACGGATAACAACATTTACAAAACTGCATACACACAGGTACTAGATGTAAAAAAAAAAAAAAAAGCACATGAGTGCTTATTCCATTATCTTCTGAGTGAAAGAATGAATTAGATAGATAAATAAGATAGTGTACAAAAAGACCTGAGTGGTACTGATGTTACCGTGCTGGAGGCCTGTCAGTATCTTTGTCAGGAGTTACATCAGTGCTGACTCCACTCTCCCCAAAAGTCCTTCGGATGAGACTATAAACTGAGGCCCCGTGTGCGAACGCATGCAGAACATCTTGCACGCACGCGTTAAATCCTGTTCCGCTTTTCGTAAGAGTAGGCCATCGTGTACCGGTGGGAACAGATGACATTTACAAAAACTGCATACACACGGGGACTGGATGTAAAAAAAGCACAAGAGTGCTTATTCCATTATCCTCGATATGAATGATTAAAAAAAAATCAAATAAAAAAATCAGTATGTTACCACTCACCACAACAGACAAATGAGGGCGGCACTGCTACTTGCGGTTACGTGAGATCTTTGGGGAGTGCTGTTAACTCTCACCTTGAAAAATCTGTCGTGACTAAAAGCAGTACACAGTGCGATACAGACAAAACGAAAATGACCCATTAAAAAAACAACACACCTGCTACAAATACAAACACATAAAAAAACCAACACATACGCTACAATACAAACACATAAAAAAAACACGAAAAACACACACACACACACACACACACACAGCACGCACGCACGCACGCACAGCAAGCACACGCACCTAGCACACCACGTACGCACACTGCAACACACACACTTACACACTCAAAACCGTGTCTGCAATTAAAACCAAATTTTTTTGTGCCCCAAAATATATAAATAAATTAAAAAAGGGGAAAGAGACCACTGCTCAAAAATACAAGACATGTAGCAGTAGCCTATAAAAAAAATATCATGTTCATCTTTCTTTTATTCACACTTTGATATTAAATTCAATTAGAGAAAACATAAACAATGTAAAAAAAAAACCAAAACTGCTTACAAAATATATGTTTGGGTCTGTATTTCAGATATCGAACGAGAAACTTGATAACCCAAATCGGATGCAAAATAGTCACAATACTGCTCCGTACAGCCACACAGCAAAACAAACAAACTCATCACCGCATCCATTGCACATCCCATTTTTTTTGCCCAACCTTTCTTAGAGAAATGGCTCAAGCAAAATGATAGGTTGGGGGGAGAGGGGTAGCCTAGTGGTCAGAATCTAGAACTTACAATCTGAAGGCGTGGGTCCAAGCCACTACAGAGATAATGAGGATTTTCCCCTAGAGTTAACATCAGGAACCAGGACCTGTGTTAAAATCCGTTTTGCCTTTTTGCGGAAGTTAGGCCATTTGTAAGAATAGATAACAAAATTCAAGATAACGCATGCACACTGAAGTTATTTTTATACATCATCTCCTGATTTAGAGTAGGGGCTACCTTAAACTGTCGCATACACAGCATTTCACCAACTTCGGAGTTGCAGCTAAGGAAAGAAAGAAAAAAAAACAGCCAAAAAAGGCAGCTCAAACCATGGATGTTGCTGGAATTGTTTTAAATATGGTCATATAGCTGTCCTTTACTTTTCTCAACAATGTGTGGTCAGTCATCTCAGTCACCATCATTTAAAAAGTACATAGCTTAGTCAGCATCCAAAAGGTACAAGAATGTTCGTGTATTTTTCTTCTGCACGTACATACATAGGCATACATCTGCATCGCACTTGCATGCAACCCCACCCCCCACCCCCCTACACACACCACACACACACACACACCACACACACCACACACACACCACACACACACCACCACAGCACACACACACACACACACACACACACACACGTGCGCGCGCTAATCATTTATCTCCACACACTAGCACTTGACAACACGCTCATTAGCACACATGACAGACTTCAGAAGAAATTATCCGAATTCATGATGCAAATTTACAGATCTTGCAAGCTGGAATTGCTATGATATGAATGATGGTGGTGTTTGACGTGCTTATAGTATATAACAGCAACATAGAAGACATCACATAAGTTCATATGGGGGGGGGGGGGGGGGGGGGAGCAACACTGTTTAGTACATTTTTGTTTTTGACATTCAGTGTTTTATACCAGCATGTTAAAGAAAAAGAAACGACAGACACACGAAAGCATCGACAGAAGTTTTGCAAAATCTTAACATTGGCCTGAAGTCTCTCGAACTTTTGAAGGAAAAAGATACCAGAATGGCGTTTCTTATTTATCATATCTATATTGGCAGTAAAATCTAGTTTATCATCATGACTGTACCTAAGTACTTCTTTCTATTCATGAATCCGTTCGAATTTTATGTCATTTATGTAAAGATCTGGAATAGGCTCTGGGTTTTTGTGGCAGTCAATGAGCATTTCTTTCTTTTTTTTTTTTACATTCAAGTCCAGAGTTTTTTTTTCCACACCAGGAGGAAAACGCTTCAACTTTTTCCGAACACACAAGATGACAGTTGGACAGATCTACAAGAGCAGAATCATCAGAATATTTATTCAATGGCGTGAAATCAGTACAAGCAGAGTCATTAGTATACAAAATGAAAAGGATAGGAGACAGAACAGTGCCTTGAGGAGAACCAGTGGACGTTGACTTTTCAGCTGATATCGCTTTTTAGTAATCGGACACACTGTATTCGATTCACCAGAAAGTTCAAAATGCAAATAATGAGCCAAAGATAAACATTCCCTGAAAGTAATTTGAGTGCTAAGAGATGGGGCTGGATCGTATTGAAGGCGAAGGAAAAGTCAATAAAAAGTAAAAGAGCCAGGTTTATCCAGATGAGAGTAGGAATCGTGCAACTGGATGAGAGTAGCATCATTTGTGCTTTTGTTCGCTTTATATGCAAATTGAGAGGATCTTGAAAGGAGGAGGTGCACAAAATAACGCGTTTTAGGGTCATACATAAAGAGTCATCAAAAGTTCAATTTCAACTTGTCCAGGATTTTCTGCTTGTCCACGGTGACGAGGATCCAGGTGTAGGCAGGTCTGAACTCCACCTTCTCCACCTTGTATTCCAGAGAGTTCACGCCGTCTGTCGCCTGACGGTCTTTGAACAGTTCCAGCAACTTAAACCTGTTGACAGATGTTGGCTGAAAATGTTGACCAGGAATGAAGAAAAAAAAAGAACTTACTTTGTCCGAAAAGGAAAAAATATATCTTGACATCGATTTAAGAATCAATCGGCTTCTCTCTCTCTCTCTCTCTCTCTCTCTCTCTCTCTCTCTCTCTCTCTCCTCTCTCTCTCTCTCTCTCTCTCTCTTTCTCTGTCTGTCGTCTGTCTGTCTGTCTGTCTGTCTGTCTCCTCTGTGTGTGTGTGTGTGTGTGTGTGTGTGTGTGTGTGTGTGTGTGTGTGTGGTGTGTGTGTGTGTGTGTGTGTGTGTGGTGTGTGTTATGTGTGAATTACATAAATAACAGTTTTAT
>CM060327.1:54058164-54070664 GCA_030674155.1 Stramonita haemastoma | reverse complement strand
CATACAGGAAAAAGAAAAAAATGGGCAGGCGCTGCACTTGTGGCGACGCGCTCTCTCCCCGGGAGAGCAGCCCGAATTTCACGCAGAGAAATCTGCTGGACATAAAGTGGTACAAATACAAATACAAATAAACAGAACAAAAAAAACAACAAAAAGAAAACCTCACTACCTTTGGCTAAGGTCATCGTCCTCACCGCCCCAGCCGAAATAAGCGTTAGAATAGCCGTTGAGCTGGTAGAAGGTTTTCGGTAACAGGGCTGTGACTCCTCCAAATACTTCCATGCGTGGTAGTCTGTACAACATAGGCCACCCAGACATGCACGCACGCACACACACACACACACACACACACACACACACACACACACACACCACACACACACACACAGGTATGTACGTGCGTGCACGTGCATAAACACGGGCACACACGATCACTACACTCACACTCACACACACACACACACACACACACACACACACACACACACACACCACCAAACACGACACACGCACACACACGCACGCACACACACGCACGCACGCTGCACACGCACACACACGCATGCCAGCACAGCAGCCAGCCCAATCAGGATTGAAATTTCATGCATCTGTGTTCGCTTGTGTGTGTGTGTGTGTGTGTGTGTGTGTGTGTGTGTGTGTGTGTGTGTGTGTGTGTGTGTGTGTGTGTGTGTGTGTGTGTGTGTGTGTGTGTGTGTGTGTGTGAACTGACACAAAGTCCACAATAATCCCATCTCTATCCTTCCTCTAAAGACTAACTACGTATCACACATATTAGCTCCATGATTGATTTCAATACACACCACAGTATCATAAGCTCCAACGCTTCAACAGTCATCTGGTTTCACTTACATGGTGACCTATCTGAACACTCAAACTTGTAATCAAACTTAATTTGCTTGTCATAGCATTGACAAGGAATATCCGTACATATCCATGATCTTCTTTCGGCAACTTTTCACATAAAGAATATAAAGATGCCATGTTAGAAAAACCGAAATAATTTGAAAACAAACATCTACAAATATTATGTATTGTATTACATTGTATGTACTTTACTTGTACTTTGTATTTTTTTTCCTTCTGTATTGTATACTACCTTTAGCCAAACAGATTTCTCAAAAGTGAAATTTTGGCTGCTGACCTTGTGAAGAGCTGGCTGCCACAAGAACAGTGCCACCATTTTTATGTTTGAAAAAAATTCTTGTTTGTGTATGTGTATTTGTTTCCGTGGTGTGTAGGCTGGACTACACACAAGAATTTAAGTTATACGAATATGGCAGAAGTTTCCTTAAAGACAGCAGTACATAGACTATTTTCTTCTTCGTCTGTTTGGGTACTCTTCGTATAAAAGAGGGAGAGTGTGTGAGGTGGAATTCGAGCGTGTAGACACTGGGAAGGTAGAGGGGGAACTGTAGAGAAAAAAGCGGCAAAGAGAGAGAGAGAGAGAGAGAGAAGAGAGAGAGAGAGAGAGAGAGAGAGAGAGAGAGAGAGAGAGAGAGAGAGAGAGAGAGAGAGAGAGAGGCAAGGCAAGGCAAGGCAAGGCAAGGCAAGGCAAGGCAAAATTCTTTTATTCGAGGATAATAGATAAGCACTCATGTGCTTTTTTACATCCAGTCCCCGCCCTTTTCAGGGAAAACATCAAGATAAAAAGATACTAAACAGTAAAACTATATGCAGTACCAAACAACATAAAGGAATAAGGACATTATACATAATAAGATAATAAAAATGCACACTTTCAGAAGACGAAAATCAGAAGCCACAATAAAATGATTTTGATTATAAAAGAAAAGAGAAGCGTTAATAGATAAAGAGCAACCAAAGAAACATAATGAAATAAACAACTTAGTAACCAAGAAAAGTCCACCCAAAAATACTTAGCTACAACATTGTTACAACTCATAACAACAAAATGAACTCAGAAGGAACTAAAGATAATACAATGATTATAATGATGACAATAAGAATAATATCAACAATAGTGATAATAGTATGATAATAATACACGTAAAACTCACTCCTACTCGTAGGTTACACACACACACACACACACACACACACACACACACACACACACACACACACACACACACATACATACATACATACATACATACATACATACATACATACAACATACATACATACAACATACAACATACATACATACATATACGCAACTCACTCACGCATGCATGCTCGCAGGCAAATGCACATACAAATCACACACACACATCACACACACACACACACACACACACACACACACACACACACACACACACACACACACCACACCACACAAATGCACACACACACGCCACACACACACACACACACACACACACACCACACACACACACACACACACACACACACACAACAACGTTAGAACTCTTTGGATTTAATCAATCATATTGGTGAAATTGACCATTGACCATCCCTTGCATGGGAAGGGATACACTAGGACCACTGTGCAGAGAGAGAGAGAGAGAGAGAGAGAGAGAGAGAGAGAGAGAGAGAGAGAGAGAGAGAGAGAGAGAGAGAGAGAGAGAGAGAGAGAGAGAGAGAGAGAGAGATTAGGTAGGGAGCAACCAAGGGGACAAAAAGTGGCTGACAGAGAGAAAGTGAGTGAGGTATAACCTGCCTGTCCAGACTGTTGAAGTGTTGTGCAGAGCTATAGAATTTTTTCTTGGCTGTAGTTAGCTATGTCATTTTGTGTTTGTTGAACAAAACCTGACGTAATAAACATATTGTAGAAATGGTCAATTTCACCAACATGATTGATTAAATCCAAAGAGTTCTAACTCTGTTTATTTGCCATAAACAAAATAAATCAAATGCTTTTCAAAAGTCTATTAAAATACATAATCCAATAAAGAGTTTGGGGGGTCTGAATGACACATGTATTCAACTTTATTTGTTTTCAAATATTTCACTGGAATAAATCTTGTATCTTCGTTCACGTAATCATGTATGCAAGATGATCTTTAATTTAATAGGTTATAGAGATGATATTGATACCTCAGAGCAAGAACGGTTTATCTGAAAAAAATACCAATTTTCAATTTTTTGATATTTGGTAGAATTTACTGTAAACTTTCAGATGACAAAACGATAAAATATTTTTTATATATTAATTTTAAAGATATTTGAAGAAAACCGTTCTTGCACAAAATTACCTGAGTGAATTTCTCATGGTAAAAGGGAGACTGCACGGCACTCTGCTTTTGCTCTAAAGGCTGTAGTGCCAATTAACCTGGTAATTTGTGTAAGGAAGGACTTCCAGCTGTGCAAAACCTTCTTGCATGGGAAGGGATACACTAGGACCACTGTGCAGAGTTTACGCAACACTGGCGGGCCTGGATGCCGTGTGGTTCTTGTGGTTCTTGCATGGGAACACTGGTGGCTGGAGAGTGATCTTATCTGGGAAAAAGTGTCAAGCTAATCACCATGCCATGCTTGCATGGGAGGAAGTGCCAGTTCTGCTGTAATTTCTCTGCAGACACGGTGGTCTGGCTTCACTGCTTTTTGCTATCATGGCGTTTCTTCTACATGTATTACAACACAAACATACTATGGTAAAGATAACATCAATGCCCTTCCTCTCTTCAAAAACTGAATGCTTCCATTCAATCCTCGATTTGTTCTGACCTTTCAAACTTTTCAAGTGTGCATATCTCGAAACTTTTGAAAATGGCAACTCTGCCGGTAGACTTTTCTTGCTCTGAGGCATCGATAGAAACACACGACAGCATAGGAATCCAGTTTTCAACATGCTTTTTCTTGTTCTCATTGTAGAATTACAGAATTAATAGTTGTTTCTTTGTTATGGACTTTACCAATTTTAAAAGCATTAAGTTTTAAAAGAAACTGAAGAGCCTCCACTATTTTTCAAAAAGAATTTCACAAATTGGAAATTTTCATCAGATTGTTCTAAGTAGAACTTAACACATTATCATCTTATCTAGAACCTTCATCACTTAATTTTTCATGCTATTTTTCGATCTATTTTGATTTTCAATGGTGAAGTTTGGATAAGGTAGCTGACAGAAACCTTTGCTGAAACAAGCTCACCTGAATTAAACAGCATGATTGAGCAAATATGGGGTTGTTTTGGTCCTGAAAAATGATAATATGTTAAGGCACACCTTAAAATTACCGTTTAATTTCCTTGTGTGAGCCACTGAATCTTGTTTGTTCATTGTGTTCAACGATGACCTCCAAAACATAGAGGAGGCAGCTGCTGTTTCGGAAACTGGGCAGAAATTTGATTATAGTGGAGATGCCTTGCCCACAGCACATCCCCAATCTCTCAGCCAAGAAGGCATAAGGACAGTCAGTGTTGGAGATGTTCTCCAAAGGCCAACTAACCCCCTTGGCTGCAGCACATAAGGAGTATGCAAGTCAAGCCTCCAAGTCAGAGTCATAGTTAATCGCTAAAGACAAAGCTGTACAGTGGAATTCCATGAGTGGGAAAGCCACTGATCATACAGCCTCTCACTTTGTTGTTGCCCCCAGCATCAATGGTTCAATCAAGAACTGTGATAAAGCCAAGGCGCCACGGAATCTTACAAACACCAATTAAATGATTGCTTCAAAACCTTTCATCAGTTTCCTTGTAAGAAACTGGTGGCCATCAAAGGAAATTGATACAGGAAAGCTACATCTCTCCATGTAAGTTTCTTAACGGCTACAGTTCAAATGACTTTTCTGGAATATCTATTTTACTTTTTTAATCCCCCAAATAAACAAAGATTGGAAGGCATTTTGATTGTTTGGAACCAACAATTTCACACTGTTGTTTTTTTTTCCACCCTCCCCCCACCTTCCTCATCCCCACCAACAGGCTTCCCCATCTTCACTCACACATAGTAGAACTTGTCAATGGCAACTGACACGTGTCGCGGGTGTTCAGAGCAGGTGTACATGTTGCGGTCGTCTTCGGGCATGAGGTCCACGTCGTGGAAGATGAAGCATTGCACGTCCCACAGACCCTGAGCCTCCACAGCTCCGATGTTGGACAACATGCCCCGGTTGAAGGTGGTGGGCTTGGCCTGAATACAGAATTTTAAAACATTTTTTTTAATATTCTTTTAAATTGAGGATAATTGGATAAGCACTCGCGTGCTTTTTTACATCTGGTCCCCATGTGTATGTTTGCAAATGTCATCTGTTCCCACCGGCACACGATGGCCTAATCTTACGAAAAGTGGAACGGATTTAACGTGTGTACAAGATGTTCTGCGTGCGTTCACACATGGGGCCTCAGTTTATAGTCTCATCCGAAGGTTCAGTTCATGCTTGATGAACTGAGTAGAGTGATGCGTATTTCAAAACATGGAAGGCAATCTTGTCTAGGAATTAAAACGGGATCAGTTTTGCTGATAGATACAAACGATCTGTCTGTAAGACAAGGGTGGACAATATTATGATGGAAAGAAACGAGATACCTAGGAATATCAAATGAATACCCAGTTTCTGTACAATGTACATGCATTTGATACAGCTTCCCTGCTTGGATGAGCTTTGAAATAAGGGGGTTCAACTGTTTCCAACATCTAGAGTTATCAAGATAAACAGACACTGCTGACTGCCAAGGGGAAAACTCTCAGGCCTTCTGGAAATGACTGATTCAAACAACCACCTATGATTGCTGACTGACACTGGGAAAATATTCAGGCCTTCTGGAAACGACTGATTCAAACAACCCTACGATTTCAAACTTTAAGCAGCAGATTTTTTTTTTAAAATTGCATCTAGGGCAATATCAGGAAGGATCCTTGCAAGGCCAACAGAATCGTTGGCAACACTGAAACAGCACAGGTGTTTTTGTTTGGGATATCACCTTTTCAGGTATTTTATAGGACTGAAAATGGAAGTTTCAAACAAAAGAGTGATAAACTGTGTCAAAAGTGACATACAGGCCGAGTGAAGGTAGTAAAGATACTTTTCAATTTCAATACTTATCTAAAAAAACAGAGCAAAGGTGAGAGGTGAGGGGGAAGGGATGGGGTACAAATGACCTCAATTTTCCAGGTTTGAGCGTTGGAAATGATTTGAAGGGCATAGATCACAGTGTGCAGATCCAGCATAACTCAGTCAAGAGTCCAGTGCTAAAATTAGTGCGGTCCTTCTTTTACCAAGATCAAGAGTGGTCAGTTCCTGCTATGATTAGCACCAGCTGGCCCTAGCTGGGCTAAGATGGGACGAAATGGATAGTAGTGAAGAGTAGCTGAAAGTGGGGGGAAAAGACAGAGCTGTGGGATACAATCAGAGTGGATACTGAGTCTTCCAGTTAAGGAAGATTTTGCTTGCAGAGTTAACACTGGCTCTGCCTTTGTTCTACCACAGGTCTTTTGGATGAGACTGTGAACCCAGGTCCCGAGTATAAGTACATGGGTAAGTCATTTCCACGCAAACCATCCACTTGCTATGGGTGAGTGGGTCAGCTATTTCGTGTAGTGTGCATGACGTAATAAACTCAATGTGCATCCAAGGCTTTTAATGGTGTATTGGATTATGTAGCTAGTGATGCATTTACCAGGTGGCTAATGACGTGTTGTGTATGTCAGATCTACTCACATAGCACCTCTATGGGAAAATATAAAAAAATGACAACAATCTGATTAATCATAAGATGGATTGTTGCCAGTCAAGAATGACATTTGATGAAAGTAATGATGAAAATGGTGACGGATACATAAATCGTCCAGTCCATCCAAAGCACTGGCCCCATGTCAGCAAGACACTGGCCGAGCTTAAGGCCAGACAGAAGGTAAGGCAAACTCACCAGCTCCACCACCAGAATAAAATAGTCCAGCTGCTGCCGTATCAGCATGGGGTGCAGGATATGCAACAAGTTCCGAAGGTGTGACTCCCGGTCCCGGTAAGGTACAATGATGGCCACGCGGTGACGCGCCTTGCACAGGGACGGTTGGTAATGGCCCCCAGGTTCCAGTCTTGGGTTCAGGCGAACAACCTCTGTCCAGTTGGGGGCTTCTTCAAATGGCTTCAGTGGGCCCACTGCACAGTAAACAGTACAGAATATTTTAGCAATAGTGAAAGGCGGTTGATGATATAGTGATGCATAATGAAGATGTCAGTCAACCAAAATCTTTCTTTTTTTATTTTATACCACTTTATGTCACAAGATTTCTCTGCGTGAAATTCGGGCTGCTCTCCCCGGGGAGAGCGCGTCGCCACAAGAGCAGCACCTACCCATTTTTTTTCCCCCCTCAGGGATGGTGTCTAAACACGACACCTGTGTGCATGCTGGTTTTGGGTTCTTATATATATATATATATATATATATATATATAGTTAAAGTTAAAGTCTGTCCCGAGCCTAAGGCTCTTCAGGCCGGTGCTTATCCCGGTTTCTGTGGCGCTAAGCGACTGAGAGTCATAGACTCCCCCCTGGATAGGACGCCAGTCTATCGCAGGGTTAACCCCCCAACACAAGGTTGGTACCCCTTTTATACCTGGGTGGGGTGAGAAAATAGCCGTAAAGTGCCTTTTCCAAGGGCACAACGCCATAGCCGACAGCTGGGATCGAACCCGCAACCTTTAGATTACGAGTCCAACGCCCTAACCACTCGACTACCGCGGCGGCTTATATATATATATATATATATATATATATATATATATATATATATATATATATATATATATATATATATATATATATATATATATATATATATATATAATTTTGTCATCCGCTCCTACCGGCACACGATGGACTGTTCTTCCGAAAGGCGGAACGGGGTTTTAACATGAACGCAAGATGTTCTGCGTGCGTTCGCACACGGGGCCTCGGTTTATAGTCTCATCCGAAGGACTTTGACATTCAGTTCGATTTTTTCGTCAAACTGGGAAGAAAGGGCGAGATGGGTACAAACCCAGAACCTCACGGTTTACATATTGGCAGGCGAACAACTTTACCATCCTACCACCTTCCTTCCTGAACTTAAAACACCTATATATAAACGTACTCTACATTCTCCACATCATGTGGAGCATGAGGAAGAGCACTTCAGCGGGTCTGGTCCACAGTCATCTTCATTACAACCCTGAAGCATCTGTTTGTGCCTTCAGTAGATTCCTGTCCGTTGTCTGGATTCCGTTTATCTTCAGGCATTTTGTTAATCTCTGTTCCTGAGGATTCCATTTGAAGGAACTTGAAGGGCATGTCAATACAGAAGATGTCTTGGGAAGTGGCTATTGTTCAGCTTGAGTTCTGGCTTCCTTGCTGGAACTGGTCTTGCTGAATTAGAGCCCATGGCCTCCGGGATCGTTATAGCACATCTGCCAGTGCCTAAACTATGTGTGTGTGTATGTGTGTGTGTGTGTGCGTGCGTGCGTGCGTGCGTGCGTGTGTGTGTGTGTGCGTGTGTGTGTGTGTGTGTGAGTGAGTGTGCGTGTGTGTATGGGTGTGTGTGCGCACTTGTGCACACGTGTGTGCATGTTTATGTATGTATGTTTATAGATATATGTATGTATGTTTATAGATTTGCGCAGCAAACAAGTTACGAACATTAATGATCCCACAATTTATATCAGCATTTTGTGGAGTACGGGCGCGCACTTACACACACACACACACACACACACACACACACACACACACACACACACACACACACACACACACACACACACACACACACACACACACACACACACACACACACACACACACACACACACACACACACACACACACACACACACACACACACACACACACACACACACACACACACACACACACACACACACACACACACACACACACACACACACACACACACACACACACACACACACACACACACACACACACCACACACACACGCATGTACCACGTTCCTGGAGAGGCACAGGCTCTGCTAAGCTCAACTGGCCTACAAGACCTTGTTTGAATCATTCAGTGCAGTTCCCCAACCATTCCCCAGGCAGTAGTGAAAGGAAAAGTAGAAGTTCATGTACTAAGTTTAGTGACAACACTAACGATAGTGCTCACAGTAATAATGATGAAGATGACGAGTTTTCATGTTTCTATGGTTCCCTTCTCCATAAGACTTCATGGCACTTTTTTATGCTACAACTTTTAAAAAAAAATCAAATTATGCAAGTTACAACACACACACACACACACACACACACACACACACACACACACACACACACACACACAGACACACACACACACACACACACACACACACACACACACACACACACACACACACATACAGGACGGGATAGTCTAGTGGTCAGAACATTGCGCTGGCAATTTGACGACCCGAGTTCGATTCCCGTTGGAGGGGATTTTTCCCCTGGAGTTAACATCAGTGCTGACTCCACTCTCCCCAAACGTCTTTCGGATGAGACTGTAAACCGAGGCCCGTGTGCGAACGCACGCAGAACATTTTGCGCACACGTTAAATCCTGTTCCGCTTTTCGTAAGAGTAGGCCATTGTGTGCCGGTGGGAACAGATGACAAGATTTACACAACTACATACACACGGGGACTGGATGAAAAAAAGCACATGTTTATCCCATTATCCTCGATATAAAAGAATAAAATTAAAACACAACACACACACACACACACACACACACCACACACACACACACACACACACACACACGCACACACACACGCACACACGCACGCACCACACACACACACACACACACACACACACACCACACACACACACACACACACACACACACACACACACGCACACACACACACACACACACACACACACACACACACACACACACACGAGCCTTACTTAAAAAGGGCGGGAACAGCGGGCAAAGCGTGGAAACGTTTCTCTTTTCCCATGGTGCGCTGATGTTAGCACGAGGCTTCACAATCTCCCCGTAAGTTTTAAAAACTCTCTTAGGCTCTGGAGCTGAAGGCTGCCGCGTGCTTTCTGGAGCTGCGCTGTTCCTGGCTGTGGTTTTCCCCCCTGAAACTACTACAGTGGTTGTTGGACCTAGTGAGGTAGTGTTGTCCTCTGACTTTTTACGCCATGACACGTCATTAATGTCAAACCTGATGTGGGTCCTGGAAGTCCAGAGGCGTTCTGAATTGTTGTTGACATAATAAGGAAAGAAAACCAGAATATTTGCAAGTTCCAGAAGAACGAGTGCACTGAACAGGCAAACTATTTTGCGGCGTAGCTTCATCATTGGCTTCCCAGCGAACTATTTAACCATCTGTATAGTGACTCATATACTGGTTGCAGATTCTTCAGTTGTGCCCTCACGGTCCACGGGACTACGGGACAGGTGAAGGTGAAGGTGATAGTGACTCATGGAGTTCTAGCTAAGGAACCATAGAAAAAGACCCCCAAAACATCTATTTTACTTTCAACACACAAAGAATAATCTTCTATCATAGAACTAATATCTTTCTTGTACAATTCATTTTTTTCATACCTGTTATTACTGAGAAAGTTTATACCTTGTCACAAGAAAAACTTTGCACAGGGCTCATAGTTTGAGGACAGAAAGTGATCTTTTCTTCTGCTCTTTGGCTTTGCATCAAGCTTTGCCATCAATTCGGTTTTCATAAGTGAGCTAATATAGGATTAGTTGGTTGTTTTGGGTCGGCTGTTTTTCTTGTACCATAGCTGTCTAGATCAGAATGTGGGATAAACAGAATTTGGAAGAAATGTTTTGTCATTCAGGTTCCAACTCTGCCAGAATTCTCCAAACGCCAGCTGAAGTTTGAACCCTGTGGAAACAGGCGAAAGGAGTGGTCAGTCTCTGGAAAAGACGTTACGGCTTCAATGATGACAGACTGTCCAAGGTCGTGCCTACAGTATCCCTGGCCTGAGTGGTCTGTTGTGTTGTCTTTTGGATGACGTCCGGCTCACGTGTAAACTACCAGTCCTGAATTCACCCGGCCGTCTGTATCAAGGCTTCAGAATCTGTGGACATTACATAGAGAAACAATCAGAACCAAAGAATGTCTCACAGTAGTAATACTAATCCCCCCCCCCCCCCCCCCCCCCCCCCCCCCCAAAAAAAAAAAAGGAAAAAACCCCACTAACAATAGCAACAACATTAATAAAGACTGGCAGAACAGATACCAGCAGCACAAAAATACTGAAAGAGCTAACTACATACTGACATGATATAACAAAAGGAGGGGTGAAACATTTCAAAAACCAAAAGCACAGCCACCAGACCAAGTAAATGAGGAACACACGCGATGGAACAAACCCACAAGAAGCTATGATAAACAGTAGGGAGCAGTGCTTTTTTGGCCGAACCCTGCTTTCAGTATCTTGAATCTAGATGGCTGACAACATTCTGCATTTTCCAAAAAGTTTTGGGATCAACAGAAGAACGGGTTGTTCTTGAAAGTTTGTGGAAAATGCAGTCATTGTAGTTTCCTATTTGGGAGTTCAACTCCTCTGATGTGACAGAGTGTAAGTTGCATCAACAAAGACTAGAAAAGAGAAGAAAAGAAAAGAAAAAAATCACATGACATACAAAGAACGATACTGAGTAGCAGACCTACCTACAATTCGCTCTCTTTGAGAAAGGCATAACAGAGAGAAGAATGGAGGGAACTGGTTGTTAAGTCTTCAGGGGTGCCCCCACGGTCGCCAGACTAAGAGATATAGATAGATAGATAGATAGATAGATAGATAGATAGATAGATAGATAGATAGATAGATTAGATAGAAAAGATAGATAGATAGATAGTTTGATAAAATAGAAGTCAAAAGATGGACGGGGGATGGTTTAGCCTGGTGGTTTTGCGTTGTGTTTGCGATTTTTCCGGCCCAGCATTAATCCCAGGTTTTAAAACTACCGGGGCCCCCGTTCAAGAGGATTTTTTCCCTCGGGGGTTTTTAAAACCAACGCCCACCCCCTTTTTCCCCGAAAAGTCTTTTTAGATAAAAATATAAACTAAACGCACACGGAAATTTTGGGCACAAGTTAAAAACCCATTCTGCACTTTGGGGAGGTAAGCCATTGTGTCCCGGGTTTTAGAAATGGATGAAAAAAATTTAAAAAAAAAATGCATACATGTAAATTTACACTGGCGCCCTTTGTCTAGGCATGATCCCCGGAAAGGGAAATGCAGTACCGTGGGCAAAAAAAAGGTTGCAGAAAGAAAAATTTTCATTACCATAAATTTTTGGAAACTCAAGGGGGGTGGAAAAAAAAATCAAAACCAAAAAAAAAAAAGGGGGAAAGGCGTAGAAACACTTTGAGCCCCGTTTAAAAACCCAAAACCACTAAACAAGTTTCTCCAAATGAGAAAAAAACTTTTTTTTTGTTCATTTTCTATGTTTTCTATGTATATTAAACCCAATTTTTTTTTTTATCCCTTAGTCTGGCGACCGTGGGGGGTACCCCCGAAGACCCTTTAATTTTTCATTTAAACTAAAAAACATGGGTTTTATTTCGAACATTTACATACAATGTCTTGAT
>CM060327.1:54046797-54056797 GCA_030674155.1 Stramonita haemastoma | reverse complement strand
TCTCTCTTTCTCTCTCTCTCTCTTTCTCTCTCTCTCTCTCGCGCGCGCGCGCGCGCGCACGCGGGCTGTGGTGTGTGTGTGTGTGTGTGTGTGTGTGTGTGTGTGTGTGTGTGTGTGTGTGTAAAGATATGTAGACATTTTGTGGATGAATATTTGTTGAAATGCACGGGCTCAGTTTTGGATGTGTGAAGGCTATCACATCGTTACTGAAAGAAAGAAGACTGTGGAATGTTCATTCTGTAGCAAGGCTTTGGAAACGAATTCAGCTTATTTTTCAATGCCCAAAGCACAAAGACATCAAATCAAAATATTTCATAGATTTATACCACGAAACCCTGGAAATCATAATCTTCTTTTCTTGAAATCTATAGAAGGACAAGCTTTTAATTGTGCTAGATTTTCATTCCTTGTTTTCAAGCTCCTGCCACATATGATTCAGATCTGAATGAAAACCAAGAAACGAGTAGAATCTATATGAAATGAATAGAAACAGTTTATTTTACTTTTGAAAAAGCCGACACAGATCTATTGAGACTTTTCTGGTTTGCTTTTATAGTCTACGAAATGCACTCAATTTTTCCCCCTAGTTGCAGGGATGTGGCCTATCTAATGAATATGTCTGTATTCATGTGTCAGTGTGTGTTGTGGGGGGGGGGGGGGGGTCACAATCAATTTTCTCCCCCCTTGACTTCCGCATGAAAACGCACAGTTTTAGAATAGATCAGCCCGAAAACCTGGTCTTGAAAAACGAACAGAAATCTACCTGTATCAGATCATTGTTAGTTATGGTGGATTTCCCTGCACAAGATTGAGGCTTTTCTCCCCTGGGAGAGAGCGTGTCGCCACATAAGCAGCGCCGCACTATCCATTTTATCATTATCATGATCATCATTATCCTATTGGCGAGTGTACTTGTTTCCCTACAGATGAGAGTGGCCTTTTCGATATGATTTTGCCAAGAGTTGTTGCCGTGGGTACTTTTACGTGCATTTAATGTGTATTAAGCTTAGGACCTCGGGTTTTTTTTTTTTATCGTTTCGTCCGAGAGACAAGCATCCAGACCTCAACTCAAGGTCTAATGGAAAAGCTCGGGTTCAAACGAGGATCAAACCTGCAACTTCTCACTTTCTGGGCTCTGTCTGTCCCCACCAATCTTCACCATCATCAACATGTGTAAAGCAAGCTGGTCTTTCCACATCTAGCTCGAGCATGAAACGACAGCAATAACGTCAGCCAACAACAGCAAAGTTACAACAGCAACAATGCCGGAAAACAACAAGCAAACAATGGCAGTAAAAACTACTGCCTGTCCCCCCCCCCTCTCTCTCTCTCTCTCCCTCCCTCCCCATGCATTCCCTTATTAGGAGGAATCAGTAGTGCCTGGTCTTCTCCGAAACGCGGAATTGAGAGAGAGAGAGAAGAGAGAGAGAGAGAGAGAGAAGAGAGAGAGAGAGAGAGAGAGAGAGAGAGAGAGAGAGAGGAGAGAGAGAGAGAGAGACAGAGAGAGAGAGACAGAGAGAACACTGAACACTGAACACTGAAATCGTTTAATGATACCTTGGCCGTGGGACCACAATACACCAGGTGAGGAGGTCGGGGGGGGGGGGGGGGGGGGGTGTGTGTGTGTGTAATGCAAAATGAAAGCATGAATAAATTTCACACATAGTATGGTAGTGAAAAAATGAAAGATGTACATTTCACATCTACTACTCCATACAAAGATCAAAGCATGGATACACTTTCTACATACTATAGTAATGAAAAATGAAAGCGTTGTAAAATCTCACACAAATTGCCCCAATGAAAAATCAAAACTTGGCTTATTTCACTCATACTATAGCAATAGAAAATTGAAGCATGGATAAATTCCATGACTGCCATAATAATGAAAATGAAAGCATGGATAAATTTCCCACATACTATAGCAATGAAAAATGAAAGCATGGATAAATTTCACACTATAGCAATGCAAAATGAGAGTATTGATAACTTTCACACAAACAATAGCAACAAGAAATGTAAGCATGGATAAATTTCAAACAAACTATAGTAATGAAAAGTGAAAGCATGGAAAAAATTTTACACCTACTGTAGCAATGCAAGATGTAAGCATGGATAAATTTCACACATAGTATACTATAGCATGAATAGGCTTAATTAAAGCATATTTAGGGTATACTGCATCATCAATACCAATTTTACTTCCTTTCCAAACAACATTGTGTGTATATAATTCCAATCCAATACCAAGAATATACGCACACAGACACACACGCATGCACGCACACGCGCGCACACAGAGACAGAGAGAGAGAGACAGAGAGCGCCAGCCTAGTGGCTAGAACGTTGCGCTCGCAATTTGACAGCCCATGTTAGAACCACCGCTGATACGTCTCGCCCGAACAAAGGGATTTTCCCCCTAGAGTTAACATCAGTACTGACTCCACTCCCTCGACAGTCCTTCGGCTGAGACTATGAACCAATGTCCCGTTGATGAACGCATGCAGAACATCTTGCACACATGTTAAAATCTATTAGTTTGGGAAAAGTAGGCCATTGTGTATCCGTTAGAACGGACGACTGACACACAAACCAAAAACGTCAAGCATACTGGTGTTACGCATGGTTAGACATCATCATCCCCGAAGTCGGAATGCGGCTACCTTCATGACGGGGGGGAAAAATGCTCAGATAAGCTAAATTCTTACCATTGGTCAACCTCGAAGCTCTAGCTAAGGAACGAAAAAAAAAAAAAAAGTCTGTCCGGGTAGACTGCACTATTTGTTTGTCCCGCGCACCAAAAGCTTTGTCACTTAAAAATGAACACACGCAAAGCGCCATGTCCTACATGTAAACATTATCATGGCTTACGATTCTATGTTGACATTTGTTTTCAGCCATGACAAACCCTTACCATAACCTGTGTTAATTTTCCTTCTATCAAGCGTGGAAATTCCTCTTGCCGACATGACGAGGCATTTAGGGAAGACAAAAACAACAAAAACCCACACCACACACGCAAACTTCCCATCGAGGTGTGTGTTCCCATTCTGACAGTAATTCCCAAGTGTTATGAGTGTGAGACTATTTTCTGGGTACTGGAGACCCCCCCCCCCCTACTGCCCCAAACAACAATGCACCTGCCTAAAGCAATAACCAGGAGTGTGGGTTACATCCCGGCTTGTGCCTGAGCTAGCTTCCCCCCTATGCACTAAACAAGGGGACGGGGTAGCTCAGTGGTCACAGCACTCGCTTTCCCCAAGCTAAGGTTAAGCAGCATCGAGCGTAGTTACAAAATTGGATGGGTGACCATTTGCTTGCCTTGGCTACAGTACAGTCCCCCAGTCCACCCAGCTGTAGATGGGTACCTGCCCTCTTTAGGGTCAGGGAAGGTAAAGCAGCGAAGGAGAGGAGATGGGCGCCGCCCTCAACATGCTGGCCCCTAGTGAAGCTGAGGTCTCCAAAGGCTCACACCCCTACGAGCACATAGGTTATGGGACACCTTTACCTTTTTTTAAACCTTTTTTTCTTTGCGCTGAACTTTGTGGGGTGGTTTGCGTGCTAGTCTTTCAGATATGACACTATACCTGGGTCCCGTGTACAACACGTAAAAGAACCCGCAGCAATAAGAGAGCTGCTACAGTGCAAATAAACATGCAGGCAGGGGATAAAAAGAACCGACAAAAAAAAACAAAAAAAAAAACGGGTGATGCTGTTCGTGTGGCGACGCGCTTTACCCAGCGAGAGCAGCCATAGTTTTCTTTGGTGTTTAGTCTAGTTTTGTTGTTGTTTTTTGTTTGTTTGTTTGTTTGTTTGTTGTTGTTGTTTTTTTGTTTTTGTTTGGGGGGGGGGGGGGGGGGGGTCCTGTAGAAAAATCCGCGTGACAGAAACAGTGAAAGTGATATACCCCAAAAGATAAAATAAAATAAAATAAAATAAAACAAACAATACACAAAGACTGCGTTTCGAGTATTCCCAGCAGATAGATGTGCAGCTTTGCACTTCACAATTCTTTACGGGCAGCTGTTCCATTAAACTTGATCAGTTCTGTAAACTAATCTTGCCTTTTGTCCTTGAAACCTAACTGCTTTTATGGCATAATACTGTCTGTCTGTCTGTCTGTCTGTCTGTCTGTCTCTTATCATCACCCCCACCCCCACCCCCGAAGATAAAGAACTCGCACTCACGTGTTTGTGTGTGTGTGTGTAGTTTTTCTTAATCCAGTCCCCATACGTGCGATTTTGTAAAGTTTGTCATCCGCGCACGCGCGCTCGTGTGTGTGTGTGTGTGTGTGTGTGTGTGGGGGGGGGGGGGGGGGAGGGTTGCGTGTGGGTGTGGGTTTGGGTGTGGGTGTGTGTGCGTGCATGGGTTTGTATGTGTTAGTTCTTCAGTTTGACGTCCTTCAACTAAATAGTGACATCAGACAGGAAAGTGTGTATGAGTGCGCGCACGTGCTTTTCTCTGTGTGTGTGTGTGTGTGTGTGTGTGTGTGTGTGTGTGTGTGTGTGTGTGTGTGTGTGTGTGTGTGTGTGTGTGTGTGTATGAAGGGGGAGGAATGGGTAGGCGGGTGGGCACAAAACTATTCATCCACAAAAAAACAACTACAGATAAGTTACAATAACCAAAACTTAAAGTATAAACAGCAAGTGTGAAAAAAGAACGACAGCTTAGACACTAACTTTGCATCTCCTACAAGTAGCAAACATCATTATACTATAGGAATCTGACAATAGGACTATGAGTTAATGGCAATACTATGTCTTTCATTGTTGGAATGTCCTTTACGAGTGTGAGTGTTTGTGACATGTTTATTTGAAGCTATCATATGTTTGAACAAATACGAAATGAAAATATCTTGTGTCTTTGATTATGACTCGTATCAATATGCCTGTCAGCATTGTAATTGCCCTTCAGGGATGATTAAAGTGTTTTTGACTTGACTTGACTTGACTTGACTTTAAAATCTGTTCTAAGCAATCGACTGGAAAGACGGGTAAAAAGGTCTTTAGATCTCTACATTGCTGTTTCTAAAGACCAAATAGGAAATGGAGAACACTTTTTTTTATATCAAATGTCCCGTCCATGAAGATTCGGTAAATGAATATCTTAACGATTCAAAAAGTCGTTTTTTCGCACCTCTGCGTTTTTTTTACCTGCTGACAGATACAATTTATCACGATTTATTTTTCATGGAGCCAAAGGAAGAAACCAGATCGCTTTCTACAAACGGATTCTGATGTTAACAGACACTACTGTTAAAGCACTGTTGAATCTGAACCGCATGACACGCGCTTGTTCCAACATAGATATCTATGATATAGCTGATCAATGTAATACTCCAGATTGTTTTCATAATCGTTTGGATACATTATTTCACACTACATGTAGATATCAACATATCTAAAACACATATGTAATATGCCTACTCTGTGTGTCCATATTATGCTTAAGCACTGTGGCCTTAAGCCGATGTACAGTAAAAAATCTGAGGTTTGAAAATTCTCTCTCTCTCTCTCTCTCTCTCTCTCTCTCCTCTCTCTCTCTCTCTCTCTCTCTCTCTCTCTGTCTGTCTGTCTGTCTGTCTGTCTGTCTGTCTGTATCTCTGTCTCTCTCTCTCTGTGGGAACAGATGATAAGATTTACAAAAACTGCAAACAGGGACTGGATGTAAAAAAGCACATGGGTGCTTATTCCATAATCCTCCACATAAAAGAATATATCAAATTAAATTAAATTAAATTAAATTAAATTAAATCTCTCTCTCTCTCTCTCTCTCTCTCTCTCTCTCTCTCTCTCTCTCTCTCTCTCTCTCTCTCTCCCCGCGCGCGCTCAAAGAGAGAGAGAGAGAGAGAGAGAGAGAGAGAGAGAGAGAGAGAGAGAGAGAGAGAGAGAGAGAGAGAGAGAGAGAGAGAGAGAGAGAGAGAGAGCACAGACACAACCACAGACACAAACATGTACTCTCTCTCTCCCTCTCTGCCCCCCCCCCTCCCTCTCTCCTCACCCACCACACACCACCACTCACCCCACCCCCCTTTATCACACACACACACTCCATCACCACCACCACCACCACCACACACAGCACTCTTCCCCCAAAAGGTCCAACAGACAGACTATAGCAGACAGACCAACACACACACCACACACACACACACACACACACACACACACACACACACACACACACACACACACACACACATGGGCAGACGACGCGCAAACAAACACAAGCTGGCTAATACAAATGTGTGCTGTGTTCGCCTGGTCAGTCCCTGTTTGTCAAAACCGACAGCTCCTGTCCCCTCCCAGTGCACACCAGTGCACCCAACTCCTCGTTTTCTTCTTCCCCACGAACTGACTCTCCTTTTCATCTCCCTCTCTCCACCCCCCCCCCCTTACGTGTACACACACACACACACACACACACACACACACACACCACACACACACACACACACACACACACATACACACTCACGCGCACGCTTGCACACACACACACACACACACACACACACACACACACAACACACACACACACCACACACCACACACCACACACACACACACACACACACACACACGCATGCACACACAATGCTTATGAGAGCTTTTTCCATTATCCTCGATATAAAAGAATAGATAAATAAATAAATTGATAAATAAATAAATAAAGACACACATCCGTCTATTTTCACAACTTGGAAAAAAATCATCTTTGTCGTCGAACGCTCAGACAGCAACTTTTGTCAACTATCATGAATACAAGCGAAAATGCCTTGCGCCTGACAAGTCAGGCCCAGCGCATCCGACTTTGGCGTTGGTGGGAGATAGCCTAATTCTTATCTCTTTTTTTGTTGTTGTTGTTGAAAAAAAAAAAGACAGGAGAATGGACCCAAAAGGCAGAAGATAGACACGAAGGCAGTGGCATGAAGAAAAGAAATAAAGCAGTTACAAAGTGAGGGATATATAGAAAAAAGGGAATTACTAGCAGATATTTTTTTCAGAAGGTGGGGATGCTACTTAATACTGACAGACACCCAATTTCCTTCACAGGGAAAGTTAAATGAATTTAAACAAACAAAAAAAACCACAACACACCGTGTTTTTAAAGATCCTATCGCATCACTGTTTGATAAGATAACCTCGTTAGGGAAAAAACAAAATGCTTAGGCCAGCAAAGACCAAACCATTTGCCATGAGAACTAAGCAGTCAGAGAGATCTAGATCTACACCTTAGGTAGACAAGGAAGCGCAGACACACAGTTCTCTGAAACTTACCTGTTCTCGGGTTGTGGCAGGGTCAGCTGCTCCAGTACTTACTTTTAAAAAAGAAAGAAAGAAAGAAAAAGAAAAGAAAAAAAATTAAAAAACTGCAAAAAAAACTAAAAACCAAAAAAAAAGCAATAGGCCTAAAAGAGCTACACCAAGAGACGAAGAATTCAGTAACTTAGCTCAGGCAGAATATGACGTCAAGATTGTGAATGACGTCAAGTTATCAACTAAAACCACCCGTTCCAAACAGAGAACAGAACAACACGACGTGCAACAGGCAGTGCGTTCTTCAGTTTAACGTCTATTCACATCAAGTGATTTTAGACAAAAAAAACAAAAAACAAAAAAACAAAAAAAAAACACGTGAACAAGAAAAATTGAACAATAGCTGAAACCAATGCCAGATAACAAAGTTAAAATATAAAACTAACTTTAACAAACTATAAATATTGAATTGTCGGACTTCTTACTAGCACTAACACAATGTCCAACAATGTTATCCCTCATGTGCAGATTTAAACTAAATGCCTTCAAGACGAAATACTCAAAGGATGTAAACTGTATTTGTGGAGATAAGATAACGAATAGTCATATTCTTCTTTGTGGATATCTAAAACCACTTTTACCTGCTGTGCCTAATCTATCACTGGACCAGTTGTTGTCTGAACCATCGCGATTGTTGAACAGGCAGTGTCTAAATGAGCAAGTGCTGACGGACTTGGGCTTTCGTATGGATTTAAAATTGTGTCCTTAAAAACGCACAAAATATCAGATTTGCAAAGCAACCCTGAACACAGCATTTTCCAACACTGACGAACATTTGGGAATGGTCTTATCTATTGTAATAATCATAACATTATGACCTCTGACTCACAGATTCTGCAGCGAAAATTACATTTACCGCATGAATTATATTGTTGCTGACCATCCTAGAACAACGATCGTGGTCAGCAAGATTGCTCCTGCTCGTGACTTTCAACTTAATGTACAAAGGAAATTTTTGGATGCCTTGATCATAGCTGAACTTCATGATGATGTCAATGTTTCTTCAGTCCACCACTCCAACCTTCCAACACACAGCAGGGTTTTAAAGGATGGTCTGCACCCCTCACGGAGAGGATCCAGTCTGCTGGCAGTCAATGTGAGCAGAAGACACATCCGTCCGCTGTTCTGGCAGACACCCAGGAAGACCAGGAGACACGCTACACTGCAGTCACGCAGAAGGAACTTTCCAGGGTTCTCCAGAGTCTGACCTCAAGTTGGAGACAGGGGCCCATGGTAGAGCATGTATGGATATTTCAGAGATTGGTACTTAACTGTTATTGCTGGTTTCTGAAACTCTTAGGGATGTATAGTAGTCATCTGTGTCGATTTGTGATCAACGGTGGCGCACATTTTCTCATCGTTTTTTTTCTATTGCTTAGGTCTAGTCCATAGCTGATAGTTGCACCTGGGCTATCTTGATTCATTTCTTTATTCATTCATTTCTCTTTTTGTTCATTTATTTACGTTATTTCGTGTCATATTCTTATTTCAAAATGGTACAACGATGTCAAATGAAGATTATCACAGAGGAAGAGGAGATCGGTAAAGACATACCTACATTATCTCATTCAGCACCTTTCCCCAGTCAGTTATCAAATCACAGTGTTGCGGTCATTGAATGCAAATCGAAACAATTTGTCTTGAGTGGAAAACTTTTATAATCCTCCATTTATGAAAACGTTATTGTTGGTACAAAAAAGGATGACTTAGGAAAAACCTTTATCATCCTCCGATTCGTGAAAACGTTATTAATGATACAAAAAAAGATAATTTGGTAAACAGTCATATAAGTTATACATACAGAAGTCGTATGCAGGATTGCACTGACAATAACAGCACTGTCAAAACTGAACACCATCTGGAGAGAGAAGAATATCTCACCCAACTCCAAGATCAGGCTAATGCGCCCCCTTGTCATATCCATATTCCCGTATGCCTGTGAATCGTGGACCCTAACTGCTGATTTGGAGAGAAGATTACAGGCGCTAAAGATGAGATGCTTCCGGAGATTCTTTGGCATCTCCTACAAATACCACACTAGCAACGAAGACGTACCTTACAGAATCCAGCAAACCATTGGCCCTGGCCTACAAAAAGCTAACAATCGTAAAGAGGTGTAAACTTAAATGGTACGGGCATGTCACAAGATCGAAAGGACTTGCAAAAATAACACTGCAAGGCACTGTCCACGGAGGAAGAAAAAGAGGCAGACCAAGGAACAGATGGGAGGACATCAGCGAATGGACGGGCCTAGAACTCAACAAAACCCTGAGAAAGGAAGATCAGAGGCAGGAATGGAGGGAACTGGTTGTCAAGTCTTCAGGGGTGGCCCTACGGTCATTAGACTACGGGATAGATAGATAGATAGATAGATAGATAGATAGATAGATAGACAGATAGATAGATAGATAGATAGATAGATAGATAGATAGACAGACACATAGATAGATAGATAGATAGATAGATAGATAGATAGATAGATAGATAGATAGATAGATAGATAGATAGATAGATAGATAGATGTAGACAAAAATGTAGTTCTATATTCAGTTCATGTATCTCACCAGCACTATCAAATACATTTGTGTTTATGTGCAGTAAACACACACGCACGCACATGCACGCGCAAACACACACACACACACACACACACACACACACACACACACACACACACACAC
>CM060327.1:54037655-54040155 GCA_030674155.1 Stramonita haemastoma | reverse complement strand
AAGACACTCATTCAAAGCAAGCAACAGGTGTGAATGACAGAACGACAGCTGACAATGTAGATTGTATCAAGTTTGGTTGTTGGTGGGGGGGGGGGGGAGGAGGAGGGAAGAAGCGATAATCCGTATACACTTTTTATCCCGTGGGGATACCGGAGGAGGATGCTTTTAGTATCAATAGCATCCCCACCTTCAGAAATGTCTGTGCTGGGAATGACCATTATTCTATCACTCTCTTGCTTTCTGCCATGACCCTTTTCTGCCTGTCATCATCTCTTGTCTATTTTCTGCCTTCTTGGTCTTTTCTCCTGCTTTTTTTTTTTTCCCAGAAAGACTTAAAAGAAATTCTCTTCCACGCTGAAGTCGGATGCACTTGGCTATTAACAGCAGCACTTGGCTATTAACAGCAGCGCAACGCATTTTCGCTCATATGACAAGGGGGGAAAATTGCTTGAGTGTTGGACGATGAAAAAGAAGAAGAAAGAGGAAGAACACCTTGACATCTAAGACGTATATCATTCACAGCACAAATAAGGTTAATGAAATGTCACATGTTTTCCACTGTTCTCTAATGATTTGAAAGATGGACGCTTACCAAGAAACATGGGGAAAAGGTAAACGCCATTGAAACACCGATATATACAAAGATGCAAAGTGATAAAATGGAAAGACAAAATACCAAACGAGCAAGTCTGCACCTTACGAGTCCGAAAAGAAAACAGCTAGCCCTATGTTAGCCACAGTCATAGTGAGTCATGGACGTCAACCCAAACCAGTCTTCCTTTGATTGTTGTTAGCTGTTCCTGCAGTTAACTTCATTCTAGTTATATTACATTGGAAACATTCTCTGTTATCTTAGGATTTTTTAAAATCTTCATTCTTTTTATTGAGTTCACACACACACACACACCACACACGCACGCACACACACGCACGCACGCACGCGCGCGCACACACACACACTTACGCACGCACGCACGCACGCACTCACACACACACGCATGCACACACACACACACACAATTATATTTGTGCATGCGAGCGGACATGTATGCGTGTAAGCATGCACACTTAAGTGCACGCGAGCAAGCCCGCTCTGTGTGTGTGTGTGTGTGTATGTGTGTGTACGCGTACGTGTGGTGTGTGTGCGTGTGTGTGTGTGTGTGGCGCGCGCGCGCGTGCATGCGTACGTGTGTGCGTGTATATGCATGTGTCTGTGTGTGTAAAATGCTTGCGTGCGTGTGTGTGTGTGGGCACGCGCGTGTGCATGTGCGTATCCCCATGGAAAAAGAGTGCAATTACAGTGTCCGTTTTCATTGTCAAGTTTGTGGCGTTCATACGCCACAAACTTTAATTGCACTCAGCGTTACCACTGCTACGACAATAACCAGTCTCCATTCCTCCATACTCCCCCCTCCCCATTCCCCCGACCCCCCCTCCCCCCCCCCTCCCTCTCTCCCGTCTCTATACCTCCTCCCTCTCCCCCCCTCCCCCCCCACTCTCTCTCTCTCGCCTGTCTCTCTCCCCCCCTCTCTATCCCTCCCCCCTCTCTTCCTCTCTCTCACCCTCCCGTCTCTATGTCTCTCTCTTTCCCCCCCCCCCCACTCTCTCTCTCTCCCCCGCTCTCCCCCCCCTCCCCTCTCTCTCCTTGTGATCAGCCCCACAGTTTTCGCAAAAGGCCAGTCATGTTTCTTTTAACTTGCATTCATTTAAATGTAATGCTGTGCTGGTTTAAGAGAGAGAGGAGGAGGGGAGAGAAGAGAGAGAGAGAGAGAGAGGAGAGAGAGAAGAGAGAGAGACAGAGAGAAGAAGACAGAGAGAGAAGAGAAGAGAGAGAAGAGACAGACAGACAGACACAGACAGAGACTGACAGTGAGAGAGAAAGACAAGACAGAAGACAGAAAAAGGTACAGAGAGAGAGAGAGAGAGAGAGAGAAAGGACAGAACAGACAGAACAGAGAGAGAGAGAGAGAAGAGACAGAGAGACAGACAGACAGAAGACAGACAGACAGAAAGAGAGAAAGACAGAGACAGACAGACAGACAGACAGACAGAGAGAGAAGCAGGACAAGAGAGACAGAGAGACAGAGACAGAGACGAGAGAACTTCACAAGTCATTCGTGACATTCGTGACTCAGGTCATTGAACGCATCAGAACAAGAAGTTTAGAACATTACGTCCCAGATTGTTGTGCCTAATAAATTATTGCATAAGGAAGAGAAAACTCGGAACTCTGAAGTGGATGCATTGGCCTTAAGGCCACACACAGTATTCAGGCGGGATTGGGGAGGGCAGAACACATGTATTTCATGAAAATTAATTGAAAACAAGGGATACATTGCAAACGCTCTGGATCCATATAGTCAGTCAGTCTGAATCTACACATGTATATTATGAATATTGTAAGCATTTCTTACTCTGAGAAGAGAGAGAGAGAGAGAGAGAGAGAGAGAGAGAGAGAGAGAGAGAGAGAGAGAGGAGAGAGAGAGAGAGAGCTTTTATC
>CM060327.1:54030155-54032655 GCA_030674155.1 Stramonita haemastoma | reverse complement strand
CAAGTTAAAGAGGAGTTTCCAGATCTTGCCCGTATGTATAAGAGCTTACTAGAATGATTGATTTCAGTTATTAGATCCTGTTAGCATTAGATTCTGAGTTACTAAGTGCTGTAAAACAGACATTTCTAGAGTCAACACAGAACAAACCTGCAAAATAGTTTTAGGCAAATCAGCCAGGAAGTACAAAGCCATAAAAATAGCTGTAAGTTCAGCTGTAAAAAATGGAATTCCTTTGCTGATATAAAAGGATTTTTAACATTTAAAGTAGGAATAATGAATGTGATGTCGTGTGTGTACACATTTTTTTTTTATGTATACCAATTCATACACAACTTTACACAATGTAAATACATTTAACAACTGCGACAATTCTTCCAAATTAACAGATGATACAGTCAACGAAACTGACAAATCATTGTCCGGCTTTTGTTAAAGTGTCACTGTGTATGATGTGGTGTGACGAGACTGCAGCGATGGTTGCAACTGTGTCAATGGTGAGGGTGCAAACAATGTGATTCACTTCCGCTTGAACAGACAGACAAGGGCTTTGCTATATATGTAAGTGGCCTGTGTTTCCTTCTTTCACCCCACTCCCATATCGGTGCTGTATACTTCACCTCCCTCTCCCATCACGTTTCAAAAGCTCACACTCACACTTTTCGTTTGCTTGTCTTTTTGGGGTCCTGAATGTTTGGTTTTTTTCTGGGGGTTTTTTTTTGTATGTTTTTTTTTTCTTTTGTTTTTCTTTTAGTTTGCTTTTCTTTAGCTAAATGTTCCAAACACTCTGCTTGTGTTTTTTTTGGTGAATAAAAAACATAAATGGATATCAATAATTAAAATGTTGACTGTCTAGTGCAACTTTACTTTAACGCTCCATCCTGCTCCCTACACCTTCCACCATCCTCCTTGTCTGTCCATTGGATTTTTGTTTTTCTTGTGTTCAAAAAAGGTTGTTTTTGATTTTTTTCTTTACTGTAAACTTTAATCATACAAGAAAATCAAAATGAATAAACACTAGCATTATTACCATACTGGTAACTTTATGTCGAATGATAAATATTACCGTCAGATTTTAGTTTTTGAAGATTGTTAAAAAAAAATCCTTGATTTTTTAAATGTTAATTTATGGGATGCATAGAACAGGTTACAAGAAACCTTATCAGCACACAAAAACCACAGAAGTCTGGTCTGACCGGTAGCTTTCTAAAGAGAAATAACCAGCCATGCTGTTATCAGCCATTTTTTTATTAACAATGAGCAAAAGAATGTTATTTTATACATATCTGAAAAAAACAGGTTAAAGATTATTCTGCTAGACTTTACACTCTTGACATCTTTTCATGTCAAAAAGTTAATGTAACTCTAACAGCAATCCTTCTTGTCTTTCGTAGTACATGGTACAAGTTTATATCTTATGATTATCAAAAATACTGACTGTTATATAGAGCTAACACCTGGTTTCGCCCCTCCCCCCCCCCTTCTCCCACCACCTTTCCCCATCTTCAATATCTGTCCAAGGATGCCCTATCGTGTAATACGTCCTTAAACAGTTGCCAAATTGAACTTGAAGTTCCTCACCATCAAACGCTCAGACAGCAACTTTCGCTGTCTGTCATTTGAGGTAAAATGGCTTGCACTGCCGTTGAGCACCTTGACAAGTCAGGCCAGCGCATCGAATTTGGCATGGGGAGACAGCTGTTATCTTATAAGGTTTATGAAAAAAAATGGCAAGTAGAACGGATGAAGAAGGCAAAAATAAGCAAGAAGAAGGCACAGGAAGAGAAGGAGCAATTCAGAAACAAAGAGAGGATAGAAAAAAAGGGAATTCCTTGCACAGAATTGTCAGAAAGTTGTATACTATAATTTATACTGACAAAATTCTGGCATCCACACTGGGGAAAATTTGAAGCGTAAAAATGGAAAAAGATGACAGATCAAACCACATCCTCATATTTCAATGTCCTGATCGAAGCCACACCAAGCCATGGTAAAAGAGGTACTATCAGAGTCGTATTAAACCATGACAGCAGCCATGTACAATTGGAGACAGATGAAGCCGTGAACAGTAAGAAACCGGCATATTTCCTTTGAACCAATGTTTTCGAATGGTTTTATTTAACAAGGGTACACGCACGATTTGTTGTTTTGATTTTGTTGTTGTTGCTTTTAATGATGATCAAATCCTTTCTACCCGAGCTTGTTTTCTTTGTGCACACACTGTGCGAATGTCCAACAAACACGATAATTAAAATTTTACTTGGAGCAAATCTAACCCTAAAACAGTATATTCTTCGGGACAGTTAGAAATGACGGTGGGCCTACAATGTCGGCTTATTAATAAATCATAAGTGGTATAAAAAAATAAAAAAACAATTTTATTATAAAATATTACTTGTATCCCCCAAAAAAGGCTTTGAGAGGATGATGTGAAAATACCATTTTCGAAAAAGACAAACCCCAAAAAAACTGGGGAAAATAGAAGAAAAAAAAACACCGACAA